>OW121744.1:117774945-118222445 GCA_933228675.1 Stomorhina lunata
TTTCTTTTTTTAACTGCGCTCAATGGAACAATAACCATTTTTTGATAGTTATTATTATTTTTTTTGGTAATTATTTATGGTACCTCCCATAGGTCTCACTCTCCGGAATTGATATTTTGGCAACAAATATCAATATTTTTTCAAGAAATTAAAAGCAAATACTGCTTATGTAAACTAAAATCACTGTACCCAATTTCGGTCCACATTTGACCATAGCTCCTATTTAAATTCTTCTGTCAAAACGCACTAAATTAGAGAAAAACACTAAAACGCTTATATATCTGAAGATAATGAGAATTTTGAGCTTATTTTTTGCATACATAATTCTTGTACTGTAATCAATTTGTGAAATTTCGACATAATCGGTCCACATTTAACCCTAGCTTTCATATAAGTCCAAATGACGGAAACAGCAATGTTTGTATGATGGTAAAATTTAGCAAATATTTGTCTTTATAAAGGAAAAAGGACACCTTTGAACTTTGTGGTGAAGGGCATCGTATGGTCGGGCTTGACCGACTATAGCACTTTCTTACTTGTTTTAAATTAAAAACGTGACCGTTGACATAAGCCGGTTGGTTAACCTAGGCGATGGGATGAAAAGTTCGCTCTAGTAGTAAATTCATATGATTGTTTAACAGCCGGAATCCTTAAGAGATACTTCTATAAATTTTACAGCTTTCCGACTATTAGATTGTGAGATATTAGTTGTTAGGTGATTTCATTCCACCAAAAACAACAATTCACAAATCAAACGAAACAAAATTACATGAATTTGGCCTTTAGTAAAAAGATAAACGACGAAACTTTCGGCTATTATTAAAATCGCAAATTTATTGAATACTAAAATTTTCCGAAAAAATCTATTTTAGGCTACGAAATTTTTAGAACAACTGTTATTTATATTCATACATACATATTTATATTATCAAAATTCTGAATATAAGTATCGAAAATCAATTGATAAATATTGAAGACAATTTTTTTTAAGCTTTCCTTTGTTTGATTAAACTAAATAGTTAACAATTATCATGATGTTATTCTCGTATTTTATAAAATATTGCACACATAAAATAGATAAAGACTAAAAAGAATAAAAAAATTATTTTTATAAAATTAAACAAAGCCCGATCGACCATATTATACCCTATAGCACTAAAGTAAGTAAGCATATGTAAGTGATTTTTGAAGTAGGTCTTTTATAGGAGCTACGATGAAATATTTCTTCTGAATATTGATAAATTGTTACTTGTGGGTGGCCAAAATTTACGGTAGATGTCCGAAATAATAAACAGATTTTCGCAAATTCAATAGCAATGGTCTCGGTATCAAATGTCTGAATTTTTCTTTGATTATTATTTTTTCTTAAACAGACGCCCAACAAAATTTGCGGATGCACACCCCTTAAGTCGTACGAATATTTTTACGTTACAAACATCAGCACTAATTTATAATACCCATTTCACCTATGTTGGGTAAAAAAAGCTGCAAAACTATAATTTACTTGAAGATAAGATTGTGAAAAAAGCAAGACAAGTTGTGTTTTATAGGAATTACTATAAAATGAATCATATATTTCTTGTGGAGAGAGGGGTAATGTTTAAAAAATATATTTATGGATTAATTAAAATGTACTCTGAAATAGTTTTAAATGTAGTTTAATTTAATATTTTTAATTAATTTAGGTTTTGAAAAACTTGCAATTTAAATTCTAAATGTTAATTGTCGTCAAAAAGGTTAATGTACTTTAATAGAGTTGCAATATAATATCATCACGATTTTCTTAATACTTTCGCTTTTATTACAAAGAAAGCATTTATTTTAATATTTGCCAATAAAAACGCATTCATATGAATGTATTAGAAATGAAATAAAAAACTGTTAATTTTTCTTAATTTGCATATCATGAATTTGAGGTTCACAAATATGTGTATTTGAACGCCATTCTTTCATTAACAAATAAATTTATATACTTATTTGTAATTAATTGTTTAAAATTATCAATTCTTTTATATAAATTATATGAATTTTAGTCAAAAACTACCTTGTGACAGTCTATTAATATGATAAACAGACGAAAAATAATAATAATAATCCAGAGTTCTTTTAGTAGTAAAAGAGTAAAAAAGTTTTACTCTTTTACTCAGGCTTTTAAAATATTCAAAAGTCATTTAAATTACATATTCTTGTTTAAAGACAAAATTAATATTTGTTAATACGAGTAGGTACTTAATGGTTTATCTATTTCGAAATATGTAAACCATTAGAAAACGAACTGACGATGCACTAGTCCCAGTGCTCTTGCAAATAAGTCAAGAGTAGGATAAAAGTAGATTTGAAAAGTTTGCTCATAATTTTTTTATTCATCTTTTGCTACATTACTTCCTTACTCTTTTACTACACAAAGTACTCTGGATTATAAATACCTTTAATATTTTATTATTTACATATCTAAATTTTTTTCATTTGTTTTTTAACAAATAATTTTTGTATAAACAGCGGAAAATATTAATTAACAATTTGAATTGATGATTAATCTACTTGTTATTTATTGGCTTGAAATTATTTTCTATTATATGTGCGTCTAGTCAAGAAAATAATTTCGAAATCTTCTAAAGAAATTTGAAAGTGAACAAAAATGTTTTCAAATTTAAAAATGCCTTTGAGTAGGCCCTAAGATATGAACAGACCAGGAGTATTATAAGAATTAAAATAATAATAAAAACAATCGTTAGATTTATAGAAGTAAGCTGTATTAAAAGGAGTCTGATTATTCTAAAAAAAAATATAGTTATTATTTTGTGAATTAATTATTCGAACTTTATATTAATTGAAAAGTTAGGTTTTTAAATCATTCATGTAATCTAAACACATATTTAAACTCTGTTACTATTCTAAAAATAGCATAAAAAAATTCTTGTTCTTTCAAATTAATAATTTGAAAATGAAAAAAAGACCTAAGGCGGTTTTAAACCCCAATTTTTTCGAAATTATATTAGCCCAGTTTGCAATACCTTTCAAATAGTCTAGCATTTGCAAATCGGTATAGCAAATTAAAAATGTTCCGTATAACTTAAAAAGATTTTTTTTTATTTACTATGTCGATTTGCAAATGCTACGATGTTAGACCATTTGCAACGGATTGTGAACTGGGCTATTATGATTTTTAAGTTTCTGATAAATTTGCTGTTTTTTCGTTTTTAATTCCCTAATAACAATTCTATTAGATTTTTGTTTGCTTTTTACAATTTTGAAAAATCATTACAGATATGTTTTTATTAAAATACTAGTTCCATTTCAATTACGCTAATTCGCTAATCTCTGCTGCTTTAATTCTATTTGTTTGAAATCCAATACAAAGTCAAACATTTTCTTAACATTATCATCATAACTAGCAACAACTACCATAATGTGGCTATTTATATCTATATACGTATGTATGTATGTACCTAACCATCATTGTCAGTCGTCAGTAACTTGTCACTCTAATGTTACATTTATTTGCATTTACCGCAAATCGAGTATTTTTTTATAACACGCCTCTATTTATTAACAGGCGTTGTTTTTGAGGTTTATATACTATACATTTTTTTTGTATTTAGTTTTTAAAAACATATTAAATTACTATTACTACGAATATATAATGACATTTAAAAAAATAATAAATAAATTAAACAATTATGTAACTGGTATGTGACATTTTAGTTGTGACAAAGATTTACTGTATTTAGGGTAGCGATGGTATTCAGATAAAATCTCTAAAACCACAACTGTCACTAACAGAAATCACTAGCTACTGTTTTACTTACACACTTTTATCACTTCATAAAATACAAAACATATTATCATCATACTACATACTACCGGTCATCTGTTTACTACATTTTCTGAACTTGCGTATTAATATCTCGCTAATAAACCACTATTTTCGCTGTTATGTCAAATAAAGGAAAGTGCTCATATATTACCATTAGTACATATAATAGAAAAAATAAGATGTAATGCAAAAAAGAACGGACTGCCTATAAATAATGCCAGATATTATCATCCAAAATTTTATTTAATAGGTGTCGCAAACTGTTGAACTGTAGTAAATCTACTTATGTACATATGTATGTTCAAAGTTGTATTTTTTATTAGCGTGGAAGGGAGTTAAGGCTTAAGGAAAACTTATTTATATGTTTATTATATTGTCAATTAAAATATATTATGTAAAAGTAACATGCATTTGTAGGTTTGTATAACATAAAAAACTAATTTCCTAACTATCGTATTATGTATGTACGAGTATACTTTAGTCGAATATCTAGTGTTTGGTCATTTTAGTAGAGCAACAAGTATTTAGTTTTAATTTATGCACATACTCGTACATACCTTTCTTACATATCGAACAAAAAACTATTGTGTAAACTTATGTACACTGCGCTACAAAAGAAAACTGATGACTTAAATCTACATGGTTTACAAATAAGCTTACAATTGGTTCACATCCGTCTCCGTAATGTAGGGTATCACATCGTCGAGCTTCAGCGACTATAATACTTTCTTGTTTTTTGTTTTAAAGAGATATTTCACCTCTTCGATGTAAATGATAAACAAATACAAAAATCAAAGTAAGCAAAGGGCGTTTACCGTTTGTTTCTTTTATTAAAAAAAAAATAATAACAGCGGAAAATCTGTTCGTATCGACTTCTATTCACTCATGAATGTTTTTTGCACCAAAATCTACAAGTTTTGTTTGTTGTATCTGTCGACGTCTTAAAAAAGGTTTTAGGGGGTTTTTTTGTACCCTACTTTTGATAAATTAGTCTGTCTGTTGTTTTTCAATGCAATAGCAAATAAATAGTGTACCGTTAGTGAAGAAAAATAGCCTGAGGTGTTAGAGGTTTATATTTCGTCTATTTACATTTCGAAACTGTCTCGGCATTTAAAATTCCGGCATCTGTGTTAACGTTTTGGAATACTAACAAAACAAGTAATAAAGTTCTATAGTCGGTCAAGCCCGACCGTACGATACTCTTCACCACTAAGGTAAACGTGTTCTTTTCCGTGTATTATATACAAATATTTACTAAATGTAGTCATCAACTTCTTAACACTTATATATATAAGCTAGGGTCAAATGTGGACCGATTATCTCGATATTTAGCAAATTGATTACAGTTTTTACAAAAACCTTAAATTGTCATTATCTTCAGATTTACGAGCGTTTTAGTCTCATTTAGTGCATTTTGATAGAAGAGTTTGTATGGAAGCTATGGTCAAATGTGGACCGATTTTAACAAAATTTGGTACAGTGATTTTGGTTTACATTAGCAGTATCTGTTTTAAATTTCATGAAAAATATTGATATTTGTGGCCAAAATATCAATTCCGAGAAGTGGGACCTATGGGAGGTACCATTAATAATGAACCGATTTTGACAAATTTAAATAGCCATGGTCCCACTTTCATAATCTTTGCAAATTTCATCAAATTATCTTTAGGATTGCGACGTGTACTTTGATTACAAGGTTTACATGGGGTCCAACCAGCCGATCGGCCAGACAGACGGATGGACTGACATCGTTAAAACGACTCAGGAAGTAATCTTAAGTATATTGGTATACTAAAAGGTGTTCTATGCGTTACATACATCATCACACTTATAATACTCTTTCCACATATAGTGGTGAAGGGATACAAATCGAAAGGCACTTAGTATATCTACTTCTTATGCTAATTGCCACATTTTGCTTATTTTAGAGTCTATAACAGGTCTCTACTTTTATATTTTATACTTTATTTTGCAGCAAAAGATTTTTATTGGATTTTAGACTGTAGTTTTTCATATCAATACTTATGCTTAGCTATATTTAGACTGTGCTTAAAAATTCTACCATTAGTTGTAACGAATAACAAAAACATTAAAACAAAAATTGCTTTGAATGAAGAGAATTGTGTTTCTTTCTTTCGTTATCAAATAAACAAATTAGAATACTATAGATAAAAAATAATAAATTCGAACTAGGAACGTAATAAAATTGCGTTTTTTTGCAAATATCAAATTAAAAAAACTCACACCTTACAGCCTTACTAAAATACACTTTTGGTCTAGATTTTGAGTATTATTCTCTACAACCAATCACATAAATGTTCATAACAATTTGAATTGATTAAAAGATCGAAACACTCATTTTGTCGTGGGGATCATAAAATATTTTACTTTTATAAGAAAAAGTTTTCAAAAACATTTAAACAAGTTTGCTTACTGAATCATTAAATTAAACAAGTTTTATTTAACTTTTAATTTGTAACTCATTTTATAATTCCGCGGTGGTCTTTTTGCAAAAAAACTTGCATAAAGTGTCATTTCAGTAATACATGATTTGTTTGTTTAACGCCCAAATTTAATTTTTCATAATTTTTGGTTTTTTTTACAAAATATGCAAATATGTATGTAAGCTTGTTAGACAAAATACAATATGGGACTACAGCTTAGTCATAAAAGTTTCTTAGAAAATAAAGTACCTATTACATTTTTAAGGTGATTTTTCTTTTTAAAATAAATTTTGTATGGTATATTTACTTAATTTTATAGTTTAACGCTTGTACGCGAAAATGTTACTAAAATATCTGTTTTAGATATCAGACTACAATGTTTTTAAGGATTATCCTTCTGAAACTATTCAGCAACCTTTGTATTTGATTAAAAAAATTTTACATTTCCACTTTAAAAACTTTATTTTTAATAATTTTTAACTGTGATTCAGTCTTTTAAAAGTTTATTTAATAGATTCACCAGATGACAATTTATTAAGAAAATCGACATTACTAATTTGAAAAAGAATTACACAAAAAATAGCTGTTTGGGCTTATTAAATAAATATATTTGGCGAAGAAATACATATCGTCGTGGGGGAGTTTATGTGCTCTATCCGCCACTTTAATATTTTGAGTTAATGATGCCACTTTAGGCTTTCGACCCTAAATCTTTCAAATCTGCAATCTGTTTTCGGCTATCTCGTCTAGTTTCTATGATAAATAATGTCTGTTTTGTTCTACATCATTCAAAACAGTTTTTTTTTTGTACTATTTTGTTTTATACACCAAATATATGGTGTCAAAATCTCAAAATACTATCGTAAAGTTTTTTAGAAAAATTAAGTTAAAACTTTAAGATCGATTTACTCAAAATGCATTTTTTGCGTATAGAGCACATAAACTTACGCACGACAATATATAGCTCATAGTAAAAGGATGGTCCCTATAGATTTTGGTTCAATGGAAACATTATTTCGGGTACCTCCCATAAGACTATCTTAGCAGAATAGAAGTATTGTTCTACTAAAAAAATGATTTATAACCACAAATTTATTTGTATTTGTTTTTGCAAAAATATATAGCTTATATTTGACCAAACTATCAGATTTTTATGTTTCTAATGAACATGGACAATTTTGTCTAAGAAAAAAAAATATTTTACTGCAAAACATTGTATACCCGTGCTATTACTGCATTCACTAGGAAAATTTACATTACTCATTAGAATAAGAATATAATTTAAATTTAATCATCAGATTTTGAGATTACTTTATATGCATCTGACTCAATAGAAATTGAATTAATTGTAAAGTCAGATTTTACACTTAAATATATGTACGTATATTCGTACGTATAATGATATCCTAGTTCTTAAAAGAACAACAAATAACGTAATTTTTAGTCAGTCTTTTTATTCTTCAATTACTTAACTTACGTACAATATCTAAAATTATAATAAATCTCATTCTTTTTTTATATACAATAATATTATATTGCATTAAAATGCATATTTAAGCGACCTCCACAATGTCATTATTATTCATTAAATGCTCTCAAACTCATACAGTCAAATGTAAAAAACTCTATCATGTATGTATATGAGAGGATCGATCACTCATATTCATGAGATTTGTTTGTGACCCCCTCTCTCCTTCTTCAGATTTAAAATCAATTGCACCAAGGCAGTCATTGATTATTACATTTACAAAAGCAACTAAAAATGTGCCTTGATCAGCAGTTGATCTTGATCAGTTGCATGAATTTGCTTTTAAAACTCTCCCGCTATGTTTAATGACTCATTGTGGGAATTGACTTTTTTGTTTTTAATGTAAAATTTCGAATTGTTTCTCTTTGTTGCATTTTCGGTTTAGTTATAAATATATTTTTCAATCGCATGCGCAGCTTTTTCTACTTTATGTAGTTTCGAATTTTAAAGGTTTAGCATTTCTCAAGCTAAATGCCGTTTTTCAATATATCGCAACAAACAAACCGTGTAAAACGTGTTGTGTAAATAATCGTGCGTGTGTAAAGTTTTTGTTTTGAGATGTTTATTTTACAATTGGAAAAGTTTATTTAAAATTTATTAAAACGCAAAGAAAGTTGCAAGTTTTATCAGCTAATCAAAGTGATTATTTTATTGTTAATGGTATTTTATTTAATTTGAAGTGGAAGAAGATCAACATACATCAATATATTGTATTAAATAAATGAAAACATGCATTTTTAATTATTTAAAAATTAACAAATAATTTATTATAAACAAAAGTTTGAAAGTTGGCGTTAAAAGTTTATTGATATTAAATTTAATTTTAATAAAACTTAAATAAACCACAAACAATTAATTATTTATTTTGAAGGTAAATGTTATTTAAAAAAGTACCAACATTTTTTAGTCAAATCTTTTTAATTCTTTATTTAAAAAGAATTATAAATTTAAAATGAATAACAGAGTTGTATTTAATTTTCTATGTAATAAAAATTTAACACAAATCCTGAACTTGAAAACAATTAAAATAAAATTTAAATATTTAGTTAACAGTTTTTTTTTTAGTAAGGGAACATATCAAGGGCTTATATTCAAATAGTGCTATCTACAAATTCACAATTTTTTTCATTAACTATAAGAGTAGTAAATAAACTTTGTTTTACGATAAGTTTTTTAATTAACTCCTTATATTTGCGCTTCTATAGTAGATAGCACTTTTTACGAGTTTAAATTTTATCGTTCAAATACTAAAGCAAGTAGATCGAATTATTTTAATAACAGAAAAATAAAATATAATGAAAATTGAGACTTTTATCAAAATATCACGAGTTTTAATTAAAATAATAAGTTTTTTAAATAAAACAAGATTTATTATAATTATATTAATAGAATTAATGGTATTATATTTCTTATATGACCTTTACTTACAATCTGTTAAGGTCAAAGGCCGAGCGTATTTTAGAAATCCATGATTACAGTACGTTGTAGGGAATGTATATTTTATAACAATTGTTATTATTTCCATAAATATTTTTAATGTAGATAGCACTATTTTTTGATTGAGTAGATAGCACAAACACAATTTATAAAAAAAAAATGTTTTAGAATTATTTTTTTTAGAATTAATGTTGATAGCACTTTTTGAATATAAAGCGTCTATATATATTAGCTTGCAGCAGATTTGTGTTTTTGAAAAATTAAAATATAAAAGGTATTCATAATCAAGAGTACTTCGCTTAGTAAAGGAGTAAAGAAGTAATGTAGGTCTCTATAAAAACAAAATGCATTAAAATGACTTTTCTGAAAAGGAGCTGATCACATATTACGTAGCGATCTTAGGGGGGAGGAGATATGACTTTTTTTTAACGGTGGAGGAATTTTGTATGCGTATTTCTATTTAAATGTGTTACACATGGGGGGAGGTAGTAAAAAATCTGCGAAAATAGCATTACGTAATATGTGAACAGCCCCAAAATTACTTTTTTACTCAGGCTTTCAAAATATTCCAGTAATTTAAATTATTTTATTTCTAAAAGAAAATAAATATTTTTAATTACAAATAAATAAAAAATAACATCAGAAAATTTTGTCACTGCTCGTTTGCTTTAACAGTTTACCCTTGTACCAGGATAAGTACTCTATATTGTGAATACCTCTACTATTTTTTTATTAAACCGAGAAAATATGATTCATCATTACGTTATTTATTTTTGTATTAAATCAGAATTGTAAGTTGTTTTGTCATTTTATTTCTATATAAACAAAATAAAGTAATGAATTTTAATTCATACACATTATAGTATACTCTCGAAAGTGAACAATTTTATTGTATGTATTTTGTATGACTCTGTCTTAGAACGTGTTTAGAATCTTAATTATCTTCTATAATTCTCAAGATTTTATGCATAATATTTTAACTCTTTATAAGGTTGGCATTTTTTATTATTATTTCTTATTAATATGTACTTTATACAATTTTATTTATTTAAAGCCGACAATTCGGTACGAAGAGTTTTATATATATTTTCATTATTTTTTTAAATTAAACATTTCCGCATTTTATTGCACACAATTTTGTTTAAAAAAATGTAGAACTCGCTTTTCTTATACAGGGTGTAGTAGATTTATAATTTCACTCTTACAGCTATACGCTGCAGAAAACTTGGTTCAATGGAGCTGATTTCTCGGCAAATATTTTTTTAAAGCCAATGGTTTTTGATGTTTCAATCGAGTTTTGCGGGTTCTTGGAGATCAGTAACGACAATTTTCTTGCTGACGTGAACGTTTAAGTGAAAATTCGCTCATTTTCAACGAAAACTCCAATGTCATTGCACAAAAATGTTTGAATTTTAAAAGGATAGATTTTCAAATCCTTTTTAAAAGTTTCAAGAGTAATTGCTCTTGGAAACCCCAATGAGGCTGCTCGTTTCCTAATTGAAAGTCTCACATTCATAGCCGAAGCAGTTTCGCGGAATCCCTGCACCCACAAAGGAATTAAATTTAAAATCGGTCCATCACGTATTCGCCGAATACTGAACTTTGAACAAAATTGTCGACTTTTATAAAATATTTCAATAGCGAACGCGCGATGCTCACTTAAGTCAACTATATTAAATTTGTTGACTTCAAAGTATAAACAGCAAATTTAAAATTAATATTGTTTTTATTATTATAACTCATGATTTTAAAAAGACAGAAAACATAAACAAAAATTGACAGTTGTTAAACTAATTACTACAAATATTACGCCTTCATCTAATCTTTGATTCAGCGGTTTTTGTTTTACAAAATTGCATTATGTATTTTCGAAACGAAAAAGATTTTGATAGCTAAATTTTTTTTAAATAAAGTTAAAAATCATCAGCTCTTGTTTTGCTAAAACCAAATTTCATAAAAAGATATTCGAGAGATTAAAAAATATCAATCATCAAAATATAACTTTTTTAAAGCCATTTTACTTGAAACTAAGTTGTTTGGATTATTAGTATATTGAAGCAAATAAACGATATTATGTGTGGGCTTGGTTTCTATTTGACAAGAGATTTTATTTCACTAATACTTATTGTAATTTCTTTCGGTTTTGGTGGTCACAACAATTGGTGGATCTGTAGGTAGATAAATATTTGTATGTGTGTATAAGTTTGTAGAAATAAAGGTCTATCATAATTATGGTCTACCATAATACAGAGTAACATGAATTTCTTAAACAAAATATATTAAAATGTCAAAGTCTATTTAACCTAAAGCAAGTCACAAAATATATTCCTTACACTGTAAATTTACAAAAAAAACGTATCTATGTATAATGAGTTATAATGCAAATATATTAAATATTTTTAAATAAAGTTATAAATGCGTAGGCTTCCTTAAATGTACAATAGTTTAAAATATATAGAAATTTGTAATATTTTATTGATTTGAAAAATATATTACAAATGTATAGAAATCAGTCTTTAACATTTAACGAAACAAAGCACTTCTGATTAACAAAAGTTCCAATACTTTTAATTCTTAATGAAGTTGTCAAAGAAAATATGAGACTAATGCGAAACTACAAAAAAAAAGCCAGTAGATATGTTTTATTTTAAAAATTAAAATATTTTTTATTAAAATTTATTATATTTCTGTTATTACAGATGGCTATACCCCCTCCCCCGGGTCCGCCACCACCACCAGGTCCTCCTCCACCACCTGCTATGGGTGGCTTAAAGTTGGGAGGAGGTGGTGCTGCAGGCGGTAGTGATGTACGTTCAGCTCTATTACAATCCATACAAAAGGGTACGAAATTAAAGAAAACCACAACAGTGGATAAAAGTGGTCCCGTTATGTCTGGTAAAATATGTGATGACAGTTCGCCTAAGCGACAAACTTCAAATGCTGCTAACAATGTTAGTAGTAATAACAACAATAATATTGGTAATGGAGCCCCAAAATTAGGCGGATTATTTGAAGGTCTATCATCAATGCCAAAATTAAAACCAGTCAATGGTAGTAGAAGTAAGTTTTCTTTAATTTAATAAAAATATAATAAATATAAATATATTAAATATGTAAATATATTAATTAAAATAAAATACTATTTTAGCACCCGCTTCAAATGTTTCATCTACCTCTAATACACGCAGTAATAGTCCACCTCCATCAACATCCGCTGTCTCAGCTGCTAATAATGGTCCTTTAGACTTCAATGCTGAACTAACGAAACACTTGACTTTGAAACGTCAAAAACAGCAACAACAACAGCCATTATCAACAGCTCCTCCGTCTCTTCCTCAAACACATATCAATGCTACTGAAGCAAATTTGAAAACAAATCGAGGACCACCGCCACAACCACCATCGCAACCGCCGAAAAACTTACCAATAGTAAGTAAATAATTTTCGCAAAATGTATAATTGAAAACATTACATTTCGACAAAAAATTTTGCATTTCTTTCTTAATTTTAATTAAAGTATGATATTTATACAAATGTTAGAAATACTTTTCAACACAAATTAAATACTTTTTAAATGTTAAGAAATTTTGATTTGAGACCCACTTCTAACTAAACGAATCAACTCAGATTCATTTCCTAAGTAGATGTAACATGTCCGTTCGACTTGCTACATAGAACTTGGTCCAATATTTCGGAATTAAGATTTTGGTACAATAATACTTTCATATTTGTTTTATTATAAGTTTATCTTTAAAAATCCATGAAAAAAAATGATTTTCAACAAATTTAAATGGATTATACATTTTTCGATTCAAAAAGAATTACCTTTTCGCCTTTTTTATAAATAAAAGTCTTTCTATTTACTTTAATACATCTTTTAATTTACTTATTTTTCTTCCAGAGTACTTCCGATTCTCTAATTGAAAAGCATAAAACCAATGAATCTTCCGGAAATGTTCGTTCATTTATATTTTCCAATAACGAAGCATCTACAAAGCAATCGCCACCTCCGCCACCACCTACCGTATCGGATAAATTTATGGATAAAATAAATACAGGCGGTAGCGTCAGAAGTAAAGCGGCTAATTTAAAGTGAGTATCTTAATTTTCTTTATTGGTCTATTAAAACTTTCTCATTAAATTTATGGATATGTAATATGTAATCTATAAGTAGTGTAGGTTTTTTGTGACTTATTTCATTGTTATAATTATTCATTACTTTTGGTTTTTTTGTATTATTTTTACAAATACATTTCATTACATATTATCTCTCATTTACAAGAATATTGTTGTAATTCAAATAATATATTGTCGTTGCAAATAAATGCTTTTTTAAAAGAGACTGAATTTCGTCCATAAATTGTTCATTTAGAGCAGTGATGTTTAATACAATAACAAATTCTCCACTACTAGTATGGAGACACATATATTGAACTTACTTGGGGGTAACTCGATTCTAGAAAAGAAAATTAATGTTTTCTTTCAAATAGAGATACCCCCGATTTATAGTTATGACCTTATTCTCGCGTATTAGCCAAGTTGAAGAAAAGATCTTTGAATATTTTTGCTAACACACTAATTATTTTAAGTAAAAGGGCATACATATACTGTTATATAAAAATAATAATAATAGGTCTATTCGTTTACTTTCCAGTAAAAGTCCAGTAAGCTGAGTATTTACTGAGTAAATGAACGAATTTACTCTCACCAAATCATTTGTACAAGAAAAGTAAACGAACAGAAAATTTGTAAAAATCCAGTAAGAAAATCAAAACAATAAGAAAAAAACAATAAAAAAGGCAATAAATAAATAAAAAATGACCTAAGCTTTTAATTTTTAATTAGTTATATACTTTTTAACTTTAATTTAGTTAATTTTATTTCTTTTACTTCAAATTTTTAACTTAATAAAAATTGCGGCAAATTTTCAACTGCCTGTTTTTCTTTTGTTTACGTTTTTTATTCATGTTGTTGTTGTTACTGAACTTTTACAAGCAAAAATTTTCCCCGTAACATTTTGCAAATACTCAGCAAATAAACTGTCACTTTTTCTCAAAAATTCTCTCTGTTTACATTTCCCCTCTTACTGAGTTTTGGGTAAACGAACGACTTTCCGTAATATTTTGTAATATTTTGTAATAATTTGTACAAATTTTAACGTAAACGAATGAATCTAATAAGGATATTTGAAACTCTAAACTTAATGTATTCAAAACGGGTTAAAAAAGTCAAAATTCATTTTTATTTCAAAGGTTCATTTATTATTAAACTGTAAAGAAAATTCTTAAAAAAACTTGTTTATTCTTGGTTGATGTGTGAATTGATGTAGTTTTGACTTCTGAAGCCCCTTTTAATTTTTCAAATAATTGCACATATCTGTAATGAAAACTTTACAGTTTTACCCAAAGTTGATTTAATCAGATCCTATGATCACCCAGAGTAATTGTATCAATTGTAGCTTCAAAAAATCTGAATGGATTTAAAAATAATAAATACCTTTTTGTGTAAATATTACAATATTTTTTAACGTTAATAATTAAAATTGGTACTAGAAAACAGTACGGGTTAAACTAGTTAAAAGGGATTAATAGCATTAAATTTGTTAAACACATCACTGTCCAATAGTTACATATGTATGTATTTCTAATTTTTATTTTTACAATAATCATTTTATTATAACTTTTTTATGCCTTTTATATAATATAAATAATAATTACGAAAAGGGGTTACACATTAATTTAATTAGGGTTTTATTATTAATTTTATTTCTTAAATTTGGTTGTGTAATTTTTTATTTTGTATTTATTATTTTTTTGTTTATTTTACTCTTTTTTGACTTTTTCCGTTTTCAACAGTTTGTGTTTAGGGAATCATAATGTATTTGTAAATAATAATAACAACAATAATAATATTACAACAACATCAACAACATCCATAAATTCCCAAAACACTATAAACAATATGAACAACAACATCAACAATAGCCACAGCAGCAACAGTTTAACGTCATCATCTTCCACATTGGTCACATCATCGGTTGCATCTGGTGGATCATTGCGTAATTTAGCACCCAATAGGTCAACATTATTCAGCAATGGTGGAGGCAGTAGTGGTACTGGTAGTAACAATGTTGTTGATACAATCAGTCCATCAGCCTCAGCTTCACCCTCACCACCCACTAAATCACCATTGCCATCGTTGAAACCAAATCATGGCAAACCAAATTTTGCCCCTAAACCACCAGGTTTACAAAAGTTAGCTTTGGCTAATGGCCAAAGGCCCGGTGTAGCTCGTCATCATAGTATGAAATCGCCAAGGTATACAAAAAAAAAATACAAATTATGATTTCATTTTTCTTTCTTGCTATCTCATACCTCTATTGCATATGTACAATATAACAAATAAATAAATATGCCTTTTAAAATGCTTTTATCATCATCACCTAATTAAGCAATATCATAAAGACACACTATATTTTATATGCCCTCAATTATATTGATCATTAAAATATTAATTTTATCTATTTAACAATTATAAAGAAGCTTAACTCGCATTCAGATTTTAGTACTTACATACTTATATTTACTACTTGAGTAATTAAATTTAAATAAACTAAATTAATTGGTTTTAAATTAAAGCTCAAACTAGCGTGGCTAAATAATTCCTTAAATCCAAAATAAAAATTAATCTATATCTCTGTGATTATTAAAATTTATCGATTTATTATTAATTTTTTTTATTTATATTTTCCATTTAGATCACCGCCTATAAATGCTAGTTCAGAGGGAGGTGGTATTGTGTTTCCAACACAGCAACATTTTGGCACTATGCGCACACCGTTTGCCCAATCACAAGAGGCCATCAATTCGGGCTTACGTACAGCTCCACAACCGCCGTTGGGTAATTTTATTCTGTCGCAAAAGTCATAAAACAACCTAGTGTTTAATATACATATTTTCTTTTTTTTTTATTGGCTACAGGTCGTCCTACTGTTGCTCCTCCGAAGCCACCGAGTGTTAAACCACCACCACCTCCTACACCAGCCCGCAGTACTTCCAATTCAAATTTAAATCTCTCAGGATCGTCATCTAACATTGGTGGACCCATAAGTGCCGTTAATACTGTTTTAATTTCACAGGCTAGTGTCTCGTCATCACCATCATCGACACAACCACCTTCAACTTCTTCATCTACGAATAGTGTTTCAGCATTGCGCGATCAATTTCGTTCGGGTGCCAATTCTACACCCCCACCTCCACCACCACCCTCAACAACAACGAAAACTACAAGCAGTCCTTTAAGCAATAGTAAATCACCGAAACCGATTATACTTAATGGGGGTCCAATTATTGCACCGCCTTTGCCACCCCATAGAACATGCCCAGCTCCACCACCTCCACCAAGGCAAACAAGTAATAATGTAAGTCGATTTATTTACATATTTAAAAATTGTTAACTCATTAAGTACGTTTCAATATAAATTTGCTTTATAATTTTCATTAAAAGTTAATAAGTTTTATCGCTATTCATAACGATATAAATCGAATGCAGCATCACGGCTTTAACTGTAGTAAAAACAAATACATTAACGTATAATAATAATTTCCACAACAACATTCCAATTGGAACAAGTGGTACTTCTCTCAGACAATGAGCTGCATCCGATTCTATTTTTAGACTCATTGAATATTAACGTATACTGGCGCGAAATAATCTTAAAATTCATTCATGACTGAGTTTTATTTGTATCAATTTACATATCGTCACCTAAAAGACGAAATAACCTATCTACAGTTTCAAAAGTTTACAGGAGAGGGAAAAACGTTATAAAATTGGAACTATTTGCAATATTTTAACGAAAATTATGTATTTAGATCAAAATTAAACCAGAAATATATATTGGTTGAAAAAATTGTGTTTTTTTCTAAACACAGCTTATGTTATGTCATTTAGGTTATTTTGAATTGCAAAAATCTGAAACCAAATAACCTGTCTACAGGATTAATAAGTATGAATAAATCAAACAGTTATAATTTCTTTTACTGGCTTAAGCAAATGAAAGTACTTAATGATTGCTTAAATTACACTATGCAACAAAATTAAACTTTTATCGCTATTTTTGATGATTTAGTTTTATCTTTTTTAAGTGCATAATGTTCCTCTAGGTACAAAAACTGTAATAATTTGGTCATTTGTAATATTAGATGTTCAAAATTTTGCACAGATATACTTTATGACATAGAGAACAATAATCCATAAAAAAAATCAATTTTGAAATTTTTGCATCAGGTTATTTGGTCTTTAAGATGACGATATAGTCACCTAAAATACCCAAAGACGTTATCCACATTTTTATAATTTGACAGGGGAAGCAAAAAATTGTATAAAATGAAAACGGTTTAATTTAAAAATCGCGATTTTTTCATATACAATCTGTCGTGAAAAAAAATAAAACAAAAATCAAAGATTTTCAATATAGTATCTAGTCATATTGTCACAAGTCTTAATTTCAAGAAAGCTTAAAACTTTAAAATATATAGCTGTGTTCCAGAACTACCAATACTGAACAATATTGTACAAGTTTTAATCAGAAACTACAGGAAAGTGTTCCTGTACTGAAAAAAATGACTTAATTGTAATTTCTGGTTAAAAATTGTACAATATTGTACAGTATTGGTAGTTCTGGAACACATCTTATATAGAAGAAAAAATTGTAATATTTTATAATTTTTTTTTTTTATTTGAAAGTTCAAACAAAAATTTTAAAGTTGTTTTCAAATTATAACTTATGACAATATGACTAAACAAGAGACCTTGTGAATACCCTAACTATTGAAATATTTTAAAAACCATTTTCTTTGCATATCTTCACTACTTAGAGGATATTAAACTGTATTTGCCCAACATTTTTCCTCAGTATTATTATTATTTTTTTTTTTTTGAATGTTAAGTTTCTATTTCTGGACTTTTTCACAATAATGTAGTAATATTGATTTTTCTTTTTGTTTAACAGTGATTGTCTTATTAAAAACACAGTACGCTCTTTTACTGTTTAATACAAATTTTTATTTTCTACTCTCGTATATCCTAATTCTTGTACTCATTTTATAACCATCGTTGAATGTTTTTCATATACATACATACATATCAAAACAAAAATTGTATCAAAACAAACTTTACGTTTTAAGGATTTTCTATTTTATTTGATATTTTGTTATTGTTTATATTCCAATATGTATGTTAGTGTATGGGTGCCGTTGACATTTTATTGTGTCAACGAATCGAAAACAAAAAGCAACAATAAAAATTGCGAAAATAAAAGTTTTTTTTTCTCATGGATTAAGAAAAAATTTACTCTTGTAGACTCAGTGTCTATTTTGATTGCCATACATACACACATTCGTACTTAACATCTAACTAAATATACATCTAATAATGAGTAGAAATTTTTTATGGAAAAATCGTTACAGTAACATAAACATAAAACTAAATGGTTACAAATCGTTCTAATAAAACAATTGTTTGAAATTATCCATAATAAACAGGAAATAAAAACTCTTAATATAATAAAGTGACTAAATTAAAGGAAATTTTAAGAATAACCTTTAGAATTTATTCGTTTTTAATTTTTCAGTAATGATGAATTATAAAACTAGGGTAAGGGTTATTATATTTCTGTGAATTTTTAGTGAATGAAAAAGATTTCTGAATAAATTATTTGCGAAATATTGAATGTTTTGTTATTATCGAAAAAAATATATACATACGAATGTGCATAAATGTATTGATTTTTTAAGTAAGCCATAAACAAAATGAAAACTTTAAAATAAAACAAATTTTTTACAACATTTAAACATTTCCAAACTCATATACAGTTTTCTACAGACACTTTTTGGTGAATGTTTATGAGAAAATTCATTTATTCAAAAATTATTTTTATAAAAAAAATAAAAAACAAAATAATTATTTATATTAAAACGTTTTATATTTAATACTTTTTTAGACCACTGGAACACCACCAGTGCCACCACATCGTTACTCGTCAATGCGTGGTAGTGCACCTGGCACACCACCCACTGGTATTACAACAGCGCCCACATTTGGCAATAGCAACAATGCCAATGCTGTTAGTCGTTTAGTCATTGATTTGGAAACAAAATACGGAAAATATTTTCACAATGTTACCGAATTTCCCAAGCCACCACCATTTGTAAATATTCAAAAAGTGTATCCTAGTCGAACTGTTAAAACAGCAAATGGTATGTAAATATATATACATATATATAAAGAAATATAAAAACAACATACAAACATAATCCTCTGGCAACAAATTAAGAGGAGTTTTCATTAATGGAATGCTGTTTATTTTCTTTAAATATTATATTTTTTAGTAATATTAAGTAAAATTTAAGTTGTAATAACTTGTTTGTTTTTATCATAAAATAAAATGAAGAAAAGCCTTTTTTATTGCAAAACAATAATGCACGTGAATTGTAATTAATAAAATAAATTTACACTTGAAGTCTTTTTTTAATATTAGTATAAATAAAATGTGTATTATTTTATTATTTCTTTTATTAAATAAATAAATAATTTATCTGTAATATTTTGTAAATGAAGTTTTTATCATTATTTTTATTATATTTTAATTGAATATTTTTAATGTTATCTAATCATTTAATTTTATTATTAAATCAACGTTTTATTTTTATTGCAGAAATTTTTAAACAATATTTTTACACCTGTTAAGCATTAATTTCAAACAAAGAAAAGAAATTAAAAATTTTTAAATTATGAATTATAGCTTTATTGAAATTTTGTTTTTAAGGTTTTTATAAAAAACTATTATTTTGTTTGAACTAATAATATCATTTGTTAGAGAAAAAATATATTGTTTACTAAGATAATCCCTTAATAAAGTTTTAGTGCCTACTTCACATTACACTTTTATTTAGTACTCCTTAAAGTATAACTTAAGTAAAGAAAAATTTTTTTTTTTGTAATAAAGCAACAGCATAAATATTTTATACGAAATACACAACAACACATTTAGCCACACTAACAAACATTAGCATGCTTTTTATTTTTATTACAATTATACTTAAAAACAAATATTGTCTGTTTGTTTTTTCTAATTATCAAAGATAAAAATATATTTTAATTATTATTTTATAAAATAAAAATTATATTGAATAAAACATTTATACAAATACATACATTACTTTCTTAGAACATGCATACATACAATACATATGTATAAATATCCTACTCGTTAAAAAGTTAATTATGTGCATTGAAATAGCAAAAATTGAAGTGTTTAATAAAATTTTACCAACATTTTATCATTTAAAAAAAATAAAGCATTTTCATTTTGTTTTCTTTTTTTTCTTATTTTTATTCGACTTATTTTTTATAATCACCTGGCCTTGTAACGTGCGTAGTCCAAGTGGTTTGTTGGAAAATATATTTTTCTTTAACAATATCAACATTATTTTCCAATAAATCTATTGGTTTCACAAAAATATTTCCTGAAAAGTTGTTTAAAAGCATATGTCAATTTCCATGTTCAGAATTCGACTAAAATGTTATTGGATTCTGTGTCAAATCACCACATTCGATATCGTTAGTTTAAATGAAACTCTTTCATTCAGGTATGTGATGGAATGATCGATTTCAGATATATTTTTGAGATAATTTTCGGTTATTTTCCCAAAACATTCAAACCAAATGAAAGATAAAATATCAGTCAAAAGGATTAAAGCCAAAATCTTAATTTTTTTGGGGAAAATAACAGAAAATTAGCTAAAAAATATTTCTAAAACCGATCGATATAAAAACGAAAAATGTTCATCACATATCTGATTGGGTGTCTTTTTTTACAAAAAATTTCAGTACAAAATTAATACGTATGTAGTTATGCTACTTAAAAATTATCCCTACTTGAAAAAATGCTGCCAAGTCTGAAATTTTAAATATTTTTGTAGCATATTTGGTACTCTATTTTAAAAACATTGTTTCTCATATTAAAACTAACAATTAAAAACAGTAATACATTAATTCTATATACGTAAGAAAGAAATGGTTCATGTATAACTAGAAAACGACTGCGCTGATCTCGCTTATGAAGTATGCCACACTTAGACTTCGATCGATATTAAATCAAAATCGATATCAAATCAAAATAGTAATCCATTAAGTCTATATACGTAAGAAAAAATGGTTTATGAATGCACAACATAGTTAGAAAACGGCAGCACTGATCTCGCAAATTTTTTTCTCAAATGTTTTTTATATCCCAACTTATGAAGTACGTGGCATACTTAGACTTCGATCGATATCAAATGCTAGTATACCTTCGAAATTCAAAGTCTAATTCAGGCTTCAACTTAATATTAGTTTAATACATTAGCTTCAAGTTAATGAAATGTAATGCATTTTTTAGATACAAAGTGTATTCATAGAAATTAATAATTACACAATAAATTTGCATTCACAATTTTTTCAGGAGTGTAAGTTTTATTTCAGTCGAAGTTTTTGTTGAGAAATTAATTAATTGTACATTACAGAATTTTTCTTTTAATATAATCATAAAGAAATCATTAAACATAAATATTTGTTGCAGTTACCAGCAATGTAAGCAATAACAACAATAATAATAATGTTGCTGCAACCGATAATAACAACTTAAATACAAATACTACAGCAACTAATACTATAACATCAAGTGCAACATCAAAACCATTACAACCCGCCGGTTATCAGCCCTTTAAAAAGCATAGAGCACCTGCTCCCCCACCACCCCAAGCTGGAGTAGCTGCTGCAACTGTTTCGGTGATACGTCAAACTAGTTTTCTTTATGGAACTGCTGGCATAGGGCATCAACACACACAATAATAAGCTGAAGAAAATAAGGAAATCTAACAAAATACAAATGTAACAAATCATAAACATACGTATGTATGTATGTATTTGCAAAAGGAGTAATAGGCTCTTTTTGTAGACTTAGCCATGATGTATTGTTATTAATTTTATTTATCTTGCATATAGAAAAAATATATGAATAATTAATTAAAACACAAGAAAATTTAAAAATACATATAACATAAAAAACTTCTAAACTAATTTTAATGTTGTGTTGTAATTTTGTAAAATAGTTAAAAAAAAGAACACAGTTTTAAAAATAATTGTTAAATAAAAAGACTTTAATCCTTGTCTCTATTACGTACAATACGAGTATATAATTAAAATAATTTAAACGTCAATGCCTTTATTAACATATAGTTGTGTATTTTATATATAAATTTAATCATAACTAATATTAACTTATTAATAAAATATTATAAAAATATTTATTTGATTAAAAATTATGATTTCACAATACATACATAAATATATAACGATCATAATCTCTAAGATGATTTCTTTCCTCTCCTTTTCTTCTAAATATTGTATTATCGAATACTCTTTAAAGAAAATATGTTAAAACTTTTAAATTTAAAGTGAAATCATTTAATATAGCAATCAATTAATACATTAAAAATTAATATTATTAAATCAAATTTAATTGAATATTTATAATTTTTAGTTTTCCAGGAAACTTTTATTAGATTTTTAACTAGTTATAGAACTCATTCATATATATAGAGTCTATATTATAGACAGAACATGTTATAATTTATGATAATTTTAAAACGTTTTTCTTTTTTTTTGCCGTTTAAATTAAAGCAAAAAAGAATTGATTTAATTCCTTTTTTTTGTCATTTAAAATCAATATATTTCCAGTTCTATAACTAATAATTTTGTGAATTAGATCTAAATCTGTTCCTGGATTTAAACCTAAATCCCCGACTGTATCTATTTATAGCACAAGTAGCAAATGAATGATAGCACAAACATACAATATTAACAAAGAGTAATGAAGAAATTAGTGAAATTTTCAAAGTAATCATTAAAAATAGATTAATAATGTATAAGCAATAATTGTTACATATAATATAGCAGCTAATAAAAATCAATATTTGTAACAAACCATATTAAATCAATCATTAATTAAAATTTGATCAAATAAAATATCACTTAATTATTATCTTTTTAACTTTTAAATGCGAAACGACCAAACCAAATATACGAAAAATTATCCATTAAGGACGGTGACAAACGTTTGAAATAAAAATACTTTTACATTTTATATCGAACGTGTTTTTCAAGCTATATTCAAATATAGGCCGATGTTTGAAATTTATATTTATTTTATTTTTGTGGAAACTCTTAAATGTGAGAAAAAACCCTTCGTCCTTACTAAAAGAATTCTAAAGAAATTCAGCAAAATTTTATTTAAATATATTGTACCTAATAAATCAACGCTTGTTTCATTGACCGATTTGATTATGTTTTTTTTTTCATGGAAATATTCAGACATGTCACAGAACTAAAAAGTCGGAATTCAAATAATTCAAAATGGAATTTGTGACTGCTTGACTATTTCAAATAATCCGATCAGAATGGTTTTAATTCCGCAATTTTATTACGATAGGAATGCTATAAGCTTCTAAAGATTCCGAAAAAAATTGTACGACTTTAAAACAATTTAAAACACAAATTTAAATGTCACAAATTCCGTTCGGAATTAATACCATACCGAGTTTCGGTTGAAATTACAAAACTTGTTTTTTTTCAATTAAATTAATTAAGTCTATCTTTGTCTCAGCAAACACCACTGATTAATTAAAGAAGCTTTTTAAATATTGACAAAGCTATGAAAACAGTGGTTCTCTAATTAAAAGAAATACTTTAAAAATAGAAAATGGTTTCATTCCGAAAAATGTTTTTTGAAAAAGTTAAATACAGAATTCATTTCACTTTCGAACGAGATTGAGTCCTTTAAAATATTAATTAATTAATTGCGTTCAATATAATTTTACTTAAACAATTTTAATTTTAAAATTTTGGAAAAAAAAAACTAAAATTTAATTTATCTCATTATTTTTGCTCTGTAATATGGCTAAAAAAAAGCATCTGAATATTCAACATTGGAATTCTGTTAAAGAGTAACCCGCAGGAGGAAAATGTCAATTGTAAAATATTATTCAAAGATTTTTATAAAATTGAAATTTTTAAGATTTTTAAATAAATTTACCTACTTAGTTTTGTTTATTCTATATGTTAGTTTCAATTTTATCTTATTGATGTTTGTAGTAAATTGTTTTCTTAAATTCGGTATTCAAATTTTTAATTAGTGTCTATTTTTAATTAATGTGTATAAATGAAATAAACTTATTGTGATAAGTATTATTTGTTTGTCTTCTTACGATTATAAATATATACATACATAAATATTATAACTAAATAATCTAACAAAATTAAATTTTTTTATGAATTTACATTGGCAATAATAAAATAATTTATGCAAATTATTAAAAAAATTCAATATTTTATAAACATTTTATTAAAAATAAAAATCAAAATAAAAAAGTCATTTTAAATCATAAAAAAAGTTAACAAAAACAAAAAAGTGTTTTATTCCGAAGACATTCATTATTATCAATTCTCTATAAATTATAGATTCATTTAAATTTATCCAAAAACGACTATGTCTAATCTTTTAAATTTTTTTAAAAGTCGGTCGATTGGAATATAATTTTTAATACTAGTTGGTAATGTTGGTAACTTCTTATACTAAATATGGTCATCCTAGCTATTGCAACTTAACATTTATTAGTATTTGAAGGGTTTCCGGTGATGAGATATAAACATCATGCTGTGGTCAAATGTGGACCAACTGTCACAAAATTAAGTATACTGTATGTGTTTTGACACTAAATTTGGAGTCCATATCTGATGAAGCATATTTATTTATAAGCATTTAAGTTCCTGGATGGCTTTATATGGAATATATTAGGACCAATTGTTGCAACATTTAATACATCTAAGTGGATTTTGAAGAATTAAAGGGGTTTCCTGAGATATAGTTTGTATGACAGCTGTGGCAAAAAATGAAACGATTGTTACAAAATGCTACAGGCTGGCTGGCTTTTACATAAAATTTCTTACTCCTAGTTTTATTAGCTATAGCTATTATAGTGAATTATTTAACTGTCTCTTGAGACATTTAAGTGGCTTCCGGGAGCGGAGATTATATGGCAGCTATTTTCGCATAATTTTATATACATACATATTTACTTATATTTATAAGTATTATACTGATATCCGGAGTGTTTTATATGGGGATATGGCCAAATGTTGGCAGATCTCACCCAATTTGTATACCAAACTTATAAATGATAGTTTTACCATAATTTTTTCCCTAGCTCATTGTGTTTGACCCTATCGTGTATTCAACAGACGTCTTAGAATTTCATAAAATTGTTAGAAGTTAAAAAGAACTTATCTAAGAATAAACGGCAATAATTCAGCTAGTTAAAAAAGCTGGAAACCGCTGCTTTCGCTTACAACATTGATAGTAACGAGTAAGTTAATAGATGAATTAAGTAACCAGATACTTATTCTGACTACTCAAAATTTTTAGTTCACTAAACAGCTGAGATTTTATCCACAGAAAACAACTTGAAAATATTTACAATCTTGCCAAATTTACAATCTACCCAAAACAGTAATAGCAAAAAATAAAAAGAAATGCTAAGTTCCATGGTAAAAGAACACCAAGCTAAGCAAGTAAAACGAAAACAGGAGCAAGGTTTGTTCTATTTATGAAATAGCGAGAATTTTAAAACCAAATAAAGATTATACTACAGAAGTAAAACGCAAGGAGGCAATAGATGCTTCAAATGAATTGACCAAGGCCTTGGTGGAGCACCTTAATGTAGGGTATGTATTTTGCTTGTATCTGAAACATTTTATAAACATATTTATGCCGATTGTAGTGTAGCCCAGGCATACCTGAACCAAAAACGCTTAGACGCCGAGGCCAAACAACTACACGTAGGAGCTACAAATTTTGCCAAACAAACCCAACAATGGCTGCAATTAATCGATAATTTTAGTAGCGCTCTAAAAGAGTTAGGCGATGTGGAAAATTGGGCCAGAAGTATAGAGTCGGATATGCAAGTCATTCAAAGTACTTTAGAAATTGCCTATAAAACTAGCCGACAAACACAGCAAACTCAGGATACGGCTAGTATAGCTCCCGGTAATAATTCAGCTTCATAATAGTATTTTCTAAGTATAAAAAGTATATACATTTATATTTGTTCCATTTAATTTTTATTATAAATTCACAGATTTTTGCTTCAAGTCTTTACATTTTATGTCGATTTATAAAAGTTATTAATTAAAATAAAACATACAAATTATAATCAAATGTTTTTCTAATAAAAATTTTAAATCAATAAAATGTAAAATGTGTAAGTAAAATGGCATTTACAATATTTCTCTTTATTAACTCGGATAACAAAAATTTCAAACACATATCAGACGTAATGTTAAGGTCTGTTATTGCAACAAAAATCTTTCTTATCCAAATTAAAGTAGAATTTGAGTTTGGGTAGCGATTAAAATATCAAAAAAAAAAATTATTTCAATGGTATTATTTTTACTTATCGCTCATTTACTTGAATACTGATTTCTATAATTAAGACGATTTTAAACCTTTTAATTTATATAGTGGTTTTAGTTTTGCTAAATAAAGCACATCTCCGGTTATAACGAAATAATTAATAATAATTCAATAAAATGAGCGATACTGACGAATTTAATATTTATTCTATTTTGGTAAGCAAACAAATAATTTTAAAATAATTGCTAAGTTTTTTAAATAAAAATTAAAAGAAAATATTAAACTAAGATTTGTACACATGTAGTTATTAAATATTACACATCGTTAAGAAATTGAGAAATTAAATTAATAATTACGGGACTTCCATTTCTTTTAAAACTACGAAACAACATAAAGTACAGTCACATTTTTTTTTTTTATAAGAAAAACAAAAATTAAATTACATATATTAAATAATAGCTCAAATAAATAAAATCTTACCCAATATTTTTGATTAACATGACATTAGTAACGATAACGTCCTGGAAATATACAAATAATATAAATTGGGTAAATTTTTTATATTTGCAGCACTAAAACTGCAAATGTTTGCATGTAGTAAAATTTAATTTTTATTAAAAAAAAACGTGCGTTTTTTAATTTTACACAATATATTAATATTAATAATAATATATTAATATTAATAATAATATATTAATATAATAGTTAATTTATTTACTTACGGGGTGAATAGGAACGACTACGACTTCGTTCATGGCGATTTCGATGACTACGATGACTGTAACTTGTAGGGGAATGATGACGCTGGTGTTGCAGTTGGGCACGATATTTTTCACGTAAAGCTCTAGAAATTTAGAAAATATTAAAGGAAACATAACAATTACAAAATGTATAACAAATCACATACTTTGCGGAGCGACCCATATAAACACCAGGTGTAGGTGTATGTGGTCTTTCAGTAATGGAATAAGCTACACGAATACGTCTACCATCAATTTCCATGCCACAACAATTATCACAGGCGGCCTTAGCATCAGATAAATTTTTATAATAAATAAAGCAAAAGCCACGAGAACGACCAGTCTATAAAAATATTAGTTTCTAATCAAATTGAGGAAAAATTCTATGTTTTTAAACTAAGCATATTAAAACAAATATTTTTATGCATATTTGTAACAACAAGCCTTTGGTTTAGTTTAAAATACTCTTAAATCGAAACTCTATATATTGCTGTCATGAATCATTTTATATAACCCCAAATATATTATTTTACATTTTTAAGTCTTATAAATGTAATGTACTTTATTTAGGGGCAAAATTTGTAAAGTATGCATTTATCTACCAAACATACCTGAGCATCAACTACTACTTGTATGCGTTCGATATGGCCAAATTTTGAAAATATATCTCTAATTTTCAGCTGTGTGGTGTAGACACTCAAGCCAAATACGCCAATACAGCGACAAGGCAAAGGCTTTTCCTAAAAATAATAATTACAAATATTATTAAAAAAAAGTGTAAAAAGTAAAAACGGATATATTAAAAATATAATGCATATACACATCTATATTTAATAAGTACAATACAATTATATTAAAATGTTTTTGGGCGCTAAATGACCATTGTCTAGATGCGTTTAAAAAGTTTTAGGATTATTAGGTTTTACTTCGATGTCATATGCAACTAATTAAAAACGTTTTAGTCTTATAATACAAAAATATAAAATACTTACTCTATTGCTACGATTATTTTTATCATACGAATTACGTGAACGTGATCGTGATTTTGTTCTTGAGCGGGATCTTGTATGATGTCTTCGACTGCTGTGACGATTTTTTTTATAACTTGGTGATATGGATCTGTTACAAAAAAATAGAAATTAAAAGTAAATTAAAGCTTTTTTGGCGATATTTTTTAGAACTTTGTTGATTCGCAGGACTTGAGCTTATTATTTTGCATTGATTCTGAACAATGTAGGTATTCAATTTGAAAACTTGTTTAAATTAGTTAACATAAATTCAAAGTTGCAAAATTTGAAAAGTTGATCATTTATGTAAGAGATTTCAACTGATTGATAGTATAATTTCAGACTTGAATTTGCTAGAAAAAGTTTTTAAACAAAATGGTACATAATTATTAAAATTGTTTAAAACTGTTTTTGGAATAAGGAAAATCTAAATTGTTTCAAAAAATATCACAAAATGATTTAAATTGTGTATAAATCTTGATTTAAATATTAAAACCGATTGATTAAATGTAAAGTTGAGGTTATGTAGATGTTTTCATATTTATAATCCAATGCGAACAAATTTAAAATGTAAAAAAAACTATCAAGGATTAATGCTTAATTGTTTAAACATTTGTCTACTTTCTAACCTCAAAATTTTAAATTCAATACAAACAGTATTTATAAAAAGTACCTTGAAGCACTACGACTGTGACTGGAATAGCGTCCACTATGCTTTCCAATCGTTAGAGCCGGCGGTGAAGGTGGGAATCTAGAATTGGAACTACTACTTGAATCATATTTATAGCGGCTATAATACTTGCTAATAAAATAGTTGTACAAACAGTTAACCAAAGCAAGCTTTAGCGATAATAACAATGACTTACCGGCGTCCACTATACGGTGAGCGGGAATAAGACCGACGAGGTGATAAGGAACGACTGTGCGAACGAGGACTCTTAAAAAAAGAAAAATATAACATTTTTTTCTGTAATTCCTATTTGATCGTATGATATTTGTTTCATTAGAATATTTACCATTTCTTTATTGAAAATATTTTCTGTATTATTTTCTTGTAAATTTAAATTTGTATGCAGTTTCTTCTTAAAAAAATGTTTAACCTCCGAAGAAAATTGTTTCTTAAAACAAAAAAATGTATGAAAATGCAAAGCCGTCTGTCTTAACCAATGGTGTTAAGCAAACAATATTTTATTATTCCAGCGATTTTTTAATTGGTTTATGAAGAATAGTGTTACAAAATGACCAAAACATAGGGTTTACACGTAGATATTCTGTAATTTTGGTTTATTATATTATTTTTCGAATGATCAAATATAATTTCAATTAACTAATAAACTCGCGATCAAATCAATTTAAATTGTTGTTGGAGTTTAATACATATCTACGACCTATATTCAATACCCTCTATGAACCAATTTGTTAAGGATATAGCTTAAAAAAGCCGAAATTTTAATGCAATAAAAACTTACCCACGATTTTATACCCTTTTTTAAAACCTCTATGAATTTAAGAAATATTTTTTAATGCTAAACCCTCTTTGAACCAAAAAATATTCGAACAAACATTTTCATTAATTTAAGATATTGAAGAAGAAAGATTTAGTATGTATACATTGTCGAAATTAAACAGATTTTACCCTCTCCTGTAAAGTATGGTTGTTGGTCCATAGAAGGTACTAAATATATGCTGTCGATATATCGTTTAGTTTAATTTAAGATTACTCTTATGTAATTATTGTTTGGTCCTATAGACTTTACCTAAAACTGTTTAAATAAAATATTCAAGTTTTATTAATGTAGAAATCTCAAACCAGTGGTATCTTTATTTAAGCCTAACAATTTTAAAGTTATGATTAATGTTATTTTTAAGAGTAAAAAGTTTATTTTTGTTTCGTTTCCTGGTCAGTCACGTAACGCACATATATTACGGGGACTGGTACATTAGATGGTGGTACATCTAATTCATCCATATAAGAACAGGCAATGGCTAAAGTACTACCGTCATGACTAAAATTAAGTGAAGAAATTGAGGTATCATACTCGTGAAATTGACATAGACGTTTTTTGTTAAATCCATCCCAAATATTAACATAACCATCGGAGCCACCGGTGGCGAAGGTGTTATAAACATTATGAAAACTGATAGCATTAACCGGATAAATATGTTCTACAGTGTTATGTTTATTGCGGTGACATTTGAAGGCAAATTTGCGTTTTTGAACCTCTGGGTCTGGATCAAGGTATTCCACGGCCACACGACCCTCAATCGATGACATGACATACCCTTCTTTATTTGGGAACAAACGAATACAACGCGTTTGGTATTTTAATGACGATTCCCGTTTCATTATATATTCTTCCATTTTACGCAAGTCCCATATTAATACCTTGCGGTCTGAGGTGGCCACCACAATTTTTTCATCATTCACTGACATTGAATAAACTTTTCCATTGCTTTGTTCATAAGTACCAACGCAGCGTTTTTCACGCATATCCCATAATTTTACAGTTTTGTCCCAGCTGCCAGTAAGAATACCGTTCACCGATTCTGCATATTCCACACAACGAATTGGTTCATCATGGGAGCCGACAATATTTTCCGTATGAGTATTAACATCATACAAACGCAACTGATTATCTAGAGAGCCACTGACAACATGAACGACATCCTAAATAAGTAAAGAAATACAGCACATTATAAAATATTTAAAATAGCAATTGAAGAATCCTTGCCATAAAAGTCACATCCAAAACGGGAGCCGTTTGCACAAATTTCTGTCTAACCGCATTGTTGACTACATCATAAAAACGCACAGTCCCATCCCATGAGGATGCTATCAGATATTGATTAGATTTAGGTCCAAACCTTACAGTGGATATCCAATCTTCGGGGGCATTATTGAGTTTTACTTCTGTAGGTCTCATTTTTGTCATTTATTAATTTTAATTCTCTGTTTTTGTCCGCCGTGTAAAAGAATTTGCGCTAAAAGTGCACTAGTAAACAAAGTCTTCTTCTTTCGATTCAATATACATATGTCTTTTAATTATTCACCGAGGAATAGTGTCCGTCAGTGATGGTATACAAAGTTTTAGAGTTGCATTTTTCCGCACTCACCAAAACTGACTTTACACTCAAAAAATCGATTGTTACCTAAAGTGGATCAAGCCATCAACAACTTCAAAATACGGTAGCCCAACGTAAATGTTATGAAATACCAAAAAAAACTCAAATTTGACATTTTTACTATTTATTTGAAAAAAAAAACAAGAAACACTTGTGTTTTTTCTTTGCCAACAACTAAACAAGGCCTGGCAACAATGCATGATCATTCTTTTCTTCATCATTCTCCTTAATTTCTTTGTTTACATTTTGTTCTTGCACGTGTTGTTGCAGTATCTGTCAAATAGTTTTTATTATTTTTCTAGGCAAAACATTGAAAATGTGGTCGCACGTGTGAAGAATTTTAAAATTAATACGAAAATACATATAATAAATTTATAAAATAAAACAATTGCTTTTAATCCATATACATAAATATGACGGAATTTAAAACTAAAAGTTCTAATACATTTCGGGTAATTAAGAAGGATTTTAAAACATTTTTTGGTGAATATTATTTTAATTGTTCCTAATTTGCAGTTCAAAAGTTTTGCCGACCGTGTTAATGAAATTGATTTAAGACGTTTGGCTTTGTACCACATTGGTCACGAAAATGAAGAATTGCCTGAAGAAAATGAAACATTTTTCCACCAAACTTTAAAAAAATGGATGGTTTTAAATTTAACCGAGGAATATTCATTATTTTCCCGGAAGGTGATAAAAATTGTTACTTTGCCCCAGTTGTTGCATCAAAAGGATTTTGTGGTCGATCTGCTTCTGGAAAAACTAACTTGTGCCACAAATTTATCTTTACAACCATTGCTGGAACTTCTCTATGTTTTAGCTAGAGATTTGAGAGAAGATTTTTATCCCTACTTTCAACGTGTTTTGGATAGATTAATTTGTTTGTTAAATACCCAAGATGCCGATCAATTGGAGTGGACTTTAGTATGCTTGGCTTATTTATTCAAAGCTCTTAAGCCGCACTTAAAACGGAACATAGGCGTTGTATTCAACTCAATTTTGCCACTGCTCGATGAGAGACGTTATGAAGAACATGTTACAAATTTTGCTGTAGAGTGCTTTTCATTTATAGCCCGAGATGTGCGTGACTATGGCAAATTCTTGGATTTTATATTGGAAACCGTAGTGCGTGAACAAGTTGAATCTGTGCAAGGCTGTGGACGTTTATTGTTTGAAATCATGCGCGGTGTAAAGGGACAATTTCATTCTATAGCCGGGGAGTTTTTGCAGTTTATTTTTGAGTCTTTAGTGGATAAGAAGATTAAGCAACAACAAAGCCAACTGTTGAATGATATAGTATCGTACTGTGTTCTGGAATTGCTAAAGTTTATTCAACCACAACAAATGTCTTTGTTTTGGCAAAAACTTTGTGATGTTTGCGACAATTGCCAGAATCTCCAAAAATTACAAAATCTTTGTATTATTTTTCTACAAGTGGTAAAATTTAAAGAATGTCGTTTTTTGGCCGAAATGGACATAATAGTATCATGTCTTCTGCGCTTAGTAGATAAAGCTATGAAAGTTGTATTAAACATGGAAGCTTTAAAAATGTGTACACAAGTTATAAGTTGCATACTACTTTCAGGATCTTCTTTGGTTACTCAGTTGGATACAAGCCGTCTCCTAAAAAAATCATTAGGCATCAAAGATAGAGATATATATGCAGAGTTTGTCAAACAAATGACTTTGCACGTTCAATTTGAGATATTCATATTGCCTAGCTTAGTACAGTACTTTGAAGAATATTTCGATCAGCCAGCATTCGAACTTTTGGCCGAAGTCATCATAAAAAAGCAGCCTTTAAATTTTAATGCCTTAAATCGGGACCAATGGTATTCTATGGAAATTAAAGTAAAATCTAAAGAAACTTTAGCTAATGTAGAAAAGAGACTAATGAAATTCGACATAAATAGTTCACAATTGGAAGAACAAATAATACTTCTTATTATATCTCCCCATTTAAAGGGCTTACAAAAAGAGAAGCTACAAAAGCCTCTGTACAATTTCATAGAAAGTTTAATACTGTCCTTAAAAGCTGAAATTAATGATAAAGAACTACATATACTTTGTTTATTAGTGGATAATTACATGCAAATGCAATTTATATTGCCAAAGGAAAGCGTCAACTTTATAACTAATATTTTAATGAAACGCGTAGATAATGTACGAGTTCTTGGTACTTTAAATAATTTAATTTGCGCTAACATAAATATTTTTAAAAATCATGAAAATCTTCGTTCTTGTTTGGCAGAACTATTGTCACATCATGACCATGAAAAACGCTTGCTAGCCTGTCATTCTTTGAGTCTCATGTTTAAATCACAAGAAAAACAAACTCCCTATCATATCTTTCTTCAAGCGGAGCTAATTGAACCGAATGTCCACAATTATAGAGAACAAGTTCTAATGATTCAAAAGTTGGAAACACAAACCGAGTTCTTTAAACAATTTTCTGAGGATTATTACAAGGAAGATTGTATACGGTATTTATTAGGATTATTGTATTATAACTTTAAGTATGTTTGGGAACCTACACTGAGATTATTAGAAGATTATGCTAAACATATAGACATTATCAGATTTTGGTTAATTTTTCACGAAAAGTTGTCAAGTACACAAGACAAAATTGATTACAACTCAAAAATTGATGACAAACCATTAAAATTGCAATGGCAATCCAATACCTTAAATGAAATATTTCCGGAACAAATTGATGTAAATTTAAGCCAACAACAGCTACTAAATTATAGAAATTTACTGTGGCAACGATTGCCTCAATTTGGCAAACTAGTAGAATTAAAAAATAGGGAATTGGTTACGATGTTTATAAAATTTATTGAAGATGAATATAAACAGCAATTGGAGAATAAAGAAAACTCTTGGGATTTGTCACTTAAAACAGAGAACGTCGCTGATATAGAAGAAATGGAGGAAGACAAAGAAGAACGTCAGGAGCTTCAAAAGCCTGTTTTGAAGAAGAAAGGCAAATACAACAATAACATCGATTCTTCTAACGTCAAGTCTATTTTGCAAACCCTCCAAACAAAACTTGCTGTATTTGCTGCTCACCAAAATCCCCGAGCTTTATACAAAGAACCCGAATTATGGTCCTTGTATACACAGCTGCTGAAGGGTTCTAATCAACAACTACAAAAATCTGCTTTAGACTGCATATTTTCATATAAATCCAAAGCTCTTATACCTTACAAAGAGCTGTTATATAATATCTTAGACGAAAAGAAATTTAAAGACGAATTAATAAATTTTAAAGTAGAAATTGTTTCCTTAGAGCATCGTCAAGAATTTATGGAAATTTTGTTACGTTTACTATATGGAAAAATGATAACGCGTGGCACTCAAAAGGGTCTAAGTCCCCAACAAAGAAAATCAATTATATTAAGATTTTTAGCTCAGTGTTCTCTAACAGAAATTGAATGGTTTTTACAAATGGCATTTGGCTTCTATAACGATTTTTGTCAGGAGACGACGGATATTCTTAACATTCCTTCATTAGTTAAGGAACATTTCAATATAAAAAGTGTTTGGTCGCCAAAAAAACTGCAAAGTGTTGTTAATTTGCTAGAACTTATACGCAAAGAATTTGGTGGTATTATGGAGCAGAAATTTCACTATTATATGCTAAAATTATTAGTTTTCATTGGTAGTGTTTGCAATGAGGTACTTTCACTGGATCTTACATTGATACACCCTAAAATGCCTGTAGTTTTCAGAAACCTTAAACAAAGCGCCTTGCAAAGTGTTTATAACTTTTTTGAACACATTGAAGAATTTGATTGGTCAACGGAATTGATTAAATGTCTTAGTGACGTATTTATTTTTCCTTCAGTGGAGAAGTTGCCTTCAGAAAGTATACACTCCCCAACAGTTTTACTTAAACTACTACTGTTGTGGGGAGAAAAACCCAAACATTTTGTATTCTTGCACCAAGTATTACCCCACAAACAGGACAATATATTTCATTTCGTTATTGCTCTGCTATTGAATGAGAAATCTAAAGCCTTGGTACGCAAACCTATTATGGCATTAATCGAACACTTGTTGGTGGCCTCAGAGAATGAGTTACAATATGCCGAGCAGGGTTTGCAATTGGTCAAACCATACATACCTGATTTGTTACAACGCCTTAAAATGAATTTTTCCACTAAAGGCGCAAAGCAGCAGTTGGATAAACGTGATTTAAATGTCTTATCCATGTTGACGAAGCATGTAACAGAGCCCGATACATGCGACAGTTTATTGCAATTACTCTTACCTATACTGATAGCCAAGACACAAACTCAGATATCCCAGGAGGTTGTATGCCAAATCATAACGACTTTGTCAAATCTTATCAAAAGATTACTGAAACCTGAGTTATATATACGAAAAATTGCTCCTTTGTTCGAGCAGGTTCAAGAGGTCTCAGCTCGAAAACAGTTATGCGATTTGATAGCCGATATTGCCAGAATAAAGCATAAACAAGACCCCTCTGCTTCTGCTACACAAGAATTAAAAATGTTAGCTAGAATTATTTTGCTTCTTAATGCCTGGGATAAACGTTGGGTAGAGCAGCCAGACTATGAGAAACGTTTGGATGCTTTCAAGGAGATCAAGCTACAAACTGAAACTTCACAGGGTATAAGTTTGGATTTAGGTATATTGGTTATTTATAATTGCTTCTATTTCCTAAGACATGACAAGGATATGGGTTTACGTGATAATGCCAGCGAAAATTTAAAAATCATTCTACCCCATTTGGCTAAAAAATACAAAGATGATAAAACCAATATCGATTATTTGGTGGGAGATGTCTTCATTAACCTCATACGGCGTGTTATAAAAGATTCCCATGAAAATGTTCGCAACGAGGGGATACGTCTACTAGGCGAGATGGCACGTGAATGTCCAGAAACTCACGAAATTTTACAAGATTTACATGGCTTAGGAGATAGCACGGATGCTGAGGTGGATTTCTTTGAGAATATGATTCACTTACAGTCACATCGTCATGGTAAAGCTTTGATGAAGTTTAATTCATATGCAGCAACTTTGAGTAAACCGCCATGCGCTAAGACTTTAACACAATTCATACTACCTATGGCGACCCGTTACCTTCTGCATGAACAACATGCAAGTAAACACACTTTGGTAGACGCAGCTATTGACACAGTTGGTGTGGTATGTCAGCTATTGCCATGGCAACATTATCACTCCATATTGCGTTACTATCTTATGAAAATGCGTTTTTCACATGACTATCAAAAACAATGTGTGCGCATAGTGGTTAAAATATTGGATGCATTCCATTATGATTTATCGTTGGCGCGAAGTGATCAGCAAGCTTTGGAAAAACTCAAAAAGATTATAAAAGAAAGAACTGAAGAACTTAATGCTGAAACCAAAGAAACAAAAACAACCGAGGAAAACAAGGTAAAAGAGGAAAATGATGAAGATGAATCCGAAGAAAATAGTGCAGGACAGGCTACAATAACAGAAGAAGAAACGTTAGATCAAGCTTTGGAAAAGGAAGAACTTGATGAGGATGATAATGAAGAAGAAACACCTAAGCCCAGTGTTAAATTGGAAGCATGTTTAAATAAGACTACTGTTTTACCGTCTAATGCTTCAAAAAGGGTTCTGGTTACAATCACCACAATTTTGATACCTACTTTAAATCGTTCCATCACCGACAAATCATCGTACGACAATAAGCATAAAGTAAACCGTAAACGTTTAAGTATTGAAAGAGAAGAAGAGGAAATCTTAAGAGTGCCGATTGGATTGGCATTGGTAAAACTGATGCAAAAGCTTCCGCAAGAATTAATGGATACAAGTTTGCCAGGTTAGTAATTTATTCAGAACAATATTTTTATAGAATCTATTTATTATTTTCTTTATTTTCAGGAGTGTTTATGAAAGTTTGCACATTTCTGCGTTCGCCTTTAAAGTCTGTACGCATGTTGACCCGTGATATACTTAAAAAGATAATGCTATGCTTGGGATCAAAATACCTCCCTATGCTAATGGATCATTTGCAAAATCTCCTCACAAGAGGTTTTCAGGTGCACGTTCTCTCTGTTACGGTACATGGAGTATTAGATACATTGCGAGATTGCTTACAGTCTAGTGATATTGAAGCATGCTTGCACAATCTCCTGGAGGTGGCTTTGAATGACATTTTTGGAGAAATCAACACTGAAAAGGAAATTGACAAATTAACCGCTCATACCCCAGAGGCTAAACCTAGCTCTAAAAGTTTTCTTGTGTTGCATATAATAGCACGCAATATACGTGAGACGTGTTTACTAGATTTACTTATGCCTTTTAAAGATCATTTAGCCAAATCGAAGTCTCGAAAACTTACTCTGAAGATACAAGAATCGTTTGCAAAAATTGTGAACGGTTTAGTAGAAAATCAACACATATCTCGTGAGAGCTTATTGATCTTCATATATGGCACAATGTCAGAGAGTATAACGGATCTATTGCCGGGTACACAAAGGCGTATTTTGAGTGAACAGGAAAAGGAGAAAATGAGAAGGGCCCGACCAGATTGTTTTATAATACAACCAGCTCCCCGTATGAGATCCGGTGCCGTAAATAAGCAAGTGAAAACAAATGCCCAGGCCAACGCTCACATCTTAATTGAATTTGGTTTGGAAATGTTGCACATAGTTCTCAAGCGTAAAAAGTTAGTAAATGTAGACTACCCACCCTTCCTTAATCCTATTTTGCCTTTGCTAAAAGATTCTCTTAAAAGTACACACATAAGAGTTACAACATTTGCCTTAAAATGTTTTGCCACACTATGGGTAGAGGAATATAAAGTTACAAATATGGAGGAACCGGATTATATCAATGCTGTTGTAGAGAGAATGTTTGAAATCCTAAAAAACTTCTCAACTTTTGGTGTCTCCAAACAAGAAGACAATTTCCAGTTGTTAAAATCCGCTTTTAAAGCCATAGTAGCTTTGGTACGAAAATGTGAATACTATAATCTAACCGAAGAGCAAATAGACGAATTGGTTTTGTATATAGAAAAAGATTTGCACGAAGGCGAAAATCAAGCCATGACTTTCAATTTGTTAAAGGCTATGTTAGGGCGCAAAGTAGAATCAAAAGCCATTCATGATATTATGAAGAAAATTGGTGACATGTGCATTACATCTTATTCGGATTATGTGAGAGATGAGGCCAGAAATTTACTAACAACATATGTTATGGAATACCCGCTTCACAAACGGGTTGATCAAATAGTTAAATTCTTTACCGTTCAATTGTGTTATTCCCTGCCCGCTGGTCGGTTATCGGCTATAGAATTTTTGTGCACTATTATTAAAAAGTTTCCATTGTCTATTTTGGGTAAAAGAAGTGAATTTTTGTATCTTTCTTTCGGTTCGCGTTTGGTAAATGATGACGAACCAGAGTGTCGCAAAGCTGTAGCCAATTGTATTGAAGTTATGATTAGCAGATTAGAAAAGGTAGATCGTCAACACTTATTTGATATGACATTATTATTTTTCAATGCTGAAAACAAACCCTCGGTAAGAGAAATGGGAGCTGCTCTTTGTTCCAGATTTCTAAATGCAGAAAAGCAGTCATTTGGACCTAGAATTAAACTAGTCCTACCCACCATAATAGGCAGATTAGCTGGAGATGCAACAAAACCCGGAAGATTTGTCAGAGCCCCAAATTCTTTGCTTGAGAATGAAGATCAGAAAATTAAAAGGTTAAAGAAGGTAAGTAAAAAAAGCGTGTATTGCCCATTTTTCCTTTAACACTTAATTTTTCTTTAGAATCCCAAAAAAGTAAACCTACAAAATGATGTACACCAAATTTTACAAAATGATCCAGACAAAGAGGAAGAGGCTTTGGAACGTAAACAAAAAGCCTTGGATCATGAACTTATACAAATGCAATATTGTTTATTGAAAATATTTGACTACTGTTCGGCAGAATTATTTAAGAACGAAGAGCTAAGCAACACAATAGATGAACTAGCCTACGAATCACAACGTTTGTTGGCACATGAGCACAATTGGGTCCGTTGTAATGCTGCTAAAATTATTAGCCATATTATAAGTGGCTTGGATTTTCCACTGATTGCCAGAAAATTGTGTCATATCGAGAGCGAAGACGATGAGGTTAAACGAATCCAAATGGATTTTGTTTACTTAAATCCTGAATATGACATAAAATCATTAGTATTGGATTTATGTGCCCAAATGATACCTGGAGATACTGCTCAGCCTATGATTGATGAAATTGTTAAAATTTTCCTTTACATAGCTACTATACTACGTGATGTGCCTTTTAAAGTTAAACGTGAAGTTGAAGAAGAAGAGGAGCCACAAGAAGATTCTAAAGAATCTTTGACCAAAATTAATCTATATTGGTTAATGAAAAATATACGGTATCTGATTAACAAAGAGGTTGCTAAAGCTCCTCATAATACTAGAATGGTAAGGAAAACTTGTTTTCATAAAATTTTACAAACATTTTAATTTTCTTCTTTTAGCGGACTGCTTTATTCACGCTTATAGAAGCCCTTATTACACTACTAACAGTAGAAACTTTAGAAGTATTGGGTCCCTCTATAATATCGGCGCTTGTACGAGAAATGTCCGAAGAAGATCAAAATGTAGATGCCGATTTAAGACAGTTGGCCTTGCGCGTTGGTAGCCGTTTACGCAAGCGTATAGGCTCAGATGTGTATGACAAGCTTCGGGCAGCTGCTCAAATGAGGTTAATGGTACGACGAGCCGAACGCAAAAAGCTCATAGCACAGGAAAAAATTTATGATCCGGTTAGGGCGGCAAAACGCAAAGTTGCTGTACAAGAACGCAAGAAATCTGCTAAAAAAATAAAGGCCAGCGTTATACGAGGCAAAACGGCTGATGTTAAACAAAAGCTTAAGAAACGAAAACGTAAAGCTGAAGATGATGTTTTTTAATTTTAATTTGTAATTAAGTTAATTTTTTATGCAATGAAATACCTAAATATAATGTATAATATTTACTTGTAAATAAAAACAAGTATTTTCAAATTATGTATTACGAAGTTCACTTAAAGTTATTTGCTCTGTATATAGTAAATTTTATGGGTTTTTAAAATCAAAAATGGCTTTCACAACACGATTTCGAAAGCATAATAAAACACTGGTTTAGAAAAAAAATTTGTTTCACCCCACAGAATTAGAGGTCTTGAAATAAGTGCGACCAACATAATATAATAATTTTTACCGTGTTTAGTTGTCAAGCACGATTTCTAAAGAATTAGAGGTCTTGAAATAAGTGCGACCAACATAATATAATAATTTTTACCGTGTTTAGTTGTCAAGCACGATTTCTAAAAATTTGGCGATTTGATTGCAGTTTATACAACGATTATGTGAGCAACAATAAATATAAAATTGTCATTAAAATATAAGAGGTAGCAAAAATTTAGACCGTTTTCAGTCCATAATCAGCACAAACTTATTATACACTTTTCACATATGGTGGCGAAAAGGAGTTTCTCCTTCCATGCTAAAAAATCTTAATTATTGTGTAACTTCCTAGATTAGTTTGGGTAAAGAATGCAGGCGACATCGCCGGATTTAAACATCTATAGAATTAAGTTTTTAAAAAGCACAAAAAGATTCTTATAAATGATCGAGATGACAACACTTGTTTTTTTCTGTGTAAACATTGTTTTTGATTTCGTTTTGACTTTGATATTTGTATTCGTTTTTGTTTTATATTCTTCCGTAGAAGAGTAGCAAAGAATAACAGTGGTGATGTCAATTTTGAGAAAAACGTAATTAATCTTTAGATTTAATAATTAATATATTTCAAAAATAAATTCTAAATTAAAAATACAGTTAAAAACACTGAATGCATATATGAAATACATTTTGTTTAAATGCAAACGAATCCAATAAATGAAAAGAGAAAGTGGCGTTTGTAAATCGTATTATTAGAAGTGTAATTGGCTGGTCTTGGAGGTATACGACAGTGTATGATACATCGCAGTCAACTAGCTGCTGGGTGAGTTTTTTAATCATTGTTTCTTATTTTATCAACAATAAATACAATTCTATTCATTTATTTGCAAATAACCTTTACAAAGTTAAAAGCTGCATTGTACCACAACAAGAGCTCGTTGAAATTTGTTAATATGCAATGTTTTAAGAGCCAGACTGTGTCACCAAATACCGCCGATTTAAGCCAAAATATTAAGGATATGTTGTCCAAAGACAATCTTAATAACAATGAGAAACATAACATTATAAAAAATTTTACAGAGGGTGATGAAACACAGCCTCAATGTAATGGTTCTGCAAATATATTAAAGTTAAGGGATAATAAAGAAACAGAAGATCCCACATGTTCTAAGGCAAAAACTCCATTAGAATCATCAACACCACCTTCACCCCCACCAAGCATGAGAGCCCAATATCGTGAACTTTTAATAGCATGTCAAGAGCAAGCATTGTTTTTTAAAAATGATACTTCCGAAAGAGGACAACGTCTGCACGCTGCATTAGTGGCGTGGCAGGATTTTATCAAACTAGCTGACGACTTGGTGCAACAAATAGAATCTTTTGCCTATAAATATGATTTTGATGAACATACTCCTGGTAATGGCTATCGTAGTTTTATATCTGTCGTTGACTCTTGCGTGCAATATTGTTTGGGAATATGTAAAAATCTACTGGCCGCCCGTACAACTATGTTTTTTCGCAAGAAATTCTATATGAAAGAAGTGGAAGCCTGTTCGCAACTTATGTCTTCATTGTGTTCTTGTATGAAGCATTTGCTAATTTTACATGACTGGTCAAAAGATTCTGGAGATTTATTTGCTTGTGGCAAACACACTGCTGAAGAGTTGTTTGAAAAAGGTGAAACCATAAATCAGTATTGTTTTTATGGTCGATGTTTGGGATTTCAGTATGGGGACTCTATACGAGGAGTGCTGCGTTTTATATCAATTAGCATGGCTGGATTTTCGGAAAACTTTTATGCCCAGGATCATGATGGCGCTTTGTTAAAAACTACTAGAAGTGTTTGGACTAGTGGTAAATATCTATTGAACCCAGAATTAAGGGCAAGACGTATAGTAAACTTATCACAAAATGCTAAAATCGACTTTTGTAAATCATTTTGGTTTCTGTCGGAATCGGAACTAATGCATAAAATACCTAGTATAGTGGGTAGTTCAATAAAAATCAACCAGATTATTGAAATACCTTCGGAACCTTTGAAGGCAAAGAAAGTCAACAAAAGCAAATGTGATGAGAAATCAGGAGAAAACAGTGACACAGAAGACCAACAATACGATGAGACGGAAGAATTTTTAGATATTCCAGTACCCTCTAGTCACCTGGGTCCAGGATTATCCATACAGGTGCGTCTACTTAGCTATCATCGCCGTGAAGGTATGGTGGGATTAGGATCGCGAGGGTATAGAGGCTGGCGCAAATTACCAGGCCGTAGTCCTAGCATATTATTTCATTGTCATGGTGGTGGCTTTGTGGCACAATCATCGAAATCTCATGAATTGTACTTAAGAGATTGGGCAGTGGAGTTGGATTGTCCAATACTCTCGGTAGATTACAGCTTGGCTCCGGAGGCGCCATTCCCACGGGCGATTGAAGAAGTATTTTATGCCTATTGTTGGATGTTGAAAAACTTTGCTTACTTAGGTACTACGGCCGAACGTGTAGTTCTGGCTGGAGATTCAGCTGGAGCAAATCTTTGTATTGCTTTAAGTCTCAAATGCATTGAACAAGGTGTTCGTATACCAGATGGTTTGTTTTTAGCCTATTGTCCCACTTTGATATCTTTTGTACCCAGTCCAGCACGGCTATTGTGTCTCATGGATCCATTATTGCCGTTTGGGTTTATGATGCGTTGCCTTCGAGCTTATGCAGCTCCAAGTCCTGAAATTTTAACTGAAAATTCTAAAAGTGAAGAAATAATAAAGGAAATACGTAAAGCTTCCGAATTGGAACCTCACTATAAGTTGAACTTAGATCCTAATAATCACAATAGTAACTTGTCATCAAGACGTACCTCTGTCGCCAAAAGTCCTTTATCCTCGGCAGCAGAAAACTCAAAATGGGAGCAGATAAGGGTAAGATTTCAAAATGGATTATTTTTACATCTGTTTAAATTGTTGTTTTACGTCTATATGTAGGGCAACAGTAACGACCAGCTGGAATATAATTCTAAACCCGAATGTGGAATTGAAATGGCTGAAGAAGAAACTGAAGATAGTTCAGAGAATACATTTGCTAGTGCCTCATATCACAGTCAAACTGTGGAACACACCGATCTACCATCTATCGAAGATGATGATAATAGTTCTTGCCTTTCATTCGAAGATGATTCTCAGCCAATAGAACATTATCCGGTTGTAGCGCACAAAAATTCCGATTCGGAACAATATATTGATCGATTTTTGGACTCGTATATTGTTGACGGGTCTACCGAAGAGGCCAAAGAGGCGAATGATGAGATCAATAGCGCCTGCGGTGGTGGTAGTGCCGACGACGGTTTAAAAACTATGCCAGCTAAAACTTTATCCGAAGAAAATCTTCTAGTAGATGCCAGTAAAGAAGTTTTAGCTTTAGAAACCATACAAGGAAGAATTAATAATGCCGTCAACAGTATTTCTAATACCCTTAATCGCTATACACAATCGTATGAAATCAAAACCGACGGAGTCCCTGCACAAAAACCTTTGCAAGACTTGCGCAACATGGATGCTCTGATTGCACGAAGTCCGAGTGCAGAGTTCGGTTTTCAGATACCTAAAGATCCTTTTTTATCGCCCTATTATGCCAGCGACGAGTGGTTGAAAAAAATGCCGAACACTAAGATTTTGGTAATTATATTTCATGAATAGCAAATAAATTTATTAAACATATGTTTGTAAAGACTTTAGAAATGGATCCATGCCTAGACGACTGTGTAATGTTTGCCAAAAAATTAAAAAGACTTAATAGACAAGTTACGCTAGATATTTTGAAAGGTTTGCCTCATGGTTTCTTAAATTTTACAATGGTAAGTCAACACAATATAGTCTAGAATGTGTAAAAAACGTTTGTTATTCATTTAGCTTTCAAACGAAGCGATGGAAGGTTCAAAATTATGTAAAAATTTATTAAAAGAATTATTGGAAATAGAGACAAATTCCACAAAATCCTCACCCTCCAGCAAAACAACTGTCTCTAGCAATGCAACTGCTACCGATGAGAAAAATATTAAAAAATAAAAAATTGTTGCACTATTTTTTAATATTACCAAGAATAATTTATTTACAAAAACGGATAAAATTAATACGCAGCAATCAATTTTGGAAATACACGCGCTTTTCGTAATTTTAAACACACAAACTATTTATGCTAAACTTAAAAAATATATAATTATTATTAAAAGTGTTTAACACCAAAATTTAACATGAACTTATTTGTATTGGATAACATAAAAAAAAAATAATTTACGTAACTATTTTGAATTTACTTGAAATGCTCACTATAATTTTTAATTACTTATATATATATTATGTTAAAATCTTAAGCACAGTTTATAATACGTTGCAAATAATCTTGCTTCGTAGCATTTTGAAAACAGTATGCCCAACGAACAATTTTCTATATTATTTCAGTTTGCTAAACCTTCTTGCAATTGATGCGATGTTAGGCTGTTTGCAACGGATTGCGAGCTGGCTTTTTTATTATTGCTTCTTTATTTATTGTATAGTAATTTATATTTTTTATGTTAAAAATGTTAGGTCTTTTTATACGTTGAAAATTTTTTAACTATATTCAATTTTAAAAATTTTTACGTATTTATTGTAAAAATTATAGTGCAGTAATTATACAAATAAATTATGATATGTATTAACAAAAAACGTGTCTATTTTCAATACCATACTGGCCCTAACGACAGATAGTCGTATATCGTTAATCGTCCTAGAATTTCATAAGAACCCAGTATTCAGCCTTATTACGAACGTCGAAGTCGTATCTTTGACTACGGCAGTTTCTTACTAGATTAAAGAAGTTCTGAGGTTTTCCTTAATCTAGTATCAATTAACCTGTCGAGTTGAAGATACGACTTCAACAATAGTAATAAGACTGATAGGACCAACAGAATAAAATATTATATGCTTTATTTAGTTTTACAAGAATTCAAATATATTAAACTTAAAAAAAAAAACAAACAAAAAATTAATATAATAATACAAAAAAGACTTCAATGCAAAATATTTTTGATATTTGTTTTGAATATGAGAAATTTCCATCCACATTTATAAATATTCATTAAAGGGGTTTAAATCATTTACGAAAATACATCTTCGTTCCATAAAGTAACAGCTATATTTTTAGTAATTTTCAGTGGAATACCTTTCTCCACTAATTTATGAGTAAAAATTGCTGTATTTCGGGCATCATCTAAGCCCGAATGCTCTTTTCCTACAAATTTCAAGCCAACACAACGAAGTGCATCTGGGAAGTCAATGGGTTTATATTTGTAAGAATCCCAGAATACATGACGAATATTAATCCATTGATTAAAATATTGAGGCTTCTTAATGTATTTCCTAGTACATTCTTTTTCCAAAACTGTACCAAAATCCCAATCAGACCATGTCACAAAGACACAATTGCCTGATCTCTTCTCTTTTGAATAATGCGGTAATATCAAATTGCGAGCTTTTAATTCGCGACTTAGCCATGTCTCAAACATTATTAGAGCCTGCTGCAGTGAAATGCCCTGGTCGACAGTTCTTTGAGAAATACCAGTAAGGTTAATGCAATAATTGCTTAATTGAGGTTTTTCAGTTGGCCTTAGATATTTGTGAAATTCTGCTTCTATTTTTCCTGTTTTTAAATTCATTAAAACGGCAGGAAATTCTGAAAAATAAAAAATATTACATGTATGTATAAGTTTTTTATTTGCTAAATTTATGAAAAATAATTTAATTGAAAAAGTTACCTATAATTTCCGATTTTCTATATTGTGGAGCTGGTTGATCCGCAAAACAAGTGGCTTCAAAATCTACCGTTATAATATACTCATAAGGCTGTCTTAACCTGCAAAAGAAATTGAAATCAAAATTTAAACATTTCTTTATAGAAAACCGATAATTAAGTTCTACGGCTTGTCATAAAATGTAATCGGGATCACTTAAGTACGTCGAAAGGATAATTTATTTTCTAAAATACTTACGAAAACATTTTTATTTTATATTCTGAATTTTGTTCTTTTCAGATACTTTATTTCTCAAAAGGGATAACACGCGACAAATTTCTATGATCGACTGATTTAAAGAAATCAAAAATAATAATGAGCAATAGTTTACTCCGATAATAACTTATTGGCTTGGTAAAATTAATGGGATTTACCCATTTATATATAATTTTTCTTTATAAAAAATGGTAGGGTATCCAACGATGTTTTGTTAAAAAAACAATCCTAATTTGAATAAGTCTACTTTTACACGAATCAAGTCTAGCACTTCAGGTTTTGCTCAATTTTCTTTTAAACTTGCATTCGCTTTTACACACAAATTTTATACTTGAAGTCAATTTTTTCAAGTTTCTGCATTTTTGACATTTCATTTTGATTGTAATTTTTTTTTCGGTAAAGTGTGCTTATTTTGTTATATTTAAAAATTGATGCAACATAAAAAAAATTAAATAAAACTTTAAATTTTATATATGCAAAAGTAAAATTTCTTTTAAACTATTTTTAAAATGTATTTTAATTTCATGCTTATTCTCATCACTACGCGGAGAAAAAAATAATGAAAGGAAATGTCAAAATATTACATTTTAGCCATGCATTTGTATGATAGCGAAAAAGGTTAAAAGCAAAACTGAAGAAAACGTTCAGGTTTGTTCCCCGTTCTTCTCCTAAAAACTCAAGACTTGCGACTTGCACTTGCCTTGAGACTTGATTCGTGTAAAAGTAGACTAAAGAAAGGAAAATATGAATATTACAGCACTATGGTGCCACACTAGAGCGACTCAACGTGTATGGAAGAGAAAAAAAGTGATTTTGTTACTCCTCTGAAAATAAAGCTTGATATGTTTTATGATGATTCCGGTTTATAAAAAAGGTCTTTTTTCAGTTTTTCGATTTTTTTTGTACTTTGCTCCAAGACGATATAAACAAAATTAGGTATCGTCGAAAATAGTTTTTGAAGCAGCATCAAATGGTATATAAAATTTTAGCACTTGCGACCTACTAATTATGATATTCAACTGAATACATAATTTCGTTTCGAATTTATATACAAATTATACGTATGTGGAAATAATATTCTGCTTCAAGTTGAATTTGTTTTAAAATAATGTTAATTAATTTATTTTTTATTTTTTTTATTTTTCTCATTTCATGTACGTATTCAACTAAAAAATGAATATTTAACGGATAGCTAGAATGAATTTTTTTTTTTGAATCCTCGTAAAACATATCAAGCTTTATTTTCAGAGGGGTAACAAAATCTAAATCACATTTTACATGTTGCTCTGGCAATGCCCTTGATGCAGTGCTCTAGAGTATAGCCTCTAGAATTTACAATGCACCTAAAAAATAATGTTTGTAAATTTGTTTCCCTCTTATATTAAAAACATATTTAATTTGGTTATTTTAATATTTATTTAATATCATGTTATTGTTTTTATTATAAAATAAAGTACAAAAATGAGTTTGTAAATACTAGATTTAAGCAATCAGTTTTCCATATATCTTTTAATTTATCTGTGAGTTTTTAATCATGATTAAGAAAAACACTTTCGTTATTAGCAAAGAAACAAATTTTTAAAAAACGTTTATTCAAATTAATTTAATTGTGTATATCTTTTCGTAAAAGTTAAGTTTCACGTAAAAAAGGAGTGTAAGTTGTTTTTAAACGTTTTTTAAAACATTTTATTTTTTTTAGATTTAGAGAAATTTATAATTTCTATATGTATGCTTTTTCAAATTTTGATTTGTTGTTTTGTATAAAAGAAGTCTTACAAGTCTTATAATTTTCATTTATTTTTTAAAAATATATAAATAAATAATAGTTTTTATTTAGTTTGTGATGTTTAAATATAGTTAAGTTTTTTTTCTTTGTTAAAATACACCCTAGACCTAATTAGTTACTTTAGTGTTTAGCTATGGCGCTGTTAATTTAGAAAACACAATTTAAATTCAATTGAAATGGCGTCAAATCTTTGGTAATGGCCAAAGTAGCGCCATCATTAACCAATTTGTGTGTTAAGGCGGCTAAATTTTTAGCATCATCTATGCCCGAATGTTGTTTACCCTCGAAATTTAATCCCACATGGGTGAGGGCATCCAGAAAGTTGAGAGGTTTATATTTGTACCATTCCCTGTAGATGACACGCATATCAATCCATTGATTGAAATATGGTGGTTTTTTAATGCGTTTCCTGCTGCACTCCTTATCCAAACATATGCCAAAATCCCAATCAGTCCAGGTTACAAAGGCACAGTTGCCAATTTTATTATCTTTTGATACTTTGGGCAACATTAAATGGCGAGAACGTAATTCTTTGCGCAACCATTCCTGAAACATCATTAAGGCAGTTTGCAGTGGTATGCCATTATCGACAGTTTTCTGTGTGATGCCAGTGAGTTCGGTGCAAAATGCACTTAGCTTAGGTGATTCAATGGGCATGATATATTTATGAAACTCTGCTTCGATTTTGCCTGTTTTTAAATTTACTAAAATTGCAGGAAATTCTGGAAGAAGAAAAAATAAAAACGTTAATTTTTTCGTCTTTATTTGAAAATATTGAATTATGTTACCTATAATTTCTGATTCTCTCCATTTAGGTGGCGCTTTATTCTCCCAACATGTGGCTTCAAAATCTACAGCGATAACATATTCGTATGATTGTAGTGACAACTTCGATTTGCTAGATTTTGTGGAAGTATTATTATTTTGTGGTTGACCACCATCTACATATATGGTGTCAATAAGACCAAGTTGTCTGTAAAGATAATAAAAAAATCAGTTAATACATGTATGAACATTATTTTATTTTTAGCTAGGTATAAAGTAATTATTATTTTAGAACTATGAAAATTTATTAAATTCTTAGTAGGGAGTTTTATAAAATTTTGTTAAAAGTAATATTCAGTAAAATGAAATATTCATAAAATTTCATAATGACCTCTTAATTTTGCTTTCCATAACACACCACCATTGGTTTGTCGCGCAGCACAAACCCATTTGTATCATCCAGAGCTTGAGATATTATAGGTTTCATAATTTCCAAGTGTTCAGTTTGAAAAGTAACAAAGGCCTGACCCTTCATGCGACCCTGTTGCATTACTTTTATATCCAATGACGCACAGTTATCCTTTAGATATCGTTTATAAATTAAACTCAAGTCCTCTGTGGTAACGTCTTTATGTAAATTCTTGATATAAAGTTTATTGCTTTCTGCTCCACGTTGATAATTCTTGTAAATGCTTAGGGTTTCAAGTTCTTCCGAAGAAAGTTTTTGTACTTTTAAATCCAAGGGTATATTTAATGAAGCTTTTGGCAATTTCTTGATTGTCTTTACTTTAGCTGAATGTTTAAGTTGTAAATCTATTTTAACTGAAGGTTTTGAACTATACTCAGATGTATCGAATATTTCTTTAATGGATAGCTTTTGTGTTGAAGATTTTTTAGCTGATTCTTTGCTTAGTTTTTGGGCACTTTGTATTATTTGTTTGGCTTTCTTTTTGTATTGATCCTCCTTTGCGGGTAATTTTCTTTTAATATGTTGCTTTGTTTTAACTTTAGATAATACATCTTCTTCTGAAGATTCTAATTCACTTTCTATCTCTTCACTTTCTGGAAGTTTTTGGCCACAAGCAATTGCCTCTTGAATTATGACCATCTCTGTTTGGGTACCTGCTTCTTTTGGCTCACCCTTTGGTGAGAATTTAAAGTTTCTTTCACCGAATGGTGGCTCTAAATTCATACGATTCATTAAATGCAAAACTTGGTTATAAAAACGTTTATTGCTCAATAAGGAAATGCATATATTGTCCAATATGTCCTTGTTTATGGGTGGGTAACTATATTTTAAATATGGTGCTGGTGGCTGATCAAACCCCAGATTACCTTCTATGGCATATAACTTTTGTACATACTTGTTTACTTGTTGTTGTGTTAACTGTTCCGATGACTGACATGCATAGCCTCCTGAATCCTTTACTGATGTTTGTACACTTTTATGGGATTTTCTATTAATCGGTTTTATTGTTTCCTTGATGTTCTTATTGGGTTTATCTTTACAAAATAGCGATACATTGGGATGTTTTCCCGAAAATTCCAATTCTTGTAAAGTTTCCAATGCATGGTCTGCTTCTGTCTTAAACTCGTAGGTAATTAGAGCACGTGTTCTTCCAAAGGGCTTAATGTTTTTTGCCGGTATTTTAAGAGAATTTAGTAGACTGGTTAAGTCTTTAATTTGCTTAGGTATATTCTTGAAGATAATAGTTGTGGAGTCTTCTTTGTTCATGTTTTTAACTTTTTCGCAAATTATTTAATTTTTATCTGTCAGAGTTTACTGAAAAATAATAAACAGCAGCTGTCACTTTTGTTGTTTACTAACGACACACTAAGTGAGAGTTCAGAGATGGGAAAGTATAATTAAATTGAATTGTGTGACAGAGCAACTAATAACACTGTGCTAGTTGAAAAAACCTACAAAAGGGAGATCTAGTGGGTAAAATTAATTAGAGTACGCTGAATTCAATGGTTCTAACCGTTTTTTTAAGGGTAGCTATAGTTTTCGAAATATAACGTTATTAAGAAACGAGGTTGCAACAAATATTCGAGTAATTCGAAAACTGTTTATTTTCTTGAACTAAGTAAAAAAATCGAAATTCGGCAAAAAAAAATATCTTTCAATAACACTAATTATTTTCTTTTAATCCGACAAGAGATTTACGATTTGGGAAATAGACAGCTTAAAAGCTTAGAGGTGAAAAAATAAATGGCTTAGTAATTAATTAACTGAATATGTATATTTATCTTAAAATATATTAGCTGCTTATTAAATCAAATGATAGCTTAAAGTGTTCACTACTAAAACCTAACGTTCATCAGTTTTCGAGATAATGACATTTTATGTGAAAAGCTTAGCATAAATGTACTTTTATTTTGTGAGACAATCGGTCAATAAAAAACAGCTTCTTGTTATTTATAAATGAAAAAATATTAGTAATACACAATTGTTTAAGACTAGTTCTATTTTTTTATTTAAAAATTACACTGCGCATTACAAGCCCACCGTACACATAGAAATTCAACCACCTATATCTTTTAAGAAAATAAAAACTCAAAAACAGCTTTAGAAACCATACAAGGAAGAATTAATAATGCCGTCAACAGTATTTCTAATACCCTTAATCGCTATACACAATCGTATGAAATCAAAACCGACGGAGTCCCTGCACAAAAACCTTTGCAAGACTTGCGCAACATGGATGCTCTGATTGCACGAAGTCCGAGTGCAGAGTTCGGTTTTCAGATACCTAAAGATCCTTTTTTATCGCCCTATTATGCCAGCGACGAGTGGTTGAAAAAAATGCCGAACACTAAGATTTTGGTAATTATATTTCATGAATAGCAAATAAATTTATTAAACATATGTTTGTAAAGACTTTAGAAATGGATCCATGCCTAGACGACTGTGTAATGTTTGCCAAAAAATTAAAAAGACTTAATAGACAAGTTACGCTAGATATTTTGAAAGGTTTGCCTCATGGTTTCTTAAATTTTACAATGGTAAGTCAACACAATATAGTCTAGAATGTGTAAAAAACGTTTGTTATTCATTTAGCTTTCAAACGAAGCGATGGAAGGTTCAAAATTATGTAAAAATTTATTAAAAGAATTATTGGAAATAGAGACAAATTCCACAAAATCCTCACCCTCCAGCAAAACAACTGTCTCTAGCAATGCAACTGCTACCGATGAGAAAAATATTAAAAAATAAAAAATTGTTGCACTATTTTTTAATATTACCAAGAATAATTTATTTACAAAAACGGATAAAATTAATACGCAGCAATCAATTTTGGAAATACACGCGCTTTTCGTAATTTTAAACACACAAACTATTTATGCTAAACTTAAAAAATATATAATTATTATTAAAAGTGTTTAACACCAAAATTTAACATGAACTTATTTGTATTGGATAACATAAAAAAAAAATAATTTACGTAACTATTTTGAATTTACTTGAAATGCTCACTATAATTTTTAATTACTTATATATATATTATGTTAAAATCTTAAGCACAGTTTATAATACGTTGCAAATAATCTTGCTTCGTAGCATTTTGAAAACAGTATGCCCAACGAACAATTTTCTATATTATTTCAGTTTGCTAAACCTTCTTGCAATTGATGCGATGTTAGGCTGTTTGCAACGGATTGCGAGCTGGCTTTTTTATTATTGCTTCTTTATTTATTGTATAGTAATTTATATTTTTTATGTTAAAAATGTTAGGTCTTTTTATACGTTGAAAATTTTTTAACTATATTCAATTTTAAAAATTTTTACGTATTTATTGTAAAAATTATAGTGCAGTAATTATACAAATAAATTATGATATGTATTAACAAAAAACGTGTCTATTTTCAATACCATACTGGCCCTAACGACAGATAGTCGTATATCGTTAATCGTCCTAGAATTTCATAAGAACCCAGTATTCAGCCTTATTACGAACGTCGAAGTCGTATCTTTGACTACGGCAGTTTCTTACTAGATTAAAGAAGTTCTGAGGTTTTCCTTAATCTAGTATCAATTAACCTGTCGAGTTGAAGATACGACTTCAACAATAGTAATAAGACTGATAGGACCAACAGAATAAAATATTATATGCTTTATTTAGTTTTACAAGAATTCAAATATATTAAACTTAAAAAAAAAAAACAAACAAAAAATTAATATAATAATACAAAAAAGACTTCAATGCAAAATATTTTTGATATTTGTTTTGAATATGAGAAATTTCCATCCACATTTATAAATATTCATTAAAGGGGTTTAAATCATTTACGAAAATACATCTTCGTTCCATAAAGTAACAGCTATATTTTTAGTAATTTTCAGTGGAATACCTTTCTCCACTAATTTATGAGTAAAAATTGCTGTATTTCGGGCATCATCTAAGCCCGAATGCTCTTTTCCTACAAATTTCAAGCCAACACAACGAAGTGCATCTGGGAAGTCAATGGGTTTATATTTGTAAGAATCCCAGAATACATGACGAATATTAATCCATTGATTAAAATATTGAGGCTTCTTAATGTATTTCCTAGTACATTCTTTTTCCAAAACTGTACCAAAATCCCAATCAGACCATGTCACAAAGACACAATTGCCTGATCTCTTCTCTTTTGAATAATGCGGTAATATCAAATTGCGAGCTTTTAATTCGCGACTTAGCCATGTCTCAAACATTATTAGAGCCTGCTGCAGTGAAATGCCCTGGTCGACAGTTCTTTGAGAAATACCAGTAAGGTTAATGCAATAATTGCTTAATTGAGGTTTTTCAGTTGGCCTTAGATATTTGTGAAATTCTGCTTCTATTTTTCCTGTTTTTAAATTCATTAAAACGGCAGGAAATTCTGAAAAATAAAAAATATTACATGTATGTATAAGTTTTTTATTTGCTAAATTTATGAAAAATAATTTAATTGAAAAAGTTACCTATAATTTCCGATTTTCTATATTGTGGAGCTGGTTGATCCGCAAAACAAGTGGCTTCAAAATCTACCGTTATAATATACTCATAAGGCTGTCTTAACCTGCAAAAGAAATTGAAATCAAAATTTAAACATTTCTTTATAGAAAACCGATAATTAAGTTCTACGGCTTGTCATAAAATGTAATCGGGATCACTTAAGTACGTCGAAAGGATAATTTATTTTCTAAAATACTTACGAAAACATTTTTATTTTATATTCTGAATTTTGTTCTTTTCAGATACTTTATTTCTCAAAAGGGATAACACGCGACAAATTTCTATGATCGACTGATTTAAAGAAATCAAAAATAATAATGAGCAATAGTTTACTCCGATAATAACTTATTGGCTTGGTAAAATTAATGGGATTTACCCATTTATATATAATTTTTCTTTATAAAAAATGGTAGGGTATCCAACGATGTTTTGTTAAAAAAACAATCCTAATTTGAATAAGTCTACTTTTACACGAATCAAGTCTAGCACTTCAGGTTTTGCTCAATTTTCTTTTAAACTTGCATTCGCTTTTACACACAAATTTTATACTTGAAGTCAATTTTTTCAAGTTTCTGCATTTTTGACATTTCATTTTGATTGTAATTTTTTTTTCGGTAAAGTGTGCTTATTTTGTTATATTTAAAAATTGATGCAACATAAAAAAAATTAAATAAAACTTTAAATTTTATATATGCAAAAGTAAAATTTCTTTTAAACTATTTTTAAAATGTATTTTAATTTCATGCTTATTCTCATCACTACGCGGAGAAAAAAATAATGAAAGGAAATGTCAAAATATTACATTTTAGCCATGCATTTGTATGATAGCGAAAAAGGTTAAAAGCAAAACTGAAGAAAACGTTCAGGTTTGTTCCCCGTTCTTCTCCTAAAAACTCAAGACTTGCGACTTGCACTTGCCTTGAGACTTGATTCGTGTAAAAGTAGACTAAAGAAAGGAAAATATTATGAATATTACAGCACTATGGTGCCACACTAGAGCGACTCAACGTGTATGGAAGAGAAAAAAAGTGATTTTGTTACTCCTCTGAAAATAAAGCTTGATATGTTTTATGATGATTCCGGTTTATAAAAAAGGTCTTTTTTCAGTTTTTCGATTTTTTTTGTACTTTGCTCCAAGACGATATAAACAAAATTAGGTATCGTCGAAAATAGTTTTTGAAGCAGCATCAAATGGTATATAAAATTTTAGCACTTGCGACCTACTAATTATGATATTCAACTGAATACATAATTTCGTTTCGAATTTATATACAAATTATACGTATGTGGAAATAATATTCTGCTTCAAGTTGAATTTGTTTTAAAATAATGTTAATTAATTTATTTTTTATTTTTTTTATTTTTCTCATTTCATGTACGTATTCAACTAAAAAATGAATATTTAACGGATAGCTAGAATGAATTTTTTTTTTTGAATCCTCGTAAAACATATCAAGCTTTATTTTCAGAGGGGTAACAAAATCTAAATCACATTTTACATGTTGCTCTGGCAATGCCCTTGATGCAGTGCTCTAGAGTATAGCCTCTAGAATTTACAATGCACCTAAAAAATAATGTTTGTAAATTTGTTTCCCTCTTATATTAAAAACATATTTAATTTGGTTATTTTAATATTTATTTAATATCATGTTATTGTTTTTATTATAAAATAAAGTACAAAAATGAGTTTGTAAATACTAGATTTAAGCAATCAGTTTTCCATATATCTTTTAATTTATCTGTGAGTTTTTAATCATGATTAAGAAAAACACTTTCGTTATTAGCAAAGAAACAAATTTTTAAAAAACGTTTATTCAAATTAATTTAATTGTGTATATCTTTTCGTAAAAGTTAAGTTTCACGTAAAAAAGGAGTGTAAGTTGTTTTTAAACGTTTTTTAAAACATTTTATTTTTTTTAGATTTAGAGAAATTTATAATTTCTATATGTATGCTTTTTCAAATTTTGATTTGTTGTTTTGTATAAAAGAAGTCTTACAAGTCTTATAATTTTCATTTATTTTTTAAAAATATATAAATAAATAATAGTTTTTATTTAGTTTGTGATGTTTAAATATAGTTAAGTTTTTTTTCTTTGTTAAAATACACCCTAGACCTAATTAGTTACTTTAGTGTTTAGCTATGGCGCTGTTAATTTAGAAAACACAATTTAAATTCAATTGAAATGGCGTCAAATCTTTGGTAATGGCCAAAGTAGCGCCATCATTAACCAATTTGTGTGTTAAGGCGGCTAAATTTTTAGCATCATCTATGCCCGAATGTTGTTTACCCTCGAAATTTAATCCCACATGGGTGAGGGCATCCAGAAAGTTGAGAGGTTTATATTTGTACCATTCCCTGTAGATGACACGCATATCAATCCATTGATTGAAATATGGTGGTTTTTTAATGCGTTTCCTGCTGCACTCCTTATCCAAACATATGCCAAAATCCCAATCAGTCCAGGTTACAAAGGCACAGTTGCCAATTTTATTATCTTTTGATACTTTGGGCAACATTAAATGGCGAGAACGTAATTCTTTGCGCAACCATTCCTGAAACATCATTAAGGCAGTTTGCAGTGGTATGCCATTATCGACAGTTTTCTGTGTGATGCCAGTGAGTTCGGTGCAAAATGCACTTAGCTTAGGTGATTCAATGGGCATGATATATTTATGAAACTCTGCTTCGATTTTGCCTGTTTTTAAATTTACTAAAATTGCAGGAAATTCTGGAAGAAGAAAAAATAAAAACGTTAATTTTTTCGTCTTTATTTGAAAATATTGAATTATGTTACCTATAATTTCTGATTCTCTCCATTTAGGTGGCGCTTTATTCTCCCAACATGTGGCTTCAAAATCTACAGCGATAACATATTCGTATGATTGTAGTGACAACTTCGATTTGCTAGATTTTGTGGAAGTATTATTATTTTGTGGTTGACCACCATCTACATATATGGTGTCAATAAGACCAAGTTGTCTGTAAAGATAATAAAAAAATCAGTTAATACATGTATGAACATTATTTTATTTTTAGCTAGGTATAAAGTAATTATTATTTTAGAACTATGAAAATTTATTAAATTCTTAGTAGGGAGTTTTATAAAATTTTGTTAAAAGTAATATTCAGTAAAATGAAATATTCATAAAATTTCATAATGACCTCTTAATTTTGCTTTCCATAACACACCACCATTGGTTTGTCGCGCAGCACAAACCCATTTGTATCATCCAGAGCTTGAGATATTATAGGTTTCATAATTTCCAAGTGTTCAGTTTGAAAAGTAACAAAGGCCTGACCCTTCATGCGACCCTGTTGCATTACTTTTATATCCAATGACGCACAGTTATCCTTTAGATATCGTTTATAAATTAAACTCAAGTCCTCTGTGGTAACGTCTTTATGTAAATTCTTGATATAAAGTTTATTGCTTTCTGCTCCACGTTGATAATTCTTGTAAATGCTTAGGGTTTCAAGTTCTTCCGAAGAAAGTTTTTGTACTTTTAAATCCAAGGGTATATTTAATGAAGCTTTTGGCAATTTCTTGATTGTCTTTACTTTAGCTGAATGTTTAAGTTGTAAATCTATTTTAACTGAAGGTTTTGAACTATACTCAGATGTATCGAATATTTCTTTAATGGATAGCTTTTGTGTTGAAGATTTTTTAGCTGATTCTTTGCTTAGTTTTTGGGCACTTTGTATTATTTGTTTGGCTTTCTTTTTGTATTGATCCTCCTTTGCGGGTAATTTTCTTTTAATATGTTGCTTTGTTTTAACTTTAGATAATACATCTTCTTCTGAAGATTCTAATTCACTTTCTATCTCTTCACTTTCTGGAAGTTTTTGGCCACAAGCAATTGCCTCTTGAATTATGACCATCTCTGTTTGGGTACCTGCTTCTTTTGGCTCACCCTTTGGTGAGAATTTAAAGTTTCTTTCACCGAATGGTGGCTCTAAATTCATACGATTCATTAAATGCAAAACTTGGTTATAAAAACGTTTATTGCTCAATAAGGAAATGCATATATTGTCCAATATGTCCTTGTTTATGGGTGGGTAACTATATTTTAAATATGGTGCTGGTGGCTGATCAAACCCCAGATTACCTTCTATGGCATATAACTTTTGTACATACTTGTTTACTTGTTGTTGTGTTAACTGTTCCGATGACTGACATGCATAGCCTCCTGAATCCTTTACTGATGTTTGTACACTTTTATGGGATTTTCTATTAATCGGTTTTATTGTTTCCTTGATGTTCTTATTGGGTTTATCTTTACAAAATAGCGATACATTGGGATGTTTTCCCGAAAATTCCAATTCTTGTAAAGTTTCCAATGCATGGTCTGCTTCTGTCTTAAACTCGTAGGTAATTAGAGCACGTGTTCTTCCAAAGGGCTTAATGTTTTTTGCCGGTATTTTAAGAGAATTTAGTAGACTGGTTAAGTCTTTAATTTGCTTAGGTATATTCTTGAAGATAATAGTTGTGGAGTCTTCTTTGTTCATGTTTTTAACTTTTTCGCAAATTATTTAATTTTTATCTGTCAGAGTTTACTGAAAAATAATAAACAGCAGCTGTCACTTTTGTTGTTTACTAACGACACACTAAGTGAGAGTTCAGAGATGGGAAAGTATAATTAAATTGAATTGTGTGACAGAGCAACTAATAACACTGTGCTAGTTGAAAAAACCTACAAAAGGGAGATCTAGTGGGTAAAATTAATTAGAGTACGCTGAATTCAATGGTTCTAACCGTTTTTTTAAGGGTAGCTATAGTTTTCGAAATATAACGTTATTAAGAAACGAGGTTGCAACAAATATTCGAGTAATTCGAAAACTGTTTATTTTCTTGAACTAAGTAAAAAAATCGAAATTCGGCAAAAAAAAATATCTTTCAATAACACTAATTATTTTCTTTTAATCCGACAAGAGATTTACGATTTGGGAAATAGACAGCTTAAAAGCTTAGAGGTGAAAAAATAAATGGCTTAGTAATTAATTAACTGAATATGTATATTTATCTTAAAATATATTAGCTGCTTATTAAATCAAATGATAGCTTAAAGTGTTCACTACTAAAACCTAACGTTCATCAGTTTTCGAGATAATGACATTTTATGTGAAAAGCTTAGCATAAATGTACTTTTATTTTGTGAGACAATCGGTCAATAAAAAACAGCTTCTTGTTATTTATAAATGAAAAAATATTAGTAATACACAATTGTTTAAGACTAGTTCTATTTTTTTATTTAAAAATTACACTGCGCATTACAAGCCCACCGTACACATAGAAATTCAACCACCTATATCTTTTAAGAAAATAAAAACTCAAAAACAGCTTTAGAAACCATACAAGGAAGAATTAATAATGCCGTCAACAGTATTTCTAATACCCTTAATCGCTATACACAATCGTATGAAATCAAAACCGACGGAGTCCCTGCACAAAAACCTTTGCAAGACTTGCGCAACATGGATGCTCTGATTGCACGAAGTCCGAGTGCAGAGTTCGGTTTTCAGATACCTAAAGATCCTTTTTTATCGCCCTATTATGCCAGCGACGAGTGGTTGAAAAAAATGCCGAACACTAAGATTTTGGTAATTATATTTCATGAATAGCAAATAAATTTATTAAACATATGTTTGTAAAGACTTTAGAAATGGATCCATGCCTAGACGACTGTGTAATGTTTGCCAAAAAATTAAAAAGACTTAATAGACAAGTTACGCTAGATATTTTGAAAGGTTTGCCTCATGGTTTCTTAAATTTTACAATGGTAAGTCAACACAATATAGTCTAGAATGTGTAAAAAACGTTTGTTATTCATTTAGCTTTCAAACGAAGCGATGGAAGGTTCAAAATTATGTAAAAATTTATTAAAAGAATTATTGGAAATAGAGACAAATTCCACAAAATCCTCACCCTCCAGCAAAACAACTGTCTCTAGCAATGCAACTGCTACCGATGAGAAAAATATTAAAAAATAAAAAATTGTTGCACTATTTTTTAATATTACCAAGAATAATTTATTTACAAAAACGGATAAAATTAATACGCAGCAATCAATTTTGGAAATACACGCGCTTTTCGTAATTTTAAACACACAAACTATTTATGCTAAACTTAAAAAATATATAATTATTATTAAAAGTGTTTAACACCAAAATTTAACATGAACTTATTTGTATTGGATAACATAAAAAAAAAATAATTTACGTAACTATTTTGAATTTACTTGAAATGCTCACTATAATTTTTAATTACTTATATATATATTATGTTAAAATCTTAAGCACAGTTTATAATACGTTGCAAATAATCTTGCTTCGTAGCATTTTGAAAACAGTATGCCCAACGAACAATTTTCTATATTATTTCAGTTTGCTAAACCTTCTTGCAATTGATGCGATGTTAGGCTGTTTGCAACGGATTGCGAGCTGGCTTTTTTATTATTGCTTCTTTATTTATTGTATAGTAATTTATATTTTTTATGTTAAAAATGTTAGGTCTTTTTATACGTTGAAAATTTTTTAACTATATTCAATTTTAAAAATTTTTACGTATTTATTGTAAAAATTATAGTGCAGTAATTATACAAATAAATTATGATATGTATTAACAAAAAACGTGTCTATTTTCAATACCATACTGGCCCTAACGACAGATAGTCGTATATCGTTAATCGTCCTAGAATTTCATAAGAACCCAGTATTCAGCCTTATTACGAACGTCGAAGTCGTATCTTTGACTACGGCAGTTTCTTACTAGATTAAAGAAGTTCTGAGGTTTTCCTTAATCTAGTATCAATTAACCTGTCGAGTTGAAGATACGACTTCAACAATAGTAATAAGACTGATAGGACCAACAGAATAAAATATTATATGCTTTATTTAGTTTTACAAGAATTCAAATATATTAAACTTAAAAAAAAAAAACAAACAAAAAATTAATATAATAATACAAAAAAGACTTCAATGCAAAATATTTTTGATATTTGTTTTGAATATGAGAAATTTCCATCCACATTTATAAATATTCATTAAAGGGGTTTAAATCATTTACGAAAATACATCTTCGTTCCTAAAGTAACAGCTATATTTTTAGTAATTTTCAGTGGAATACCTTTCTCCACTAATTTATGAGTAAAAATTGCTGTATTTCGGGCATCATCTAAGCCCGAATGCTCTTTTCCTACAAATTTCAAGCCAACACAACGAAGTGCATCTGGGAAGTCAATGGGTTTATATTTGTAAGAATCCCAGAATACATGACGAATATTAATCCATTGATTAAAATATTGAGGCTTCTTAATGTATTTCCTAGTACATTCTTTTTCCAAAACTGTACCAAAATCCCAATCAGACCATGTCACAAAGACACAATTGCCTGATCTCTTCTCTTTTGAATAATGCGGTAATATCAAATTGCGAGCTTTTAATTCGCGACTTAGCCATGTCTCAAACATTATTAGAGCCTGCTGCAGTGAAATGCCCTGGTCGACAGTTCTTTGAGAAATACCAGTAAGGTTAATGCAATAATTGCTTAATTGAGGTTTTTCAGTTGGCCTTAGATATTTGTGAAATTCTGCTTCTATTTTTCCTGTTTTTAAATTCATTAAAACGGCAGGAAATTCTGAAAAATAAAAAATATTACATGTATGTATAAGTTTTTTATTTGCTAAATTTATGAAAAATAATTTAATTGAAAAAGTTACCTATAATTTCCGATTTTCTATATTGTGGAGCTGGTTGATCCGCAAAACAAGTGGCTTCAAAATCTACCGTTATAATATACTCATAAGGCTGTCTTAACCTGCAAAAGAAATTGAAATCAAAATTTAAACATTTCTTTATAGAAAACCGATAATTAAGTTCTACGGCTTGTCATAAAATGTAATCGGGATCACTTAAGTACGTCGAAAGGATAATTTATTTTCTAAAATACTTACGAAAACATTTTTATTTTATATTCTGAATTTTGTTCTTTTCAGATACTTTATTTCTCAAAAGGGATAACACGCGACAAATTTCTATGATCGACTGATTTAAAGAAATCAAAAATAATAATGAGCAATAGTTTACTCCGATAATAACTTATTGGCTTGGTAAAATTAATGGGATTTACCCATTTATATATAATTTTTCTTTATAAAAAATGGTAGGGTATCCAACGATGTTTTGTTAAAAAAACAATCCTAATTTGAATAAGTCTACTTTTACACGAATCAAGTCTAGCACTTCAGGTTTTGCTCAATTTTCTTTTAAACTTGCATTCGCTTTTACACACAAATTTTATACTTGAAGTCAATTTTTTCAAGTTTCTGCATTTTTGACATTTCATTTTGATTGTAATTTTTTTTTCGGTAAAGTGTGCTTATTTTGTTATATTTAAAAATTGATGCAACATAAAAAAAATTAAATAAAACTTTAAATTTTATATATGCAAAAGTAAAATTTCTTTTAAACTATTTTTAAAATGTATTTTAATTTCATGCTTATTCTCATCACTACGCGGAGAAAAAAATAATGAAAGGAAATGTCAAAATATTACATTTTAGCCATGCATTTGTATGATAGCGAAAAAGGTTAAAAGCAAAACTGAAGAAAACGTTCAGGTTTGTTCCCCGTTCTTCTCCTAAAAACTCAAGACTTGCGACTTGCACTTGCCTTGAGACTTGATTCGTGTAAAAGTAGACTAAAGAAAGGAAAATATTATGAATATTACAGCACTATGGTGCCACACTAGAGCGACTCAACGTGTATGGAAGAGAAAAAAAGTGATTTTGTTACTCCTCTGAAAATAAAGCTTGATATGTTTTATGATGATTCCGGTTTATAAAAAAGGTCTTTTTTCAGTTTTTCGATTTTTTTTGTACTTTGCTCCAAGACGATATAAACAAAATTAGGTATCGTCGAAAATAGTTTTTGAAGCAGCATCAAATGGTATATAAAATTTTAGCACTTGCGACCTACTAATTATGATATTCAACTGAATACATAATTTCGTTTCGAATTTATATACAAATTATACGTATGTGGAAATAATATTCTGCTTCAAGTTGAATTTGTTTTAAAATAATGTTAATTAATTTATTTTTTATTTTTTTTATTTTTCTCATTTCATGTACGTATTCAACTAAAAAATGAATATTTAACGGATAGCTAGAATGAATTTTTTTTTTTGAATCCTCGTAAAACATATCAAGCTTTATTTTCAGAGGGGTAACAAAATCTAAATCACATTTTACATGTTGCTCTGGCAATGCCCTTGATGCAGTGCTCTAGAGTATAGCCTCTAGAATTTACAATGCACCTAAAAAATAATGTTTGTAAATTTGTTTCCCTCTTATATTAAAAACATATTTAATTTGGTTATTTTAATATTTATTTAATATCATGTTATTGTTTTTATTATAAAATAAAGTACAAAAATGAGTTTGTAAATACTAGATTTAAGCAATCAGTTTTCCATATATCTTTTAATTTATCTGTGAGTTTTTAATCATGATTAAGAAAAACACTTTCGTTATTAGCAAAGAAACAAATTTTTAAAAAACGTTTATTCAAATTAATTTAATTGTGTATATCTTTTCGTAAAAGTTAAGTTTCACGTAAAAAAGGAGTGTAAGTTGTTTTTAAACGTTTTTTAAAACATTTTATTTTTTTTAGATTTAGAGAAATTTATAATTTCTATATGTATGCTTTTTCAAATTTTGATTTGTTGTTTTGTATAAAAGAAGTCTTACAAGTCTTATAATTTTCATTTATTTTTTAAAAATATATAAATAAATAATAGTTTTTATTTAGTTTGTGATGTTTAAATATAGTTAAGTTTTTTTTCTTTGTTAAAATACACCCTAGACCTAATTAGTTACTTTAGTGTTTAGCTATGGCGCTGTTAATTTAGAAAACACAATTTAAATTCAATTGAAATGGCGTCAAATCTTTGGTAATGGCCAAAGTAGCGCCATCATTAACCAATTTGTGTGTTAAGGCGGCTAAATTTTTAGCATCATCTATGCCCGAATGTTGTTTACCCTCGAAATTTAATCCCACATGGGTGAGGGCATCCAGAAAGTTGAGAGGTTTATATTTGTACCATTCCCTGTAGATGACACGCATATCAATCCATTGATTGAAATATGGTGGTTTTTTAATGCGTTTCCTGCTGCACTCCTTATCCAAACATATGCCAAAATCCCAATCAGTCCAGGTTACAAAGGCACAGTTGCCAATTTTATTATCTTTTGATACTTTGGGCAACATTAAATGGCGAGAACGTAATTCTTTGCGCAACCATTCCTGAAACATCATTAAGGCAGTTTGCAGTGGTATGCCATTATCGACAGTTTTCTGTGTGATGCCAGTGAGTTCGGTGCAAAATGCACTTAGCTTAGGTGATTCAATGGGCATGATATATTTATGAAACTCTGCTTCGATTTTGCCTGTTTTTAAATTTACTAAAATTGCAGGAAATTCTGGAAGAAGAAAAAATAAAAACGTTAATTTTTTCGTCTTTATTTGAAAATATTGAATTATGTTACCTATAATTTCTGATTCTCTCCATTTAGGTGGCGCTTTATTCTCCCAACATGTGGCTTCAAAATCTACAGCGATAACATATTCGTATGATTGTAGTGACAACTTCGATTTGCTAGATTTTGTGGAAGTATTATTATTTTGTGGTTGACCACCATCTACATATATGGTGTCAATAAGACCAAGTTGTCTGTAAAGATAATAAAAAAATCAGTTAATACATGTATGAACATTATTTTATTTTTAGCTAGGTATAAAGTAATTATTATTTTAGAACTATGAAAATTTATTAAATTCTTAGTAGGGAGTTTTATAAAATTTTGTTAAAAGTAATATTCAGTAAAATGAAATATTCATAAAATTTCATAATGACCTCTTAATTTTGCTTTCCATAACACACCACCATTGGTTTGTCGCGCAGCACAAACCCATTTGTATCATCCAGAGCTTGAGATATTATAGGTTTCATAATTTCCAAGTGTTCAGTTTGAAAAGTAACAAAGGCCTGACCCTTCATGCGACCCTGTTGCATTACTTTTATATCCAATGACGCACAGTTATCCTTTAGATATCGTTTATAAATTAAACTCAAGTCCTCTGTGGTAACGTCTTTATGTAAATTCTTGATATAAAGTTTATTGCTTTCTGCTCCACGTTGATAATTCTTGTAAATGCTTAGGGTTTCAAGTTCTTCCGAAGAAAGTTTTTGTACTTTTAAATCCAAGGGTATATTTAATGAAGCTTTTGGCAATTTCTTGATTGTCTTTACTTTAGCTGAATGTTTAAGTTGTAAATCTATTTTAACTGAAGGTTTTGAACTATACTCAGATGTATCGAATATTTCTTTAATGGATAGCTTTTGTGTTGAAGATTTTTTAGCTGATTCTTTGCTTAGTTTTTGGGCACTTTGTATTATTTGTTTGGCTTTCTTTTTGTATTGATCCTCCTTTGCGGGTAATTTTCTTTTAATATGTTGCTTTGTTTTAACTTTAGATAATACATCTTCTTCTGAAGATTCTAATTCACTTTCTATCTCTTCACTTTCTGGAAGTTTTTGGCCACAAGCAATTGCCTCTTGAATTATGACCATCTCTGTTTGGGTACCTGCTTCTTTTGGCTCACCCTTTGGTGAGAATTTAAAGTTTCTTTCACCGAATGGTGGCTCTAAATTCATACGATTCATTAAATGCAAAACTTGGTTATAAAAACGTTTATTGCTCAATAAGGAAATGCATATATTGTCCAATATGTCCTTGTTTATGGGTGGGTAACTATATTTTAAATATGGTGCTGGTGGCTGATCAAACCCCAGATTACCTTCTATGGCATATAACTTTTGTACATACTTGTTTACTTGTTGTTGTGTTAACTGTTCCGATGACTGACATGCATAGCCTCCTGAATCCTTTACTGATGTTTGTACACTTTTATGGGATTTTCTATTAATCGGTTTTATTGTTTCCTTGATGTTCTTATTGGGTTTATCTTTACAAAATAGCGATACATTGGGATGTTTTCCCGAAAATTCCAATTCTTGTAAAGTTTCCAATGCATGGTCTGCTTCTGTCTTAAACTCGTAGGTAATTAGAGCACGTGTTCTTCCAAAGGGCTTAATGTTTTTTGCCGGTATTTTAAGAGAATTTAGTAGACTGGTTAAGTCTTTAATTTGCTTAGGTATATTCTTGAAGATAATAGTTGTGGAGTCTTCTTTGTTCATGTTTTTAACTTTTTCGCAAATTATTTAATTTTTATCTGTCAGAGTTTACTGAAAAATAATAAACAGCAGCTGTCACTTTTGTTGTTTACTAACGACACACTAAGTGAGAGTTCAGAGATGGGAAAGTATAATTAAATTGAATTGTGTGACAGAGCAACTAATAACACTGTGCTAGTTGAAAAAACCTACAAAAGGGAGATCTAGTGGGTAAAATTAATTAGAGTACGCTGAATTCAATGGTTCTAACCGTTTTTTTAAGGGTAGCTATAGTTTTCGAAATATAACGTTATTAAGAAACGAGGTTGCAACAAATATTCGAGTAATTCGAAAACTGTTTATTTTCTTGAACTAAGTAAAAAAATCGAAATTCGGCAAAAAAAAATATCTTTCAATAACACTAATTATTTTCTTTTAATCCGACAAGAGATTTACGATTTGGGAAATAGACAGCTTAAAAGCTTAGAGGTGAAAAAATAAATGGCTTAGTAATTAATTAACTGAATATGTATATTTATCTTAAAATATATTAGCTGCTTATTAAATCAAATGATAGCTTAAAGTGTTCACTACTAAAACCTAACGTTCATCAGTTTTCGAGATAATGACATTTTATGTGAAAAGCTTAGCATAAATGTACTTTTATTTTGTGAGACAATCGGTCAATAAAAAACAGCTTCTTGTTATTTATAAATGAAAAAATATTAGTAATACACAATTGTTTAAGACTAGTTCTATTTTTTTATTTAAAAATTACACTGCGCATTACAAGCCCACCGTACACATAGAAATTCAACCACCTATATCTTTTAAGAAAATAAAAACTCAAAAACAAGTTTATAAAATTAATTTTCCATACAAATTTGTACTATAAGCCTTTGATAATTTTCTTTTTCGTTTATGATGTAAGGGGTAAAATTTTTATTGTATGTTGGTTTTAGTCCCTCTACTGTTATATAGCATTACCCTGTAATTTTTCTTAAAATGTATCATTAACATTGTAAAAATCTAGGATTGTTGAAAAAAACTTTCCTTGGTAAATAAATACAAAAAATAATTGCAAATAATTATAGCATATCAAATTCACGATAAGTTTCATGATTTAATGTTAATTATATAAGATTTTTTTATTGTTAGTATTACAAGTATTAAACAATATCAGTATTGCCATAAAGAGTTTCAAATTCCATATAGGTACAAACATGAAATAAATACTAAAGGAAGTGCCACTTCAAAATTTTTGACTATAAAGAATTTCTTTGAAGTTTGTATATTTTGTCAATATTACACAGATCGTTGCCACACTCGAAGATTATTTTATGGAAATTTGTGAACTAAAATGTGTAGTTTGAAAAAAAAAAAATAAATAAAACTTCAAATAACTAATATTTTCTAATCAATAAAATTTGTAGTTTGTAGCTTGTTTGATGCTAAAACACATAAGATCTCAATTATACCATTAAATTAAAAAAAAAACTCGTGTGTGTTACTGAATAACGAATTACGGGCAAACTGCTGAGGCGTTTGAGATAATATTCACAGCTTGTGTTCCTAAAAGTTTAGGGAAGGACTCGATAGACTTTGAAAACATTACTGACATGAAAACACCCACTAGGAGCAATTTTGTGGATCTCAGTTCAAAAACTTTACTTACTTAGTTTTCCCAAACTCTACAAGTAAAATAGAGGGGACTTCTTTCAGTCAAGGACATGTACTAGATTCTATCTTTAGACTAATTGAAGAAGACCTACAGTTTGATGCTGGCTCCTAATGGCAAATAACTTAATACTCAATAACCAGTCGCTATCTGTATTACAGACCTTATAGTCCACACAAAATCTTTAACATTCCGATATAAAAGAGTGGTTGAGGCCCTATGCTCCACTGGGAGTCAAGAATAATAGGGAAAAAAAGTTAAGAAATATTAAAAATTACCAAACAATTTTGATACTTAAATGGAATTTTTTTGAAAAGTAAGGTAGCCTCATTTTTTGAGTAAACTTCAGATATTCTTTCTTGTCAAATGGTTAATGTTTACAAAATAAAAAGTAAGTGGCACTTCCTTTAATATTTATTTCATGGGTACAAATGTAAATATGTGCTCTAATTGATAATTTTTAAGATAAAATTATTCAAAAACTTGACTATAATTTCATTAACCAAAAAATATAGGGTACGTAAAAAATGTTCCATTTATTGATAATTATGCAGAAATCGGCAACACTACACTATATTCATTGTTAATCTGGAACCGAAACCATGAACACATTTTTCACATCAAAATCACTGCTAAATGGAACTTATTGTCTTAGACTATAATTTTAACATTTTTCGTTGTATGTATTTGTATTTCCAACTAATATTCTCTGAAACTTTTGGTTTTTACCAGATCTTACTGTGTTTAATAATTAAGCTTAAGCTTGTAAGTGCTTAAACGTAAAAAATTTAGTCATCACACCAATACCTTTGTGTTTGTCTCGTAATTCTACTTACAACTACCTGAATCATTCATTTGAAGGTGTTGCGAAAATGTTAGACGTGCCCCCAATCACAATGTTTGCTTCAACTAATACTAAATCCAATGTATGTACATATGTATGTAATCAAAAAGTGCAACTACGAAATGTATACTGAAGTGTTCATACTCCACTCTACGCTCGTCTACCCCACAATTACAAACTAATGCAGACATTAGTAAAAGAATTTGCAAAAATGCTTAACATTATTAGTAACATTTATGTTAGTTTTACATATAGAGCAATCATGTTATGGTTTTTCTTCGACTAAATATGGTTAACATAAGCGTAACATAATACTGTGTCTGCTGTTCATGTCTAATGTAGATGTGGGATAAAGTCAATGGACTTATTTTGCTCATGTTTATTTTCATGTAATTCTTTTGAGTTCACTCATAAAAAGTGCAAAAACGTGAATTACACATTCAAACAATATCAAATATATTAAGGAATTATAAATATGAAGCTGTCGTTTTGCGCAAAGAACTAAATATACACAACAGAAAATAAAAATTAAACTAATCATAATGACACGAGATCAAAACCAAGTAAACCATCATTGAGTTATGTTAAATGATTATTTCAGAGGGGGGAAATTATATGTATTATTTCATTTACTAAAACAATTAAAATAAATCACTTCTGTGCACAGGAGGACAGAGATGAATGGATCTTGCAAACCTTAAATTTAAGTATATTTAGGTGATATTATGAAATAATCCTCCTCCCATAGTTGTCAGCTATTATATTAGCGATATTTATGTATATGATCAGCAATTTCAGATAATTACTGTATATTTACAAGAGATTTATAGAATTATTTAATGTTTTAAATGTTTTGCTATAAATTATCTTGAGTAAACAAGCCAATTGTTTACATTACAAACATCCGCAAACTTTATATACATATGTATGTATAACCATGATGATGACGTAGGGTATGTAAATTATTACCACCAAGCGTCCAGCCCCTGTCCATTAATTTCGATCATAAAAAATAATTTTGAAATGAACGAACTACAAATTTACTTAATAATTTCAATAATTGAAAATTTGAATGAAAAGTTTGAGTTTCCAACTGTAAGAGATGTAGAAGAAAAAAATTCAAAATTTTCGTTTGAGTTTTTAACAGTTTTAAAAAATTTAAAAGTACCCCAGATGTAATTAATATTTTAGGTATGATTTCACATTATTTGTACTCTGTGCCAAAGGCGTATGTATAATCATTTCAATTTCATTAACAATTTTTTCCTGTTTTAATTTGTAACAACTATATTTAGAAAATGTTTGCGAATATTTGAAAAGTGTTAGTGTTTACAATAATGTAATAGCTGATTTCATATAAAATTTATTTATTTAAATTTATTTTTTTTTGTTCGATTCTAAATATAAACGAATATTTCTGGTTAAATTTGCCAATAACCTGTTACATGTATCTATAGGGTGTTCCAATAAGATATATATATAATTCGCCGACAACATTCCAAGTGGAAAAAGGTTTAATTCTCCCAGACAATGAGCTGCATTCGATTCTATTTTTAGACTCATTGAAAGGGACCTACGTTTTAACGCCGGTTCGAACGGCAAATGTATTAGTTAGAGAAGTTTAACATAGCCTAATACTCAATAACCAGTGGCTAGGAGTTATGAGGTCAACCGCTTTTTTTTTTTGAAAATTTTATTTTTCAAGAAGGTCTGGCCGGGGATCGGACTTGGGACCTTAGGTATGCTATGCGGACAACTAACTTGTTATACCACGGCGGTTGCAATAAGATACATTTTTTTGTTTTGCGCATAAGGTCGTTAGTATATTATTTTTGTGTGAAGTACCTCTTTACAAATTCCTTTACCATCAGCTTAATTCTAAAACATTTTCGCAATTGCTGTCCTAGAAGGCACGAAATTTCGTTTATAGAATCGGTTTTCAATCAGTGGAAATCAATATTTTTAAGTCGATCGATATTCTTAAAGGACGGCTTTAGACTTATATTTCTATGCGTTAAAAATACCAGCAAGTACCCAATATGGTGATGAAAGGTAGACTCAAACTGCTTATCGGATCACCCTATTATCAAATAAATATTCAGACTGTCGGGCATGTAAATAAACTATTATAAAGTAAAATTAATACAATGTAACGTAGTAGATTGATTATTAAATTAAAATAGTATTTTACAATGCATAAATTTGCATATAAAATTTATTAGCGGAAATATTTCCAAGGGAAAAAATTTTATAATTTCCATTTATAGTTTTCAAAATATGATATATAGTTCTTTGGGGAAGTTGGGTATATTCCAATATTTGCTAAAGGTGGTTATGGAAGCTTAAGTAAAAAAAGAACCTATCCACATTTCCTGGGTGTTTGTAATTTGAAAATTCTAGTAGATCTAACTCGGGTCTATGTAAATAAACTATAATAACTCGAGTATTATTGTTTCCAAATCAATTTTTATGATATTTCCTTACATACATATGAACATAAATTAAACACTATCATAGGTATATTTTACACAAATTCGTGAATTCAAACATGCGAAAGTTAAGCAAAAATTTTCAACCAGATTTCAAAAAATTTAAGATTTAAGGAAAACTTATTTTTTTAATTTTAAGATATGTCACTATTTATGCAAATGAGTAATGTATATATATCTGTATATGCCTTTGTGAACTTTTGATAAAAATGACTTATTCCATTCGAGATAAGGTAATTTTCATGTGATTGAATCATAATAAATAAATTTGGAGACGTGTAGTTTGCACTAAATTATCAAATAATTTGCTAATTATTTCAAGACTTTTTTTATTATTATTTTTAAATAATTGTTCTCAAACAATAAGTAATTTTATAGATTTTTTCTCTATAGATTTTCTTTGGGAAATGCGTCATTTGTATTGTATAAGGAAATCTAATTTAAAGTAGAAATACAGACGAACTTCTCTAATTTGAACTTCTATTACTTAAATTATACATAAGTTGAAGCAAATTTCGTTTTTAAATTTAACGTTTATAAATTGAACGTTTTTAAATTTGATTCCCAAAGTTAAAGTCTCCATAAGTTGAAGCTTTTTTCGGGATAATGGTGATTCAATTCATCGAAGTCCGACTGTACGTATTACTAATGAAACATCCAATCATCGATTTATGTATGTGTGGAAGTAAAATTTTTTTTTATTTAATTTGAAGACCAAAGGGTCTATTATATTCATAAATTTTAATTTTTGGTTCATAGAGAGGCCACCAACTATGCGATTTAAGATTATCGCAAGATTGTTGTATTGCCCATCGACCATGGCGAAGAAGAATATAATTTGCCGCAAGATTCGTACTGGCACAACTGAGATCATAATGAAGCAACAGCTAAGACATCTTTTGATCCTGCATAGATCATGCTGTCTCAAACGTATCTCCACATTTTCAACTGTACCGCCAACCCTACTTTATTTAGTCGTTAGGATTTGTGGACTCATCCAGTGGAAGTAGCACGACTTCTAGGTCTTGATCTCCATACAGATCCCTCGTGAACACCAAATTGATAAGATTTTAAGTGTTAAATAAAGCTTTTACAACAACATATTTTCATATCTTTAAATTGCATATCTGCTGGTAGGAGATTATTTGACTAGTTCGGTCTCAGAGGTAAGAAATAATAGTATACTTTTTGATCACCTGATCGATTAAGAAAATTATTAATATTTTTAAGCCAAATTTATTTAGTAAAAAATGTTTTTTACCGACAACTGTGTCAATTAAAACCACTCGGTTTTATTGTTAATGTTTGACTCCTAATAAGTACATTGTATTTTTTTATTCAGTTCATATTCTATTTTTTTTTTACTTAATACATATCAACAAATTAATATTCTATATGGAACGTCTGCTGTCGTCTATTTGGTACTATCAGTTAAAATGACATAAATTTTTGTTTTTTTTTTAATATATTTTTCCATTTGTTGATGGACCGTGTGTGGTATGTGTGCATTTTTTGTTTTATTGGTTTTCATTCGTCTCCTTCTCCTCTTGCCCTCGGGAGGCTTCTTAAAAAAAAACGGATAAAACTGACAAAAACTGCTTTAAAGCGGTTAATTGGAAAACAAATATGTACTGATCTGATATAGAATAAAACTGAAATAAAATCATAAAAAAAATAAATTGCAAAACGCAAATTGAAATATGTAGAAGTACTTTATATGTACATGCAAACGTACATACACATGTACATACGTAGACAGAAAGGTACTATTTACAATAATAATTGAAAGATTTAAAGAAAATTTGTAAAAGTTAGATTTGTTCTAAATGAAATGTTAGACACAATGACCTCTATACATAAATATTTTTCCTTTAGAATTAAAAATACAAATAGGCACAAATATTTCATCATTAAGCAGTGTAGGGGCCATAAAATGACGCCATTTAGTACTTTATAAGGGCTCAATAAATAAGTTTACTTAAATAAAACATATTAATAAATTTTATATTTTTTTTAAGGTAGGTTAGTTAATATTGTAATATTGTAATTATAATTTAATTCTTAATCGTTTAGAATCTGAAATTTTTTTTAAACACTTAAGGCCCACATTGATGGCCTAGTAACGTTTAATTTATTAACACCTTTTATTTAATAATAATATACATTTTATAGCAAAACTTAATACATTTCTTCTGGCATGTGATAAATTAATACTTATCGATCATTTGCAAATTTTAAGTCATAAATTCTTTTTTAGTTTTTTCCTCCTCCTTTTTTTGCTGCTTATAATGTCTGTGGCAATATGGAAAAGTAACTTAAGTCGATATAAGAGAGAACTGAGTTAAGGCGTTTAGCGCATTACAGAAGCAACGGCGCTTAAATGTCTTTAGTCCGTTTTAAAAACATTCGGCTTTATATCAACATTATGTAAGTTTACTTTTTAGCTTAAGTTTAATGAATCAATAATGCATTGATCAAAACAAATTATGTACACATATTTTTGTATATATATTCAGATTTTTTTTCATCATATAACGATTTCGCTTAACTTCACGTAAGCTGTATAAATTTTGACCTTTAAAAAATAACGTCATTATTTTCAAACAACTGCATTACAGAACAAAACTACACAATATATACTTTTTATATAAACAGAACCGCCTTAAGTATCTTAAGGTCCAGTTCAAGGAAAATTTAAGTTTCGAAAAAGAGCTTAAGTAGAAAAAAACGTTAAATCTTCTAAATTTAATAATATTTTTTTTATTCATCCTTCTTCTCTAATAAACGTGTTACCAATATGTTAATTCATAAATTATTCGCAGAAGAAAAATTACACAAAATTGATGATATCTGAAAACTTCAATTTTCGACTATTCTTCTATACTGCCACAGAATTATAAACCCTTTATTCAATAACCTTTAAAATATTAGTATACCGTTTGGCTTATAATTACTTTTTGAGTTGATTTAACTATGACATTTTCCTTGCTATAACATAGATTCCTAAATCATTATTTCGGGGTACCTTCAATAGGACTGCGTTTGGTTATATGTTTTTTAATTTATTGGTAAAAGGATGAATGCAAATTGAACAAAATGGTATCATTTTATTGGGATTTTTTTTAGGATTGTCTTCCTGGAATGAATATTATGGCCTCAAGGAAATCCCCAAGTAAACATGGACCTCACGAACTGTTGATCGATTACACCGGGAATAAATAAAGTTGAAAAAAGTTCGTCCTTTACTAAAATACTTTTTTAATTGTTTATTTTTCGGTTATACCTCTTTTCTTGCAAATGAACGATATTATTTTTATTATCGATTTACACTTTAATTGTATTAAAATTTCATTATATTCAATATTTGCTTAAAGGTGTTAATAGTTTAAACAATTTAATATTACTAATAAAATCGAATAGTCTGAAAAATCTTGTTTAAACGTTATTAAAGTTCTCATTCTTAATTAAACACCCAATGATCTTGAAGAGGATTTCACTGTAACGAATTCTGTATACAGATCTAATAGAAAATTAGGCCTAAAATGAGTCTTGAATATGATATATGTATGTATGTAGGTACGATGAAATCTATACACAGGATCAAGATGGAGCCATATAACGACCAATATTGTGGGCTTATTAGATGTTTAAGGATTCTGACATAAAAACCCTTTATCTCTAATGATTAAAAGTTCTCCTCCGAGATTTTAACGTTATCTCTGATACGGAACTCTGAAGTGTGTAAAACTTAAAAATAGAATAGATTTTTATTAAGTTAAACAGGCTCTTCGCTATCTTTTCCTTCAGTGGTTGGTATGTGTTAAGAGTTTTTGTTCCAAGTCCCCGGCCCTTCTCCAGTTAAAATTATTATCTGCTCTTTTAAATTGTGTGCGACTATTTGTATTTTATTTTTTTTATTTTTTGTATTTACTTTATTTTCTATTTTAAGACTTATTTATATTGTACTTAAATATAATCTAGTATTTTTTGTAGATTTAATTTTTCATGATGCATTTCACAGACATTTTGCAATTATGTTTTCCCGTTTTGCGACCGTTTTATTTATTGTTATCTCTGGCTGTGTAAAACTTTGTTAAAGTTAAGTAGTTTTTCCCGTTTCTTTTTTATTATTCATTTTATTATTAAATATTACATTTATTTGCTCTGCGTGTGTATTTATTGCACTCCGGCGTCGCCGGTTTTCCACTTTTTTTCCTGTTGCTGCTGCTGTTGGTTTTGCTACATTCAATTACAATTAATTGAAGTTTCTTTATCAGTTGTGGCAAGTTGAGTTATGATGTACTTTTTGCTTTTATGGCTGCTCTGGTAGTTTATCATTATGAAAATGTCCGGGAATAACTTGTCAGTTATATTTTTAGATTTTTTTTTTTATAAAATGGTTCATATGAAAAGGCAAAATAAAGGAAAAAATTAATTGAATTGTAAAAGAAAATTTACTGCAGGTTTCTTTTCAGTTCAAACAGTTAAAAAGTATGTTTTTGCTAATTCCAAGTCCCTTGAATAAAGTAGATATAAAATAAGTAAAAAAATTAAGTTTGTATTTAGTATATGGATGTGTGACAGAACATAGAGAAAGGGACCTGAGGGTAAAAAAAGCTAAATAATATTTAAATCTTTAAAATGGCTCTCCTGAACAAACCCGTTTTTACCCTTTCTCTATGCGCTGTCAAATATATTAGTATCATAGATTCATAATCCAATTCGCAATACATTGCAAGTATGTAGTCAAGTATCTTAGTATTTGCAAACTATGAAACTTTTTTCATTTGGTACCTATATCGATTTGCAAATGCTACTTGACTGTGAATTTTGTTCTGGGTTATGTTTTTTTATTTTGCTAGATTTTAAGATCCGCCAATTCAAGTTTGTACATAAGATCCGCAATTTTCTCTCTTATCCTATAGGATCGGTGTGGAGTAAGTAAGTAACTTGTATCAGTATACTGATACAAGTTATAAGAAGTTCAATGGATACTTGAGATGTAATTATATCCTGCTTCTCTTCGGTTTTACTAAACTCAACACATTCCTAATTTTTCTAAAGATACGGTGGAATAAAGTATTATTTCTATGAAGGACAGAACACCCCCTGAACCGATCCCGGTTATCTTTTACGTACCAAGTTCATTTATAAAAAAAACTTTAACAAAGACTTTTGCTTTAAAAGTTGTAAAAAAATACGTGGATAAGTATTTTATTTGTATGAGGGCCAATATTCGCCCTACACCGATCCTCGATTGCATAAAGTTTGAAAGCTATACTTTGACATAAAGTTACCTAATAATAAGAATTATCATTTTATGGAGGAACATTTATTTTTCTACTAAAATTGCATAAATTTATAAAAGTTTAAAGGAAACTTATGGTCCCAAAAATGATTTTTATTTTGCCAATATTATTTAATTAAGAGCAAAACAAGTGAAAAATCATGTTATTTTGAACTTGTTTAATCTCAGACGATTGTGCTATTTTACCTAAAAATGCCCCTATTAACAAAGATTAAAATTTTTATTTTTTCATAAACATATGGATCTAGTTTTTAATTTATTTTAATGTGTTTTTAGAAATTTGAATTAACAAAAAAAAAAACATTAAATATTTTAGCAACTAAAGAAACTTGTATTTACATATGTACATATATTATTTATATGTTAAGTAGGTACAAACATAATTTGAATAATTTTTAAATGTTTATGCGTTTTAATATTAATTTTTATTTTCAAAATAATAAAATATAAATAAATAATTTAATATGAATGTAAACAATTTATTCTCTTATTCGCATCTACTCGTAGTTTTCTGTTTCATTTTTTTTAGTTAAAGTACAATGACATCGAGTGTTATTGGTATTTATTAATATTTTTTATTTGTTTTTGTTGTAGTTGTGTTCTTATTGTTACGATTGTTTTTGTTATTGTTACTTGAATTTGTTGTTGGTTTGAATGAAAAATAAAATGTAAATATACAGAAAAAGAGCGAAAGTTTAGTATATGCATATAGGACAGAGTTGGAAATATGTATACCTATAATAGAATGCGATTGTTCTCATGCATTTCGTACGAAATACACGATTAATTTGATCATTTTTAAGAATTTATAAATAGGATATGAATTAACCATTTTTTAAATTTTATAATTAGCCCCATTATCTCAATGAGTTATTTCTTTAATTCAGATAAATTTATCTATCTTTAATCGGTCTCCATTTAACTGCAACTTTCATATAAGCCCGTAGATGGGAAATTTCAAACTTACATAAGTCAGTGGTGTTGTGTATCTTGCGGAATATATTAATATTCTTCATCACCATCGGTGGGGAACAATAGGTTCGAATAAACATATTTTTTCTCAGATAATTTTTCAACAAAAATATTTTTTCTTTAGAAAATTATTCAATTAATATATTTTTCGATAGAAAATAATATTGAAAAGTTTTCAAAGGAAACATTTTTAAAATTTTGCTATAGAAAAATATTTTTATTGAAAAATTGTCTATCGAAAAATTTAATAATTAAAAATTTTCTCAGGAAAAGTATGTATTTGTGTTTAGTGTTTTCCAATAGAAAATATTTTTTGTGGAAATTTTTCTATAAAAAACAAAATATTTTTATTAAAAATTTTACTATAGAAAAATATTTTTAAAAAGTTTTACTGTAGTATATTGCACTACAGTATTTTTACTGAAAATTTTCTAAGGAAAAATAGTTTTTAAAAAGTTTGACAATAGTGTATACAATTATTTTATATTGTAATAAATATTTTTTTAATAAAAGCAAAAAAAAAAAAAAAAAACAAAAAATGTTGGTGGGGACAACCTTTGATGGACCTCTCCTTCATCATCCCTAATCTAGGGACATCGAAAATCTCGCGTTATATGTAATTTGCGAGACTAAATAAATACGAGTTATAGTGTCTAAACAAATATCAACATTAATATTTGTTTTTTCGATAGAAAAATGTTTTATCTTAAATTATTTGATAGAAAAATATTTTAATCGAACATTTTTTGATAGAAAAATATTTTTCTCGAAAACTCTCTACAGAAAAATATTTTTTTTCTATACAAAATTGTGTTTATCAAAAATTGTTTTACATTATTTAAATTTTGTTCAGAATTTCATATCAAAGCATATAGAGACATACAATTTGTCATTATATAAACATTTTTTGATAAGATGTATTTAGATATATTTGAGGTGATTTTCGTATTAAAGCAATATTTCTGTTAAGTTTTGTGAAAATAGTGCTGTTTCAAACACATTCGATTTACTTGATCAGTTCTTTTGAACCTAAATTTACGTTCACACACGAACATTTTCGTTCATACACAAAATTTTCGTAAACTTGATAGTACGGTCAGGTTTGCTCAAATATAATTCTGTCAGTTTTTTCTCATACAAATTCAAGACTTGATAACCCAAACCTGACTAATGTAAAAGTAGACTAAATAAGAAAGCATTATAACCGCTCAAGACTGACGATATCTTCAAGTAAACCTGATTCGTGTGAAACGGGACTTATTTATTTTTAACCCTGTTACCACTTTAGGGGTCTTTTGATGACTCAAATCGTATTTACTAAGTGCATAATTTAAAAAAAAAACCTGTTTGTCCATCACACCGGCACACAATCACTTGAACGACAAGATAATGCATTGATCACAAGCCTTAAAAATATTTTTGAAATGAACAAATTTGAATTTTCTCAATAAAAAAATTTGGGGTCAAAATATGATCCGAACATTACATGTGTATTTTTTTAACATAGTAGCAGGGTTAAGTACAAATTAAACCAAATTTGTACTTTCTTTTATTTGAGTGCAACTGTTATACCTAATAGAAATGTTAGCTTTACAGATGTTATAAATAAATGTTAACATATTTACAACAACTAACAGCTGTAAGTGCCAGTCATTTTAGTTGTTTAGTTTTTTAGCATTTACTGTTACTCACCTTGCCAGTCTTGTTAGAGCCATTTCTGTTAAAACTTAGTAAATACGTCAAGTTTGTTCAACAGCAGCAGTAACAGCAGCAGTATTAGATTTCAATTTATGGGTTTGTTCTTGACGATGTTTTTGCTTTTATCTTTTTAATAAATAACTACTTGTGTTTAATTTTAATATTAAGAAAATATCTGGGCAGTGATAATTTTTTTTTATTTTAAATTAATTCAAATATTTAATTTGCGTTGTGTTTTTTTGCAAAATTATTTTCGTTTAACAAAATGTTTACATTTTTGTTGTTTTTTATTGTTGTTAGTTAATTTCTTTTTAATTTGTTTATAAAAAAGATTTTGTTGTTTTTCTTTGCGCAAATTTGGCATAGATTTTATCTGTTGTTTTTGTAGTAAAAATGCAACCAATCAAAAGCAACAGCAGCAGCGGCAACAACAACAGCCGCAAATTTTTTATTACTTTGTAGAAACTTTTCTTTTTCCTTCTTTTTACACTTTTTAAGACTGCAAAATTTTCTTTGTGTTCGTTTTATTGCATTTAAACATTTATTTTTGTTAGTTTTTCCTCACTTATTTAATTATTTGGAATTTGGTTAAATTGAAAATGTATCGATAAAAAAAATAAACAAACAAAAAAAACTTAAAACTCAAATAGTAAATGGAACAATATCGAAGAAAAATAAATAAAAACAAAATAAAGGAAACCACTTGACTGAGGCTGACTGGTCGGTCTGGTCGCGAGTTTAACTTTCTGCCGCTTTCCAAAAGTTTAAAGACAATTTCGCACAAAGTTTGTGAATAGACTGGCGCTCGTCGATGGCGTTTAACTTTTTCCAATATGTTACAGGGTTGGAAAAGTGCATATTAATAAAAATGGTCAAAAAATTATGTTTTATTATAAATAAATTTTATTATTTTGGTAAAAAGTCGAGTGTTTTTTGTTTTTAAAATGTTTACTTTTTACTTTTATTTTTCTAAAAACTTCATTTTCACACACTAGGTCGCTTTTCTCGCAGAAGGTCACATATATTATAATCAGATTCTCCCATATTTAAATACATTACAATAATACTATACTTTCCATCTCTGTTGTATTGTTTAGTTGCCGGCAAATGTTGTGCTAATAACATGGGTTGCCACACAACTTAATCAAGACAAAAATAAAGTGGTAGTTTAAAAAGGGGACACACCTAGTTTTTAGGGGTATTTAAATTTAACAAAAAATCACACATTCTTCCATCGATTAGTAATTAAATAATGAATTATTTATACTACTTTTTTCTGAGAAATGTAGGCTTAAACTAAAATTCTTAATCTGCAAAAAAAAAAAAACAAATAAAATTTTTAAAATGATTATGTAAAATTGGTTAATCCTAAAAGCTAAATATCTGTAGGAGATTTTAGAAGTCAAAATTTGTGGAACACTAAAACCAAGTTTTGTACTTTTTAATATTCCAAACTCAATATTAAAAAATGGCAACTCTTGAATTGCTCTTTTAAATTCTTCTTCTTTTATTACTCAGCATAGAGCAATATTAAATTGAGAAAATCTCTTATCTCAATTTTCTCTTTTTTCTTGTTTACATCAAGTGTTGCCAAAGTTAAATTTAAAATATCAAAAAATAAATTGATAAGGCAACTTAAAATATACAGATGAATTAATTAGCGTATTTTATGTTTACCATTATATAATACATTGTTTAAAAATAGATTATATTATGTTGAAAATATTTAATTTGTATTAGCACATAATTATATCTATATTTGATTTATAGAATCAAATACACTTAACTTTAGAGAAAACAAAATGTCACTTTGACAGTTTACATTTGTCTACTATGAGAAATCGAACTACTTATCATCTATGGAAAATTTTCGTACCATTATTGTTTTTATTCTTATCAATGCCCAATTACTTATTCGTAATTAGAAAACTCCCATAGATGCTTTTACAATTTTGCAGACATCTATCTACCTTTTTTTAAAGTTCGCTATCCAGATTTTTAAATTTTTATGGTTTAGAAACTCTAAAAATTGTATTACATAATTGTCTTTTTATTTCAATCAATTTAAAAATTTTGATCGAATATATTTCCTATATTTTTCTTTGAAAATATGTTTGCGCAAAGAGAAAAATACAAAAATCAATTTCTGCAGTTGGAATTAAGACATTTAAGACCCGAGAAAATAAATGAATGGGTGCATAAGGGTAACAAAAATTAAAGTAAAACAAATATTTTATAAAGATCTAAATAACTTAGTGGTTTTCAGAGATGGTTCAAAAGCAGAGCCGACGACAGACCTGCAATGTGCTAGAAATGACCAAACGTGTGTGCAAAAGTGCTATGTACTTTGAAGATCGTGCCGAATTGGCTTATGGTTTTAGAGCTTTGCCAAAATTAATGAAACACCTGGGAAGTGATGATTATTTGATGCACTGGAGAACTCTTAATTCACTTTCGGAATATATTCAGAATCCTTTATTTGCCCAAAGAGCTATAAAACAGTTTGACATTGTGAGAAGGTAAAGGATGAATAATAGCAAAGACATATTTTCAGATTTTTCTTTAAACCATGTTTTTTTTTAAATATGAAATCTACAGGATTCAAAATATATTTGTGCGAATACGTTTAAAGTTTCGCCAGATAAAATTTCATGAAATCAGCCGTTTATTACATATATTTTGTAAGTATTTTACAAAATGAAAACTTTAACTTTTAAGTATTTAATTTGTACATACTATTAATCTGTCACTATTACATTAGACTACCTTGCAATGCATAGAAATGCTGCCAAACAGATTACGGGAAAAATTCGGTTACTGGACCAGTTTTATATTATGTTAAATGAACGCAGTAAACACTTTGAGGATGTTGCAAAAATACTACCATTGCTTACAATGGATACCGACAATTGCCTTAAATTGATTCATGATTACGGAGTATATGATAAACTAATCAGTATCTGGACAAAAGATCCATGTATTTCTTTTTATTCTACGGATTTGTGGAAGCACTTGTCACATGTCTTGGAAGTGGATCCCGACGAAGCTATTAAACGAGGATTCTTCGAAGTACTTCATAAACGAATACGTGGTCGGCTGTTAAACTATCATATATGGGATATGAAATGCTTTGGTTTACTTCTGCGGTATGATGAGGGTCAAAGACGTTTTATGCTAGTGGACGGTATAAAATTGTTGTATGATATATTAAATGAAGAAGTTCTGGATACATATGAACATGTCATGTTTTGCCTGGTAAATGGTTTGTTTGCTAAACGCGTTTTATGGAGATGTCGGGAGTTTACGGATTTACCTCTTCTTGTCACAGGATTGGCACAAAATTCGAAAAATACTAAGCAGCAGTTGTTTTGTCTGCAGGTGAATGTATACTTTCACTCTTCAAAATAATAAAACTTGAACGAAATATTTAAATTGAATAAAATTAACACTTTTTATTCTTTTTTTCTTTCAAGGCCTTGCGTGAAATGGGCGTTATGCCGGTTATAAAACGTTATATTAAAGCCAACTGTTTAGAGAATCTTAAGAATCTTAATTGTGAAGCTTTGCTTAATCAGAACGATCTTAAAGAATTAATTCATTGGCTGGAAAGAGAAATATATCGCACAAGTAATTTAAAATTGGAATTACGGATTTCCGAACTAGAGTAAATATTGCACCAAAATAAAAATTTTAACGTATGTTTTTTTGTTTAAATTTTAAAGTATGTTTTATCCTAAAACTTTTATAAAATCAATTTTTCGATAAACAATTATAACCCTCACCAAATAAGAAATTGTTTTCGATTGAAAACTCTTTTAGGCAAATACTATGTTTGTTCCTGTACTCTAACGAAACTACCCAAAACAGTCCGACATACCTTGTGGATTTTCAAAGTTATTTTGTTAAAACATTTAAATTACTGAGTTGGCAACGCTGCTTGTAAACAATAATTGGGGAAGTTTTCTATGATGTAGAGTGAGCTTTCGTAAGCACCTAAAAGTTATGCATGTATAAAAAATTATGATTTATTTTGCACATTCAAATAACGGTGAATTAACAATCTACGATGGTAACTCTGTTCTATTCTAACATTTATCATAAAAGCTTTCGATAATGCAAGCTTTTCTATATACAATGTAAATTTTACATTGATTAAGATTTAATATGCAGCAAGATTGTCATAAGTGAATATATTAATATTCTATAGAAAACATGACGATAGAAAATTTAATTAAGAAAAATTTACCGATCCGATATCATTAATATTATCTGGAAAAATGTTTAAAACTGTTGTAAGTAAATCCTTGTTATTTTATAGAAAGTTAATGATATACGCGTTAATCTATAAATTTGTTATTATAACGATAACTTTGTTTTTTCAGGAAAAATTACTCTCAATTTAGTTTTCTATAGAAAGTTATCGCTTTCCATTGCTTTATTTGATATTTTTTGTTTTTCCACAGTTTATTTTTAACAATTTATATAACCGTCTCTAATATATGTAAGTTCATATTATTCAATGAACAATTCGAAAAAATCCCTTAAAACATCGGAAGATATACCTTCGCCAAATAAGAAATTATTTTCTTTGTTTGCTAAATTGCTCTCAATATCCATATAAATCCTAAAGAAAAAAATAAAACAAATTTAATAAGTAAAAAATAACTACATTTTACAAAAATATCTTACTTGTATCCAATGATGTCATTTACTTCCTCTAAAATGTCCTCAAAAATTATATCCATGGCTTTTGTTTTTGCCTTCTCGCCTATATTTTTTGAAAATATTTCAAGAAAACGACTTTTAGGAAAATCTTTGTTTAATTCGTTGGCTCTAATTTGAATTGTCGGTACACCTTGATATATTTTGCTATTCAGTTGACTTTGTGCAACAGATGTTCGTTCGTCTATGTTCTTAATGATCTTATCGATCTCATCGGAATCATCTATATCTCTGACGTCTAAAAGCTTCTGTATAACAAATAATCGTGGCTTATTCTCTAGGGTTGAATTTGTTTGGATTTTTGTAAGAATTTCAGAATGTAAAAGTACATTTTGATTATCGGATGTTTTAATAAATTGCTCATATTCGCAATTGTTGTCCAGGATAATAATGACAATATAATTGTAGAGTTCGAAATTGAAGTTTGTTACTGAAAATATTTTTACAAAGTTTGTTAATATTTTTCTTTATTCATATTTTGGAAATCGATTTTGCAATTCGTTAAATACTTACAACTACTCACCACCTCGATTAATTCATTTTCAGCTAAATGATTATATACCTTCACTTTATTCTGAAGTTTTTCTTCTAACGTCTTTGTTAAATTATGAACTTGATCATTGTAGTTTTTAACCCAATTGAATATGAAAGTATTATGGGAATAATTTGATTTTTGAGACAATTCCATTTTCTCAAAGAGTACAGAGGAACTGAATCAATCATTCTTACTGTTTACTAATTTAAAGTTTATATTTGTTTGCAAACAATTATTAGGAAATTCCCCTATCTTGTAGAATGAGCTTTCGTAAACTCTCGAAAGTTTTTTTGTGTATAGCAAATTGTGATGTATTTTGCTCACATGAGAGAGACTTTGCCCAATATTGATGTATATTAAAATAATGATGAATGTACTCAAATAAACACGGGTAACTCTGTTCGATTTTAGCTTTCCAAGCTTTTTTTATTTACATTAAAGTTTATAACATAACTATTGCATTGTATTTTGTACAGCGAAGAATATGTATATTTGTATGTTACCAAAAATGTTTGATTTGCAGCTTGAGTTTAATACATGAATAAAAATACTTCGCTTTTCTACGGAAAACATTTTTTATAAAAAAATTTTGCTATAGAAAATTTTGTTATCAAAAATTTTTCTAAAAAAAAAAATTATCAAAATATTTCTATAGAAAGTTTCTTTTATCAAAAATTTTTTTATAGAAAATTTATTTATCAAAAGTATATTTTTTTTTTTTTTAATTTTGCTATAGAAAATTTATCAAAATTTTTCTACAGAAAATTTTTTCATTAAAAATTTTTCTACAGAAAATTTTTTCATTAAAAATATTTCTATAGAAAATTTTTTATCAAAAACTTTTCTATAAAAAATTTTTTAATTAAAAATTGTTTTATAGAAAATTTTTACCAAAAATTGTTCTATAAAAAATTTTTCTATAAAATTTTTTTTTATAAAAAATTTGTTATTTTTTGCCGGAAAATTTTTTATTAAAAATTTTTCTATAAAATAAAATTTATATTTTTTTATTTTTTTTAACAAATTTTTTTTTATCAAAAATTGTTCTATAGAAAATTTTTTTTATCAAAAATGTTTCTTTAGAAATTTTTTTTTTTTTAGAAAAATTGTTCCATAGAAAATTTTGTATCAAAAATGTTTGTATAGAAATTTTTCTAAAGAAAATTTTTTTTTATAAAATATTTCTACTTTTTTTTTTATCAATTTTATCAAAAATTTATAGAAAAATTTAAAACAAAAATAAAAAAAAATTCAAGAAAATTTTTTATCAAAATTTTTCTATTTATTTTTTTTATCAAAAGTTTTTCTATAGAAAATTTTTTTATCAAAAATTTTTCTATAGAAACTTTTTTATCAAAAATTTTTCTATAGAAATTTTTTTATCAAACATTTTTCTATAGAAATTTTGTTCTGTAGAAAATTTTTTTACCAAAAATTTTTCTATATAAAACTTTTTATCAAAAATTTTTCTATAGAAAACTTTTTTATCAAAAATTTTTCTATAGAAAACTTTTTTATCAAAAATTTTTCTATAGAAAACTTTTTTATCAAAAATTTTTCTATAGAAAACTTTTTTATCAAAAATTTTTCTATAGAAAACTTTTTTATCAAAAATTTTTCTATAGAAAACTTTTTTATCAAAAATTTTTCTATAGAAAACTTTTTTATCAAAAATTTTTCTATAGAAAACTTTTTTTATCAAAAATGTTTCTATAGAAAACTTTTTTATCAAAAATGTTTCTATAGAAAACTTATTTATCAAAAATTTTTCTATAAAAAACTTTTTATCAAAAAATTTTCTTTATAAAACTTTTTATCAAAAATTTTTCCATAAAAAATTTTTTTATCAAAAATTTTTCTAAGAAAATCTTTTATCAAAATTTTTTCTGTAGAAAATTTTTTTATCAAAAATTTTTTATCGAATATTTTTCTATAGAAAATTTTTTATCAAAAATTATGAAAGACCCAATATAATGGTTCCATAATAAAAGCAAATATTGACCAAATTTCACGTATCCTGGAATAAGGGGTTATTTATCTCAATTCACCACCAAGAAAATAAAATTTTCCTTCACGCTTTTACCATATACTAATTCCCCTTTTACCAGTTTTGTTGAAAAATAAAACTTTAAGCGGTACAACTGTGTTCTCCTTAACTTAGATAAAATTAGTCCCAATCAGCTGTTATTGTCTCAATTTACGAAAGGACACATTTTTGTATCCACTTTTAAAATCAGATTCAATCAAAAAAAATGTAAACAGAGAATAGTTTCTATGACAAAGAGTAAAAGTAACAAACTCTCTCTCTCTCTCCCTTATTTCTTTAAATAAGTAAACAACCGTTAAAAGCTTTACCGTTACAAATTAACCGTTAATGTAAAGAAAACTCTTTATTATTTATACGACATGATGTTCAGGCCTCAGTTTTAGTTTAGTCTAAACTCGCGTACGGTATGGTTTTAGTATTTGTTTGCGCAAAATTATTTATGGAATCTTGAAATCTTCAAAAGGATTACGGTTTTCATATGAAAATTTAGTTGATACTAGATTTTAAAGTATTTAATAGAATTACGGTATTAAAAGAATGATAAAGTTGTTATTAAGTGGAAGGAGGCTGTGTTTTTCACGTAAATACTTGTCGGTTTATTGATACTTTTTGGCCTTTCCTCATACTCATCACTTACAAAAAACTAGAGCTTTTTAATTTGCTAACGTTTTGTTGGGTCTATGATCTGTTACTTTCGTGTTCATCACCAGAAGTGAATTTGCAAGTGAATCAAAAGCATCATCAAATAATCTCGTGTATTTGTGTAGAACGTATGTATATATCTCGGATATAACGGTTGGACGTGGTTATCGTGGTTATTTTTCGTTATTTGTGCATTCAGTTGTGTTTTGACTTTCGTTGGTTAGACACATGCCATTTCGGGAAGAGTCAAATGTAAGTTTGAATTTTGATTAAAATGAAAAAAGTGTCGTGTATGTTTTTTTCGATAATTTAATAAAAAAAATAAAAGATAAATATAAATAAATTAAAAATAAAAATAAAAAGGTGAAAAAAAAAATAAATTTATTTTTTTAATATTTAAATAAATAATCCTTTGTGAAATATATAAAAAAGAATTTATAAAAAGTGAACTAAATATTACTTTTACTGATTTTAAGTTAACACAAAAATAAGACCTGTGTCACTACAATCAAGAATCAAAAATTTATATTAAAACAAAATTTCGGTTCCCGGGAACAGATCTCCTAGTCAATTTACATATAAACATATGTAAAGTAATAAGATTTAAAGGAACAAAAAATAATTGTATACTTTTAGGATCTTTGAAAATTAGTAATCAACTAACGTAAGAAAACTGAATTTTAGTGCTAATTTTTTGGATAAGTTGAAATAAAATTTTGCATTTTCTGGGTACAGATTCTCACAGTCTAATCGTATCGAAATAACACAATTTCAAAGAAAAAAAATCATTGTGCACTTTTAAGAGAATGTATAATTCGTAACTAACGTTCAACAACTTTATAAAATTTATTGCGGTTTCGGAAAATGTTCTAAATAAATAAGGTTCAAGAATGAATTTTATCAATAACTTTTTTCAAATTGAATGATTTCAGTAAATTAAGGGCCAAATCGCTGCATTCGATATTGATCGAAAACTCAGACTTTTAAGTAAATATTGTGTAACATAACTTAGGGATTTTCAAAATAATTTATTTTGATAAAAAGTTTAATAAAATTTGATATCTAAGCACATCCGATTTAGCATTGAATTAGTTGTGATGAATCCTAAAAGTATGCAAACCGACTTTTTAAGACTTCGAAACGTAAAAAATACTGGAACCAAATCGCCAAATCCTAAAAACAAATTTTTCTGAAATATCTTACATTTCGATCGATATTGAATGCGGCTATTTGTTTCCATATAGCTTTTGATTACTGTTTTACATAATTTCTTAAGGGACGACTGTATTGTACATACATGATTTTCGAATAATTCTGGCTAGTTTTCAATCGAATCGAGTGCCTTAGTTTGAACCCAAAGGTTTAATCGTATCATTTGTCTACCAAATTACTATAATAAATATGTTTTTAATAACTCAAAAGTTTACTATAATATAAGGATGTGATGCCATTCAATTAAACATTTTCATTAGATTATGCTGCCTACTTTTAGAAGAGTCAAAGAACTGCATTCGATTAAGACTTTAAAAAGAATCGTGCTATTTACATTTAGTAAGTTCGAAATAAGTGATACTTGGAAAAGAATATGATTCATTGGAAGCTCGGAAAAAACTATCAAATTATTTTAGGATTAAATATGTAACATAATTGAATTAATTCTAATGAATTTTTTTGAACATCCTAAAAGTATGCAACACGGCTTTTAAAGACTTGAAAACGTAATAAATACTGGGATCAAATCGCCGCACTTGATATGATCGAAAACTCAGACATTTAAGCAAATATTGTGGCCTATGCTCTACTGGGAGTCAAGGATGACAGAAGTGCCTTAACATACCTTAGAAATTTTCAAAATAATTTATTTTACGAATAGTTTAATAAATTTGATATCTAAACATATTCGTTTCTTTGTCAAAAAATTTAGTTTAACTTAAATTCTTTTATAAATCTTTTATAAATTCTATTATATATTATATATTATTTAGATTATCCTAAGCGTATGCACAGAAATGTTTCTGAAATGTTTTGCATTTCGATCGATATCAAATGAGACGATTTGCCCGTTTTGCTGAGTATCCTTTTTGCCATAAGACTTCTGTAGTAAATTCTAAAACTGTGCAAAACCTCCTACGAACTTGTGAGACATTTTTTTTCTTTCAAAACATTTTGAAATTCTTTGAATCAAGTTTTCAAAATGTTTTTATTTTGCTGCCTACCTTTTAGGCAAAACAATTCAAAGGACTTTGTAAAACACTACAAAAATCTTTGGTAAAGTTAATAAAGAAAAGCGTAGTATAAAGTGTAGGTAGAATAGAATTAAAAGCTTGCTTAAAGGATGTCATTAAGGTCTGTACAAAATTCAAAGTATGCTTTTAGGCAAAACAAAAGTCAGTAATTGTGAGTTGCGTAATATTAAGTTTCTTTTGATGATTTGAAAATAGCCACTAATTTAGAGTTAATAAATTTAATGTTGTGGATTTGTGGTAGTTAATTAAATAACATTATCAAGGACATAAACACTTGAAAATGTCATTACAAAAGTGAAGAAGATAAATAAGGAATTACATTAAAATTTTTGTTTTCAGTTATAAAGTTTTGTGGATTGTGCTGCATAGTTTCAGACTGTTTGAAATATAATTTTTGTTTGTTTCATTAATTGGAATTTTTCCAAAAAACTTATGTGACCTAATTGAACTTCTTTGCATTAAAAGTTTCTCTAAAATAGCATTAATTTCGATTCGAATCAATCATAAGATAAATAACATGTAGTTATATGCAGCATGGAATCGAGTAACTCGAGTATGAGAGTATTGCTTTGTGATAAGATTATTTCACAATTCCTAAATTAAGATCAAATATGTAAATAAAACTTAAGATATAAATTATCTTAAACCACCTTAAAGTAGGCAATGTTGTATAGCGAAGGGCCAATTGCCATTAGTTGAATATTAATTGAAAGTAGAAAGTGATCCGCAGTGGTATAGCAGGTTAGTCATCCGCTTAGCATACCAGAGGTCCCAAGTTCGACCCTCGGCCAGATCTAAAATAAAATTAAAAAAAAAAATAAAATTTTCAAAATTTTCATAACTCACCTAGCCACTGGTTATTGAGTATAAGGGGCTTTGTAAAACTTCTCTAACTAATGCATTTGCCATACAATCGTATGCAGCTCATAGTCTGAAAGAAGTACCCCTTGTTCTAATTGGAATATCGTGGGAATTATGTATGTATGTAGATAGCTTTCATTTAAATAGATTTTTGTAATATTTAGAAGAAAACTGTTGCATTTTTTTGGTATGTTAGTAACATTACAAAAATCTTTTTCACTTCTTAAAATTTTATAAGTATTTTTTTCTAAAATCTCCCTGGTTTTGATTTGATATGGCAATTTGTTTATCCAAATCAATTTTACATACTTTAAGGCAGTTTTTTAAAATAAATAATTTAAAGAATATTTTTAGGCAAATTTAAAAAAAGTGATGAAAATTTAATAATAAAAAGAAAAAAATAAAAATAAATAATTCAACTAAATTAAACTGAAGCTAAATTTAAAATTGCATCAAAAATTACCTTAAAAATTTACTTTAACAAGCAACAGCAAAATGTTGCATTTACCTATAAATAAAGAAATAATGTCAACTACAAGTAAAAACAAGTCATTTTCATTAACAACCACAACAACAAAAGCAACACAAAGAGCTACAGCAATAGCCATATCAACAACAAATTTATGGTCATTATGCCAGCAACAAATACTTTCTTGTAACGCAAACAAGACACCAGCAAAAGCAACAATACTAAAAGAACAACAACAGCAACATCATAAACAAGATAATAAAGTACAAGCAACAACAAATTGTATTAAAAATGTTGCTGCAATTGCTACAAGAAGCAAGAGTATTAAACATAAAAGAAATTCAATAATAGCAACAACAGCGACAGCAGCAGAAGCTGAAACATCTACAGCAGCAATTGCCCAGAGTAAACAACAACAGAAGAAACGCTATTGTAAGCTAACAACACTTAAATGCAATAACAACTACAGCTACAATAAAAATATTGACAACAACGAAAATTGCAACAACAACTACAGTAGCAACAATATTTGTAGTAGTAAAAATAGTAAAAATTGCTGTAAAACTGACATCAAAAGAAAACGTAATAGTTGTTGGTCCTTGTTGTCAACATCAACATCATCATCGTCATCATCATCGAAGTCATTGTCAACAGTATCATCATCAGTCGGCTTTACAACATCTCTAACATCCTCGTATTCCTGGATATTTTGCCTTTGGTTATGGATAGCAATTTCATCATTGGCCCTAGTTCATTGTATACCATCACCATCTTCATCGATACAGCAGCCACAAAAAAGAGGTAAGTCCTTCCTTTTTCTAGTACTTTTTAGTGTTGCAAGTATTTTAAGAGCTTACACAAATACAAACATACTCTATGTAAGTATGTTGTTCTTTCTAACATTTAGAAAATAAAGAGCAATAATAAGTTTGTTTTTCTTTCAAAGGGAAATAATTGTCTAGTTTTAGGCGCTTGTCTTTAAAGCACTAAAATTAGGTTAATAGTATATATTTTTTAGTTACTCCAAAAGAAGTTAAATTTTAAATATTTTCACTAACGATTTATGAAATTATCAAAAGCTTATGGTAGAAATTTGGGTTCAAATCAAGGTACAATTAAATACGAATGAACATATGTGCGATTTTTAAAAAACCCTGTTTCATACTCTTAGAAGGTTTGAAATAATTAACTAATAACATTTAATATACATATGTAGATAGTTAAACTCATTCATTTCAGTAAATTAAAAATTTATTTTAATTTTTATTCAAGATGTGAAGTCGATTTATGATATGTAAGAACATATAAAGTATGTTCCTGGATCCAAATCAAGGTATTTGATGCGAAACGAGGTCCTCAGGAAATTGAACTACTTTTTGTAAAGCTTTTGTTGATCTTATTGATTTACTTGAAAAAGCTTATCTTGAAACCTCCTTAACGATTCGTTAAGAATTATGTATGTCTGGCTTTTCAACATAAAACTTTTTGTCCAAATTCCTTAAAAACTTTTAAGTATTGTCCTGTCATGTTTTCGTTTAAATATTATAAGATTTTATCATCCTTTTTTCTATTTTCTCAATATCACTGTCTGATTTTATTTTTAAACATTTAAACTCTTTTTATGGAATTTTTGTAATCAAACACACATAGCAACTGCTCGTATGTCTAACAATATTGTATTTAGCAACTCATCAAGTTTCAATTAATTTCTTTAACATTTTTTTCCCTTTTAGTTCAAGTGCAAAAAGAAAAACTTATTTTTTCTTGTTTCTTGTGTCAAGGAAAAACTGTCTTTTATGAGCACCAAACTTCGTTTGAAATTGAGTATAAGAAATTTCTCGTTAGTTTCAGTTACTTTCTTTATTACTTTGTGCCAATTAAATAAGTTTCTTTTGCTTCTTTCTCATTTAACTGACTTGAGTTCTTTTCAACTTTAGCTTTAACAGTCTTAGAATGAAAAGAGTTGGCATCACTTTAATGTTTACACAGTAAGAGATAACTCACACATACATATGCACATATACATAAACAAATTTACAAGCACTCATTAAGAATGAAAAAACTTTTTCTCAACTCATGCTTGTCTTATAGCGCTACTTAGGAATTGATGAAAATAGTGGTACAGGGGAGAAACAAAACTGAGAAAAGTCATTTACATTAAAAGTACTTTTTATACTTATACAGATACAGACAGACTTCATCAACCAGACAGTGTAAAACAGTGTTGGAAAACACAATCTATTGAATTATTAAAAAGCTCCTAGAAATATGCAACACAACATGACTATAATCTATGTTTTAAACGTTCTGAAAGATTTAAAGGAAGATACATAAATTCCCATCTCTGCCCTACGTTTTTTCAATAACTTTCATTACAAGCTTTTTATGGCAAATTAATAAAGCCAAAGACATTTAAATTATTATATGAGAACAAATTTATAAACTATGTAATTTATAAACAAAATATATTTTAATTAACTTCTTTTTTATGATTTTGGTATTAATTTAAGAATGTTGGCGGTGGGAAGAGTTTTCTATAAAAAGTTATCGGTGGGAAGAGTTTCCGATAGAAAAGTTGTCGATGGGAAGAGTTTTCTATAGAAAAGATGTCCATGGAAAGAATTTTCTATAGAAAAGTTGTCGATCGGAAGAATTTTCTAGAGAAAAGTTGTGGATTGGAAGAGTTTTCTTTTGAAAAGTTATCGATGGGAAGAGTTTCCTACAGAAAAGTTGTCGATCGAAAGAGTTTTTTATAGAAAAGTTGTCGATCGAAAGAGTTTTCTATAGAAAAGTTGTCGATCGAAAGAGTTTTCTATAGAAATGTTGTCGATCGAAAGAGTGTTCTATAGAAATGTTGTCGATTAAAAGAGTTTTCTATAGAAAAGTTGTCGATGGGAAGAATTTTCTATAGAAAAGTTGTCGATGGGAAGAGTTTTCTATAGAAAAGTTGTCGATGGGAAGAGTTTTCTATAGAAAAGTTGTCGATGGAAAGAGTTTTCTATAGAAAAGTTGTCGATGGGAAGAGTTTTCTATAGAAAAGTTGTCGATGGGAAGAGTTTTCTATAGAAAAGTTGTCGATGGGAAGAGTTTTCTATAGAAAAGTTGTAGATGGGAAGATTTTTATATAGAAAAGTTGTCGATGGGAAGAGTTTTCTATAGAAAAGAAAGTTTTCTAGAGAAAAGTTGTCGATGAGAAGAGTTTTCTATTAAAAAGTTGTCGATGGTAAGTGTTTTCTAAAGAAAAGTTGTCGATGGGAAGAATTTCCCAGAGAAAAGTAGTCGATGTGAAGAGTTTTCTATAGAAAAGTTGTCGATGTGAAGAGTTTTCTATAAAACAATTGTCGATGGGAAGAGTTTTTTATAGAAAAGTTGTCGATGGAAAGAGTTTTCTTTAGAAAAGTTGTCGATGGGAAGAGTTTTCTATAGAAAAGAGTTTTTAATAAAAATGTTGACACTTGAAGAAATGAATTTAATGCAAAACAAATTTATTTCAATTTCAAAAATGCATTGTAGATTTATTTAGTTAATTATTTGTATAGCCTACATTTAGGTGGGTTTTTTATTTAAAATAAAAGGCCTATTTTTGCGTCTAATCTCATTAACATTCTATAAACAACCAAACGTTTTTTGTTGTTTATTATAATTTAAATAACTAATAATTACTAATATCGATTTAAAACACTAATGAAATCTCTGCACAAACACAAAATCCAATAAAAATCTAATTTTAATTATAGAAAATTTTCACGCTCTTTTATACATAAATTTATAAATTGAAATCATTTAAAAAAATGATATTATTTGTTTTAATTTAATTTATTATAATATAGATAAATTATTTTTCATTTGTCCTCGAACAATTAAATGATTTATGATAAATTTATTCATTGTTAAGTTATAATTTTAAACTAATTAAATTAGTTTGTTTGTTTTAAAGGACAACAAAAAATAAAAATTGTATTAAATAAAATTAAATTTAATGTAATTATGAAAACTATAAAAGATTGATTTAAATAAAAAGATTATTTTTGTGTAAATAAAAGTTTTAATTTTTATTAAAAAATGTTATTCAGATTTAGAGACATCCTTGAGGTAGGCATCAGTTTTTGAAACTTTGCATACACTAAATAGGACCTAAGACTAAAAAGAGTTTGAATTAAAAATCAATGAGAACAAATATATTTTAAAACTGTGTTTTCCTCTTAAATTCTCCTTTTAAATGTCCTTTCACTGTAAATTTAGTTGCGTGATAAATCCCCTAATAAATGTGCTACAAACTGTTATAGAATTTGTTTGTATAATATTTTGGTTTCAGTGTTATTTGTATTGATTTAGAATTTAGTTTTTATTTAGAGGTTTTTAATTAATACTCCACAGAAATATTTATTTTTCACAACGTGCAGAGATTTCGAATTTTGGTTTTAATAAAAATAAATCAAATGGTAATTTTAATGATATTATATTGTTGATATATAGAGATAATAAATAGGAAAATAAATATCATTATGGTTTTTAAATTAAAAATAAATATTTAGATAAAGCCTAAAACTAGGCAACACAAAATATAAATGATAAGCTATAAACGTTTCAGCAATAGAGTGTAGAGATAAATATTCTTTATAAATATAGTAATGTTTAAGGCTTAAAAATAAAAAGAATTTAAAGCCTACTCTTAGGCTTGTCATTTATCAATTTTTAATTTATTTAAGCAAAATGACAAATTTAAAAGCCACATAAACTATTATAATATGTCAAACAAAAAAAAAATTAACAACAACTTTTAAGGATTAAGATTTCATGAAAGAAAAGTTTATCTGGAGTTGTTCACACTTCCAAACTTAACACGTTAGACAGACCGACAGACGGTTTTAATTTTTATAGATTTGTTTCCATCTTTCTCTTGGATTTGGGTTTCCCTTTGTTTATGTTCGCCACTGTATGCGGTTGCATATTATTTTGAGAAATGGCAGAGTAATAAATAAATTAATTTGGCTAGTTGCTGCCAAGAAAATTCGACCAGTTTTTTGTTGCAACCACAAATACCGCTCAAACCAAAGAACTTTGGTTTTCCAACAACAGCATCGCCATGAGTAATATTCAACACCATGGACAGACAGACAATTTGCAAAAAATGAACGAATAAAAAATAAAGACGAATGCCAAACCAAAAAGAGAAAATGGAAAAACTTTTTTACTTTTATATGTAATAGTTTTCCTTTTTCATGATTTTTTCTTTCTTTTTTTATGGCGAAAAGTAATTTTCAAAAGCAACCGAAATGGTAATGATGACTGTAACAATTTCTTGAACTTCTTCTGTTCGCCTTAAAAAGAATTACGACTAGTTTTTTCCGACTTTTTCCGAAAAAAAAAGAAAATAATAACTGTAAAACTTTAGCAAACTTTAATTGTTTTTTCCACAGGATTCTTTGGAATTGAAACTATTTGAAAGTTATATTTACAGTTTATAACAACTCCAGCTAATATTTATGCAAACGAATTTTAAACGAAAAAAGAAAAAAAGTTCAAAATTGAAAGAAACATTAAGGAAATACAATCATATTTTACAGTTGTAAATCTTTTGTTAAAATTACTAAAGTTTTAAACAGTCTCAAATATATGGATATATTTTGCTGATCACAAGGATAATTTAAAGTTCATAGAATTTTATGGCTCAAGACAAAAAACTTTTAAAATATGGAAATTTTGTATTTTAAAAACATTTGAAAAGATGTTAGTAGTAAAAGTTTCCTATAGAAAAGTTGACGATGGGAAGAGTTTTCTATAGAAAAGATGTCGATTAGAAGAGTTTTCTATAGAAAAGTTGTCAATGGAAAGAATTTTCTATAGAAAAGTTGTCGATGTGAAGAGTTTTCTGTAAAAAAGTTGTCGATGGGAAAAGTTTTCTGTAGAAAAGTTGTAGATGGGAAGAGTTTTCTATAGAATAGTTGTCAATGGGAAGAGTTTTCTATAGAAAACTTGTCGATGGGAAGAGTTTTCTTTAGAAAAATTGTCAATGGGAAGAGTTTTCTATAGAAAAGTTGCCGATGGGAAGAGTTTTCTATAGAATTTCATATAGGAATGTCACAGTAAGGCTTAAAATTTTCTTCACAAATTAAGCTTATTTTCCTAATAAGGGTCATACTTACAAAGATAATAACTTATTTTAAAATTTGTAGGTATTTTATGTTTAAGCCTAGGTAACTTTACTTATGCCATTTATATTGTTTCTTTAAAATTCTGTAAAATCTTTTCGAAGCCTTTAAGTAGGCAATATTTAAAGTGAAATTTTTGTTGAGCCAATGTTTAAAATTTCTTTGAACTGTTCTAAACTTTAGAGACATCAAGTATTTGTGTTGTTTATTTATTGTTTGGTTTGTTGTTTCGAAAGTTATTTTTGTAAGTAAACTTCTCCTAGAAATATGCTACAATTTCTTAAATTTGTTTTCTTATTATTTGTATAGTATATTTAAAGGATAGCAAAACCTACTTCTTTAATAACAAATAAACTTCCAGATCTTGTTTTTTTATTTATATATTTTTTCCTTGGAAATGTTAGTTCCATAATCTAAATAAGTAAGACAACAGCAACAACGATTTTTATTTACGACAATCTTTGTAAAAGTTATTTTACCAAAAGTTTCTCCGTTTCCCCCCGATACTCTCATTCATTTGGCAAAAAATAATAAAATTTGAAAAAAAAAACAGACAACTTATTGTACGAACAACTAAACTTAAGTTTAACAAAAATAAATATTTTGTAGTCGTATATTTTGCAAATAAAAAAAAGAAAAGCCTGACAAAAGAATAATGTCTAGAAGAGACCTACTACTGTTCTCGGTAAGGTTTCCTATGAATTTAGAATAATAAAAAAAGAACTGAAACATGAAAAAAGTATTCCCTAGTGTGAAATGAAAGCAAAAGTTATATACGACAATAAGATGAAGAACTTATTTGGGAAAGTTGTATATGATTATTTTTACCCTCGACAGCAAAAACAAAAAGTGAACTTTAAAAAATCCAATATTAAATGAAAGGAAGAAATCTAACATTTACGTGACTTAAATTTCACTTAACATTTGAAAAGGCCATCATCATCAGCGTCATCCTTTTAAGCGTTGGAGGGTTGGGGAGATTCTTGGTAAAGAAAGTTCTAATATACTTATATATTAAAATATTTATTTTGTACAATTGAATTGTAATTTATTTGAATTTACATTAAACATAAAGTATAAAGTTTCAATTGAGTGGCAAAAGAAAAATGTTCACAAAAGTAAATAAACAACAAAATGATAAGGGACGAAGCAAAACTCGAAATATAGCAACAGAAAGAAATAGAAACCCACACAGAAAGAGTTTACTAAAATATTGCCTACATTTAGGCGTAAATAAAAAAACAGAAGTTGAGATAACAGGGGAAAAAAACATATTGATAGGAAAATTTTTCAATAATGATAAATAAAAAAACCCAGCAAAAATTTAGGGAGTTTATGTTAATGTAATAAATAAAATCAATTGAAATTAGGAATTTAGGAAATAAATTATATCAATATTAAATTCAATGAAATAAGTTTTCTGTAGAAAAGTTGTCGATGGGAAGAGTTTTCTAAAGAAAAGTTGTCGATGGGAAGAGTTTTCTAAAGAAAAGTTGTCGATGGGAAGAGTTTTCTATAGAAAAGTTGTCGATGGGAAGAGTTTTCTATAGAAAAGTTGTCGATGGAAAGAGGTTTCTATAAAAAAGTAGTCCATGGAAAGAGTTTTCTATAGAAAAGATATCGATGGCAAAAGTTTTTTATAGAAAAGTTCTCGATGAGAAGAGTTTTCTATAGAAATGTTGACGATGGTAAGAGTTTTCTATAGAAATGTTGACGATGGTAAGAGTTTTCTATAGAAAGTTGTCGATGGGAACAGTTTTCTATAGAAAAGTTGTTGATGGGAAGAGTTTTCTACAGAAAAGTTGTCGATGGGAAGAATTTTTTATAGAAAAGTTGTCGATGGAAAGAGTTTTCTATAGAAAAGTTGTCGATGGGAAGAGTTTTCTATAGAAAAGTTGTCGATGGGAAAAGTTTTCTATAGAAAAGTTGTCGATGGAAAGAGTTTTTTTATAGAAAAGTAGTCGATAGGAACAGTTTTCTTTAGAAAAGTTGTTGATAAGAAGATCTTTAAAAAAAATTAAATGATAAATTTTTGCAACAAAATATTCAAAAAGTTTCTACTGCTAAAAAATACTTATTTGCACCTATAACTAAAAATCTACTTTAACTTTAATATTTTTTTGTCAATTACTCTTAAGGAGCAATCAGCGTTAGGCAAATGGGGGAAAAAATTAATTTTATAGTAACAACTCAAAAAGCACTGACAGTTTTGACTTGCCCTGTCATGACTTGACATGTGTTTCCCCCAAAGAAATCAATAAAGAAGTATTTTCGGTAAAATAAAAGTTTAAAGCTACAGTTTACAGCTAAAGAAACATAAAGCAAAAACTTATGTAGCCTAAAAGTATGTCATGTTAGGCAAAATAAATTCTTTAAAAATAAAAGTTTACTTTAAGAGGAAAAATGAAGGAAAAATATGAACGAAATCAGTTATAATCATCAAATTTTGAACTTGTAGATTTTCTGAAGGTAAAATTTGTTTTATAAATTGAAAACGTAAAATTTTCTAGGATGTTACAAAGGAATTTAATATCGTAACCACGAAAAACATTTTAAGGCTTGTTGAAATGTTACCATTCAAAGAAAACCACATACTTTAAGGCTTAGGAAATGGGTAAGCTTAAGTATCTCCTATTTGTAGGTGTTAAATCATTATAATAAAACAGAATATGTTTCTTTTATAATTTAAGGTCTATTTCATGTTGTCTCTGTTACTTACTTACTTTTATTATCCTTGGCTTATTTCCTTAATCGTTGAAAACATTTGTGTTTAGACAAAAATTATTTAAAGATCCTGTTTAAAACTTTGTATAACTATTTATGCATTTCATAACCTCTCCTCTTAAGATTTACTCCTTTGCCGAGTATTTGCTAGTAACTAAGAGTATCTTAACGAGCATGTTTCTGGAATTCAAGTGCTCGTACTTTCTTCTCCTTATGCTCTTGTACTTATTGTACTTTAACTCAGGCATAACACTTTTGGCCTCCTTCACTTCTACAACCTTAGAATAGGGTGGTTATGAAATAACGTTTTAGCCTTAAGTGCGAAATGTGTTCGTGCTCAAGGACGTTAAGGATGTTGGTTGTTTTATACTAACCCCCTAACTTACACCCTCCAAGACTGGGCTATATCTAAGAATATTTACAACTCATACTCGTTCCTTAGTAATGATAAGAGATTTGTTGGCTGACTGACGGTTTGTTATGGTGTTGTTTTTCGTTTTACATATCTTCTTACTTATACCAAATGTATTTTCACCCAACATTTATTTTTTCCAAAATCATATATAAGAAAAATTGTAGATATTTCACTTTTTTTTTGCCACGCATCTTGAATTTATGAGCACAGCTCAAGACCTGAAAGTATGCTTCACTGTTTGAGTGTATGTGGATTTTTGATTACTTCCTCTTTCTCTCTCTCTAGTCTTGATTTTATTTGATTGAGATCAGTATTTTTTTTTTTGGTGAGTACATTCTTGACTCTTGCTAAGCACTCAATTAAGTTGTAAGGAATTAATAATAGTTGACACGAAATTCGGGATATTGATTGTTATGGGGGAGGATTTGAAAAACTAAAGAAAATGTATGTTCATTAGGGGTCACCTTATTTTACGAAAGTGAGAAATTGAACCGTAACTCTCCCTAGAAATGCTCTACGTAACACAAAAACATGCTGTGCAATTTTTTTTCAAAATTGCATAAGGGGAACAAACACGTGACGCATCCACCCACAAAGTTTTAAACTCTTTTGTATGCGAAAAATAGCAGTATTTTCGGTTTTGCCACAATCTTAACAACTTAGAATTTAATTATTCAAAAACGTTTACCGGAGTATAAAGGAAAACTAAAGTAGCTTTATTTAAAGTCATCAAAATTAAAAATCCATGAAGTAGTTTTGGAATTATTGCAATTCGTGACTCCGACGACACGCCTAAGAATATGCAGTAAATAATTTACTTAAGGATAAATAAATTTCAAAGTAAGACAAGATTTGTAATTCTATGTCCAGTAAGTACTAAATAGTTGAGTTTTGTTAAAATATAAATGAGCTTACTTAGTTTTTTTCATATTAGAAAATTATATTTTTTTCGCAGGCCTGTTTCAAAAATCATTTTTAAATTTTTTGAAAATTTTGTTCAACAAATATTAAAAATCATAAATTTGCTTTCCAGTATCGCAAAACAAACAAATGGTAGAATAAAACTCAAAAAAAAATTGATATCGATATCTTCAACCATTTCGCCGTACCTGAGATTTGAAATCGAAGAATTTCACGAAAATGTGAATTTTTTGTGATAATTTGAGTATAGGCTTGTTAAATTGTGCCAATATTAAACATTAATAAAAATAATAGTGAATATTGTTTCTCAGACTATATAGAATGTGAACTGTATTATTTTATTAATATTGAAAAAGTTTAAACCTTCTCCAAGATCAAAGGTCAAAATTTGTAGTTTAATCATTTTCTATAATAAATAAGGAATACTAAATTTTGTCAAGAAGCAAAAATATATTAATTTTTATTAACATTAAGTCTTTTTATTAAAAATATATATTAACCCTAAGCAGACATGGGAACTAAAATATCCCAAATATTTGTTTCTTATGATATTTTTTCGTGCTTTAATGTATTAAAAAAAGTTGGTCATTTTAGTCCCCATGTCTGTTTAGGGTTAATAATTATCCCATACAATTTTGAAAAAAATTGCACAGCATGTTTTTATGTTACGTAAAACATTTTCGTTAAATAAGGAGCACCCTAATGTACATATTTGGGTATGCAAGTTATTTAAAACTAATATACTAAATTTTATTCAAATCATGTAGAAATTTGAAATTTTGAAAATTGTGATAAAATTTGTTTGTGCTCAAAAATGCTGCATAGTTTTAGGGAGTTTCGAAAATCTAAGAAATAATATGCTAGACACGTCTTGCAGCGTTTATAAATATTATTTTAATGCTGCCTATATAAAGGCGAAAAATAAGAAATTTAAAGAGTAGCATTAAAAATCTACAACGATTAAAAAAATCACTCTAATCTATCATTATACTTTATTTTACAATAGAGGAAAAGTGTTATTAGATTCAAGGCTTTAATATCAAAAATTAGCAAAGAACACAATTTTGATTAAAAATTCATTGAATTGTAACTCAAAATTTCAACCTCATCCTTTTATCCTGATTACATTATAACCTTAATTTCTCTTATAAATCAAGATAATTAAAGAAATAGAAAAAAGATATTTTCTCTTACATATCCATTATAGTATTAAATTTTTTCCAAAAAAAAAAGATTAATTAATTAAATATAACATTGTTTTTAAGACAACAAATTGCTTGTAATTAAGATGATTTGTTTTATGCCATCACAAGACTCGAAGAAGGGAAAAGAGACTGGGATTGATACAGGGATAGTTTAAGAAAAAGTTATATGTTAACAATTAATTAAAAAGATGGAAACATGCCAAAACAAACTGGGAAAGTAAAAGAAATTCTGTGATGTGTTAATAAATAAAAGCATAGTTTAGGGAGATATAACAAAAACTAGATTAATTTGTTTTTATTATGGAAAAAAAGTTTTTAATGAAAAAACTTTTGATTAATATTTTTCTAAATAGATTCAGGCATTTGAATTTCTGCAATCAAATCAAAACATAACAATTTTTATAGAGAAAAAATAAATTTGGAGTATACTTTTAAGAGTTCATGCAAGCAACGGAATTTTTTCTGAAATATTCAGAGATTATTTTTTATTTAACAAGAAACTGTATTTTGTTCTTAATTTTGGCTGACTATTTTAGTAAAATTTGTATAATTCGTAGAATATTTTTGGGTATTTAACTATAACAAGATTGCCATGTTTTAGTCTTGATAGATATATATTTTTAAACTAATACGACATTCCTTTAATGGCTCTTTTACTAGATCTTATTTCTTAACTTACCACTTCTTTGGTTTTAATTAAAATTTAAAGCATACTTACTAGAGTTTCTTATCATTCTAAACCATTTATAAGAAATTTGATTAGACAGTTTGTTATTAAGCTTTTAAGTTTTAAATATTTAAAAGGGTTTTTGGCTGTTAAGCATTTTTGTGTAATTTTTCCTTAGCATAACCATTAGGCAGCAGAATTATTAAGCATAAAAATAATTGCGTTGTGCTTAAGTAAATGTCATGATTTGACTTTTAAGAGAGTTTCATAAATGATTCAGGTCTTATAAATTTTATGTTTTTAAGTGGAAAAATTTTAATATTTTTCCAAGCGTTTTGTTGCTTTTAAAAGGATTTGTGTATTTTTTTTGTATACTTTTATGAAATTTGATATAAATAAATTATAATCAAGTTAAGTTTTCTTTGTCAAAATATTAGTTATTTCTAATGTCCTAAAAGTATACAAGTTCATTAAAATATTAATGTATTCAATAAAAATAAAAATCTTGAAAATTAAAAAAATATTTGTTGCATACTTTTGGAGGTTAAATTTTAAATAATTGTAGTAATAATAAGAGTCCTTCCTAATTACCGCACTCGATTTGAAAAATAAAATATATTTAAACATTTCATAAGTATACAATTAAGTATTTTTGAAAATATTTTTAAGAAAGAACGGACTAGGAGAGTCTGCTCCGGACACATTCGAGACAATTCATATTATTACAATGAGCTGCATCCGATTCTATTTTTAGACTCACTGAAAGGGACCTACTTTTTAACTCCGGTTTCGAACGGCAAATGCATTAGTTAGAGAAGTTTTACATAGCCTAATACTCAATAAACAGTGGTCAGCTGAGTTATGAGGTCAACCGCCGCTTTTTTTAAAATTTATTTTTTTCAAGTGAGTCTGGCTGGGGATTGAACTTTGGACCTCTGGCATGCTAGGCGGATGACTAACCTGCTATAGACTTTTACACACACTTTAAAATTAAACTCGTTCTAGTTTTATTTAAATTTAAATTAAAAAAAATTGTTGCAAAGACCAAACAATAGTTTTTGCAAAACATCATTGTTTTGGTAACATATTTTTAGGTCCAATATACACAATTAAACGATGCCTAACAATAAAGTTGGTATACATTCTGCTGCCTATGTTGAGGGGCTAAACAAAAATTAATTTTGTGGCCTACTTAGCTGAGAAATACTCGAACAAATTTTTGGGGGAAAATTTTTAAATTAAATTTTCTATTAAAGATTTTCTTTAATATCAATTTTTATATTTAAGATTTTAAATACTTTTTGTAAAAAGATTTGCAAGAGTTATTTTTGTTCATACTTTCTCAATTTCTTATTGCTACAAATTTTTCCATTTGGAATTTTATGGCAGTTTATGGATGGAAAGACTAAAAGAATGTTTTGCGAAAAAGCATGACAATAACATATAAAAAAAGAACATTCAAGCTAACATACTTGCACGTAACACTGTGCGTGTCTGACAAAGAGACAGACTGACAGACAGACAGCCTGTGTTCTGAGTACATTTGTTTATTCTTTACATGCGAGTTTATAAGTATTGTAGTACGTACTTCAGATGAAAGAGACATTTTAATGCAGACAGTAGCTGTATTATGTTCATACCCTGTATTATGTTCATACCCTTCAATGTATTTAAGATAATATGGAAATATTGTAGAATTCTGTGAAAAATATTCATTTAAGAAAAAAAAAAACATATAAATGCTAGAAAATTTTCCTAAATTTATTCTTGTGAAACAATTTAAATATTTATAAAATTTAATTTAGAAACAATGTTTAACTTAATTTATCTTGAAATATATTCAATTTATTTTTAGTTATTTTTATTCAGTTTTATCTTTTAGTTTGAGAGCTAGAACATTATATTTACAACACACACACACAAACAAAATGTTTATCCCCCAAAAGCACGCAATAGATTTTGTTCACATTTACATGCAGTATTTAAGAAAATAGTTTCATTTGAAAACTAAAAGCAAATAATAAATTAATTCATATAAAGAAAATAATACATTAGCAACAATCTAAATGACAGCATCTAAATTAAAATCAGCTTTGCCTGAAAACAGGAAGATTTTCTTTAAGGAAAACTCACATTTTATACTTTGGAGGTATTAAAGTAAATTATCTGATTTTTAAATGCTACCAAGGACTCTTGAGGTTTCAATGACATAACTTTTTGTTGCTTAATAGATAGCAGCTGCAGTAAGATTTAAATTTTTAAGATTTCGGAATAAAAAAGATGTATACATTAAGGAGCTTTGAAAGAATTTTTTAAATTGAAATAAGAATTGGATAGGTAAAAGTTGTATCTTGTAAAATTTTTCAATTGAAATATCGTTTATAGACAATCGATTTGTGACATTATAAAGGAGATTTTGTAGAAAATAGAGGTGCATAGTTTAAGGAGTTTGTAATAAATTTATTTAGTGGAAACTAACTTTTTATTTGAACCAATTTTAATGTCAATATTTCTACTAATTATTCATCTAATTCAAAAAATCATAAATTTGAAAAATAATTTATGACATGAACCCTAGCCCGATTCGAACTCACAACCTTGAAATTTATTTATTTTAAGAAGTAAATTCTCGTTTATTTCTCTTAATTTTTGAAATGTGAAAAATGTGTTTTCCCCTCAACTTAACTCCCTTTATACGGAATTATTCCCTCAAAATTAAATCCTTAAAGTAACTGGAAAACGATATTAATTTTTCTTGTTTATTGTTCTAACATTTTAACATTTTATTTTTACATAAAAAAAACAAGAAATTTTGTATTTATTTCGAAAAAAAAAAAAATAAAATGAAATATGAAGTACCAAATAACAAACTGAAGTACTTAATATCTTCTGTATAAGAAAAAGCTTTCATTGTATTTTGAAAAAAAGATACACGTATAAATGAAAACACACGAGATTAATTTTAGTTTTAAAATGCATCGCATTTAACAAAACACCTTTATAACGTAAACATCTACACAGTTTATAGGTGTGTGTAGTACGTGTATAGATGTGTGTAGTGCACACACCTATTCCCACTCTTAAACACTTGGGTTTCTTATCCTTAATTCGTTTGCTTTAAGAACATCCAGACGAGTTTGTACGTATTTGTTGATTATTCATAAGTTTGAGCGTAATGAAATGATTTTTGCAACATGATTGTTAAAGCACATTTGCATTTGCTGTGTGAAAAGATAGTGATTTAGTGTAATTTTAATACTTAGAAGAAAAACTACTTAATATCTGAGCGCCTGCAAAGTATGCTATATTATAATAAAATATAAGATTTATAAAAAGCTTTTGGCAAATACTCTATATTATAAAGATATTGCACTTCCATATATTAATTTATTGTATGGTCCATTTGAAAAGTCCCATAAAAAAATAAAGTATACCGCTTTTTCTCTAATTCGAAAACAACTAATGGAGTTGATTATTCAATGAGAGAAAGCTAAGGCACATACACGCGCTTATAAAATTTAAGTTTGTTTATGTGTTCGTCATATATATTTTTAGAACAGTAAAGTTGCGTTAATAATAAGAGAAATTGATGTTGCCGAGACCGATGATCGAACTCAGGCTAAATATGATATGTTATGCTTAGTAGTCGACGTGCTAACCAACTAAGCCGCATCACCCATAATGAGATATGAGTATTTTTGTGGCGTTCTTTATATTATGTTTTTTCTTTAGCTATTTTTAACTAGTCGCTTGCTAAGCGTCTTTGAGATTAATCGGTTTTTGATCATCTAAACGATCTGATAGTTATTATAATCAACAATTTGTGATAAACAGCTTTGAAAGCTAAAGTTGCCATATTTAAATTTTTCTTCATATATTCGAGCGTAATTCATATAATCGAGCAAAAAATTCTAGTCTGGTAGCACTTTGAAAAGACAATTTCACGGGACAAACTTAGTTGCGTCTCGCTGTGTCGGTGCAAAAGCTCAAAAACTCTTTTGTAAAAGTTTGCACATTATACTGTAGAGCTGCACGGCTTTGTTATCGAGTCTTTGCTTTAAGCTTTTAGAAAGCTTTTGATTTATTTTATGCTAAAATGTTAAGTTGTATTTAGAAAGTTTAAACAATATTTCAAAAATATGCTTATTTAAAGCTTTTGAGCTTATAGAAATTTCTTTTAGACTAAATTGTTTAAATATACTATAAAATTTTATGTTGTCAGTTTAAAAAGTGTTTTCTTTTCAGTAATTTTCCCTAGTTTTTCACTCTAAAATCTTTTTTTAAAAATATGTAATTTGATTTGGTGTAGGTTATCATATAGTTTGGATGACTATATTTTTATACCCTTCACCTTTATAGGTGGGTTTGTGCTGATGTTTGTAGAGCATGGAAATATTGTTTTGGTACCCACCTTTTAGTATACCGATCGACTCTAAATCACTCCTTAAGTTGATTAGACGATGTCCGTCCGGCTGGCAGGCTGACTGGATGGGCGGATATTCATATAAGCTTGTTATCAAAAATCAGTTCGTAACTTCAAAAAAATTCGGTACAGATTCATATTTTTGTCCAAGAATGATTCCTATACTTTTTTTTGGCGAAAATCGGGTTACTATTTCGGTAATCTCACATAGGGATGCTTTCCCGGAATAGAGTTTTTGGCCCATTACAGCCACATATTTAATTTTATTTTAATAATATTCATATTGAATATTGCTTATTTTTATCTAAATCGGGGTAACTAATTTTGTAGGAATTGGTCCATATTTGACCACAACTCCCATATAACTTTCTCAAAAGTCTTTTAAATATCCAGAAAAGCACAAAGCACGCTTATAAATCTAAAGATAATTGCATTTTATCACTAAAACTTTGCACAGGTAAATATTTTGTAAATTAAAACCGATAACCGAAGTTTGGTTACAATCGGACCGAGCCGGAAATGACATAAATCTACTAAAATATTGAAAATTTGAAAAAATAGCTCATATTAGTATAATATATGTATGTCTCTAAGATAAAGGAAAACTTGTTAAATTGTTGGTTCATGTTCGACCTTAGTAGTGAAGGGTATCATATAGTCGGACTTGACCGACTCTAGCTTTTCTTACTTGTTCTTCTTTGAATGGGTTTTCTCTTTTTTCCTCCTTGTGTTTTTGATGAATGCTTGATTGCAGCTTTACAGCAATCACAATTAGAACATAAAATATACAATTATAACATACACCTAGAAAATATATAAATTACTCAACCAAAACCCGGTAGTTCTAAGGATAAAAAGGCTCTAAATCAAGTATAAAAATAAAAGCTTTTATTTGAAACTTGACCGTTTGTATAGCCCACAGTTCACAGAATTGATGTCTGCAAATACTTTTCAGATAGAGACCTTTAATTTGACACTTCTGGGATAGATAATTATCAACACTTTTCCGATTCTTCGTAGAAACACTTCCTATTTGAGTATAGCATTTATGTGGGTGTATGTTTAAGGATTTGGTTCTAAGTATTTATTTATCCAAGTTTTATTTAAGTATTACAATTGTTTTAGTTAAAATACATACATTGGTAAACAAATAAACAAACAAACAAATAAATATTTAAATAAAATGTTAAAAATATAAAACACATACACCTAGGCAAAAGATTTACATTTATATATAGCATAAACTTAGGCATAAGAGAAAATACAATAGAAATTTTACTAAACAATAACAATTATTTACTATCGTCTAGCAAACACAATGACTTAAGTGTTTTTTTTTTAAACATATGAGAATATAAATGAAAAGTGATACATACTAAATAACTTAAAGTCTTTGGTTCTTTCCATTAAAAAATTTAACAAAACTAACACATAGTCCAATTTGTAGGCCATGTGAACTTATTTCCATTTTTGCCTTATTATAAAAAACAGGTAGATGGTATGTACGAGTATATTTGTCTTTGTATAGAAACTGTTTTCCACTCTAGTACTTGTGTTTGTAGGTCTTTTCTCATGGAAATTCATCTCACACAATCTGCCGTTATATGTATGAAGTCTACGTGTGTGCGTGTATAAAATACTTTACATTCCGTTCATTTAATATTACAAATTTAGTTACTCATACCGACATTCTTGTACATATTTGCATAAATTTTAATTTCAAAACTACACACAAATTATACTTGTTTTTAGTATATTTACAAATATGTACATTTTGTAGTCCTTATTTGTATTTGCTTTAAGGGGATGTGTAAATTAAGAGCTTTTTGATAAACTCTTAAAGTTAAAGCGAATTGTGGAGGCCCTATACTTGAAATTAAAAATAAAGCTTCAATTGATTGGGATTTCATATATAAGTTTGATATATTAGCGTTAACTTTGTACCTCTAGACCTATTAAGCTTTTATAAAATTAATAAATAAAGTATGTCTTTTGGACTCGCTAGGACCTTGAAGTCCATAATTTAAAAAATTGGGTTGAAGGCTAAATTTTGCATATGCCGTGTGTAAGGTATCCTATTGCCAGAGTTTTCCGTCCTATTTTTACTTATTTTTTTAAAACAACATAAATATTTATATATTGTTTTCTTATTTGTTAGTAATTCCATTTAAAATTTATAAACATATCTCTTTAAATATTTGTAATTCTAACTTCACATAAATCTACATGCATTTTTATTTTATATTTTTTTTCTTTCCGATACTTTTTCTTATCCTATTTGAGCAAATGCTCATATTTAATCAGTATTTATTTATGTATTTTAAGGATCTTAATGGTATTTTTTGGAATATTCCTCCTTGTTTGCTGCTACATTTCAGCTAAACAATGAAATTGATATTTTAAGTAAGTGTATAACATGGGGTTTATATACCACTGATAGACATACACAGAGACAGACGAAGTAAGAGAGTTCAGTTCGTTGTTTATACTTATAAGGATATGTCTATGTATAAGGATATCGAATCGAATAAGAACATAAATACTAAAACATCTAAATCATATTCATATACATATACTCACATAGATTCAAATAAATAGACATACACACACACACTTATATGCGAAAGTATTATCAAAATTGTATTTGTGAAGGTGCTAAATGGCAGATATTACAGTATTAGAGTAGGAGTATTGAAACTGTAGCAGGTGTTAGTACTTCTCCTTTATTTTTTCCAAGTATTTGTTTGCTTTTTTTTTTTTTTTTGTAAATGAAAATAAGCTTATAATATTTTATAGTTGTTGAGATGGTATTTGACATTTTTTTTTAACTCGTATTTTTATTTGTATTTACTGGTTTTAACAGAAGAGCTAAAGCATAGAAAAGCTGGAGCGTTAAAAAAAACCCAAGTGAAAACGTAAATCAAGTGTGACTTGTTTTACATGCAAAAATGTTAAGTCATAGATGATATTTAGGAAAATTAAATGAGATTTATGTTTTACTTATGAACTTTTTTTTTTTTGAGGGATAGGGAAGAAAATTACAAAATAAAAGGAAATTAAAGGAATTTTTGAGATTTTTAATACTCATACTTGAATGGATAATTAGTAAAGCTTCTCAAGAGCTTAAAGATAAATGGTAAATAAGGTATAAGCTTTAGAATGCCAATGTATTTCAAGCTTTTATAGAAGCTTTATAAACTCCTTATAAGTTTAACAGTGCACAGTGGGATTGTGGAAAAAAAATGGAAATAAGTCCGCAAGTTCTAAGCCGCAGAAGTGTTGGGGAGCTTAAGTTGTAAACCTAGAAATCCTAAATTTTATTAAGGGAAGGGGGCGCAATCGGCCCCCAACGTAGTGTATTCATAAATTACTTAAAACGACATATAATTGTCCAACCAATTTTTAGAATCCTACATATAACAAAAAAAAAGATGCTACATGCATATCCTATCTCTTACGGTTTTAAAGATATTCGACTTCAAACATTAAAATTTTAATTTTTCAAAAAATAAATTCTAGTCGAAAGTGGAATCAATTCCGTATTTAGCTTTTTCAGAACACTAAAGCGAAAACAATTTTGAAAACGATTCAAAATAAAAGCTTATAACTTAAAAGTTTCTTAAAAGCTTTTATAGTTCGAATTGAAAAAGCTTTAACTTCCAACATATAATTATTATAAAGCTTTCACACATTTAAGCTTTTATACTAAAAAACTTCATTGCAAAAGCTTTTGTAATATAAGGCCTTTAAAAGCTTGTATAAAAAAGCTTTATTTAAAAGTTTTTTTTAAAGCTTTGATAGTTTGAATTAAAAAAGCTTTTTCTTCCAACCTATAATTATTACAAAGCTTTCACACATTAAAGCTTTAATACTAAAAAATGTCTTTGCAAAAGCTTTTGTAATATAAAGCTATTAAAAGCTTTTATAGTTTGAATTGAAAAAGCTTTTACCCAACATATAGTTATTACAAAGCTTTCACAAATTAAAGCTTTAATACTAAAAAAATTATTTGCAAAAGCTTTTGTAATATAAGGCAATTAAAGACTTTTATAAAAAAGCTTAAATTTAAAAGTTTTTTAAAAGCTTTTATAGTTTAAATTGTCAAAGCTTTTACTTCCAACACATAATTATTACAAAGCTTTCACACATTTAAGCTTTAATACTAAAAAAATTATTTGCAAAAGCTTTTGTAAAGCTATTAAAAGCTATTACTAAAAACGAGTTTATAATTTTAAAGTTTCGTAAAAGCTTTTTTAGTTTGAATTGAAAAAGTTTTTACTTCCAACACATAATTATTACAAAGCTTTTACACATTAAAGCTTTTATACTAAAAAATGTCTTTGAAAAAGCTTTTGTAAAAAAAGTAATTTGTAAGTTAAGCATTTACCTAAAATATCTTTTAAAAGCTTTTATATAAAAAGTTAGAAATTTTTGTATTTGAACGAATGTTAGATGCCAAGCAGCGGTTCTGATTGATTTTAACTTGGTAAGCCTAGACATATATTGGTTTTTCTTCATCTCAATTTTGGACACTGACATCCACATGTTATCACCCGGGGAACTACGTTAACAACCGTTAATGTAGTGAGCTAACAAGTGCCGCGAGTTCTCCCATTAGAACTATAAAAATATAGGTCCATAACTTAACTTAACAGTAAAAGTCTGATAAAAGTTTAAAAAAATAATATTTTGTTATTTTGTAAAATAAGAAAGCTTAAACTCGTGAATGCTTATTTAAGCTTATCTAATAAAAAAACAAGTCATCACATTTAAAATTAACATTTTCATAGAAAGCCTAAAGAAAAAACTCATAAAAGCTTTAAGAATGAAAAACTGAGGTTTTGTATAAAATCTGTTAGTATCAAACATTTTATTAAGAAAAAATTTAAAAGCTTTTTGCATAATTTTCTCAAAAGCAGTCATGTCTATATTATTTAGTGTTAACGTTAATGACATTAAGGCCTAAAAAAAGTTCTTAACTCTTGTGTTTATTATTCGCTTTTAAGGTCTTTTCAAACCACAATACAAACATACTTACATATGTTAAATATTTACCAAAATTGTTGTCATTTAATTTATGTAAATTTTAATTTAAGCTAAAAACACTCACATCAAATTGTCACGCTATCATTTTAATAATAAAATACATATTTTTCTGTACTGGCAAAATATTATTTATCTAAACCAAGACATGCAACAAGAAAAAATACAATATCCTTGACAAAAATAAAAGAGTTTAAGTTCCAGGGGAGAGTTAGGCTATAGAAGAAAACAGCTAAAGTTAAATAGTTTTTTTTTTTGTTTTTAACTTTTAAAATATGCAAATGAGATTTTTATCATTGTCATATATGTGACATTACAAGGACTCTTCACATTGTTTAGTCTTTTTTTGTCATAAAAAAGGTTTTGTTGTTTATTATTTTCAGTTTTTTTTTATTATCTTCTTCAACTCGACCTCCTATTGTTTTCATAACATTTGGCAGGATCTCGACAAAAAAACATAAATGATTATGAGCATGTGAAAAAGTGTGTGTGTGTAAGAGTCAAGTGGAAACTTTCACTTAACAATGTTAATGGCATTATAACCTTGTTGCCCCCTCCCCTGCCCGCTCCCTCTTTCCAGTCAAATACATTTTAAAAACAGACATGAATTCAGCAGCAGTTGAAGAAGAAGCACAGAACCACTTGTATTGCGTTTGTTATTTTTTGGAGGTTAAAACTTTTATGTAGGCTAAGAATAAATTGGATTTTTTATGATGAAAAACCAAATTCAGTCTCAGAATCGCAACTCATGTAGAGAATATGAAAGAGATTTAGTATGAAACGACAATTTTGGAGAATATATTCCACTTCAGTTTTTTTGTTTTTGTTAAATGTAGAATGAAGACACACACAGAGACACTGACTCACACACTTTGTAATCTTAACACAGCAGTTTACACTTTAATTAAATTTTAAATGAGTTTATGAAAATCTCTTGAAACAACAGCGGGCCACCGAACAGAAACAACAAAAACAAAAAGGATTTCGGTTAAAAAAATTTATTTAAGGAAATTGAGGCGTTTTATGAAAACACCAAACCATCCAGCCATCATCCATCAACGCCACCAAAAAAAAGCTCCACAATATTGTTATACAGTAATATTTTATATATTTTTTAAGCTCAGCTAAAAAATATATTTATTTTTATTTCATTATTCTCATACGACTACGACGAGTATGAGAATATTTTGTTTAAAATTTCTTCTTTTTTTTACTCGTACTCATACACTCAGAAAAAAGACATGTACTAAATTTGAGTAAAAAAAATTCCTTAAAAATAGTAAACAAATGTTCTTATTCGGAGTAAAATTTTACTCAAAGCTAGGAAAATTTATTACAATCTAGTAAAAAATACAATATTTCAATAAAAAATATATAGTTCATATACTAAAAAGTAATTAAAATTTTTCCATAGAAAAATTTCATGAATTTTGTAAAAATGTATTTATTTTAGGGAAATTTTTGTTAAAACTAGTAAATATCTCCTATATTTAAGTTCATCATATCGTACAACTAGGTGATATTGAATTAAAGTTCAAAAGATTTGATTGAGTAAATGATTTACTGAAAAATAGTTCATAAAATTGTGCTTACTTAAAATCTGTAAATTTTTTTCGTAAATTTAAGTTCATTATTTTTCTAATTACTAAAAACTTATACTTAAATTTAGATATTTTTTTTAACTTGCATTTCAAGTTCAAGACTTTCTACATTTTAAGAAAAATTTACTTAAAATCAGTTAAGATAAATTACAACGTCCAATGGTATACAATTTCCTTATAATAAGTAAAATTGTAATAATTTATTGAAAGTTTTATACTTATATTTAAGAAAATTTTCCCAAAAATTATTTCAGATAAATCAAAATAAATCATGTTAAAATTTATGAAGTAATTAGGAAATTGTTTTATAAAGAGTAAAATTGTAATAATTTTTTGAATGTTATTTACTTATATAAAGGAAACATTTCTAAAAATTAGTTAAAATGTTCCGAAAAATTAGTTCATATGTTTTTTGAAAAATATACGTCAATAAATTATTTTCATTATTTTAAATTATTTTCATGGTGAGACGGATTTTTGTGAATTCTTTTATAAAATCGTGGTTGTTAATATTTTTTTGTTAATAAAATACTAATTCGGCGGTGGTAGCTTTTGTGTCCAGTTTACGCGTAGAACGGAGACCAGGCATTAACAATGGTAGTTTCGTGTTCCAGTTGGTTGAGTCTTTGCATTTCAGTGCTGCCTTCAAAGAACGATGCATACGTTCAATCATTCCATTGCCTTGCGGATACGTAGTGGTTCTGAAATGTTTTATTCCTTTAGGTGAGTTCTTGGAATAACTGACATTCAAATTAAAGTCCCTTGTCTGTTGCGATCTTCAAGGGAACTCTAAAATTAGATACTCAAGTTGATATTTAAGCTTGTGCCACAGTTTCACTTTTAATATCTTTAATTGGTGCTACTTCTGGCCATCAAGTAAACCGATCGATGGTTGTTAACAAGTATCTGTACTTGTTGGACGGCTGCAGGGGTCCAACGATGTAAGTTTTAAATTAGTTTTGTTGTTAACTATACCTTTTAATTCCCCATATTTTTGTTGTACTCTAGCTAAATCATTAAAATCAATTACTATTGTGTTTACTGTCTCAACATACGATAGAACATCTGGAACGATATTGTCTGCGCCCTTTATGTGTCGTATGTCAGTTATATACTGGCTTTTGTAGTGCAGCTGCCTAAGGTGACGTGGATCGGTTTTTTCTGGCTTCTGCTTTAAAGCGAGTTGTCTTGTAAGTATTTAAATCATTTGTAAACTGCTAATAGGTCTCGTGAAGACGCACTCCAATTCTGTTGAGACTGTGTTAGGTTAAAAAAAAATCTAATGGCTGACTGATGTTGTCGGCTAAATACTTAACTTAAAACAGCACCTAAGCAGTTATTGATGCATCGACCGAGAGAGTTAAAGGAAAGTTTTCGTGTGGGTGAGCTAAATGAGTAGACGATGACAAATATAACTTGAATTTATTAAAAGCGTCTTTTGCTTTTTCTCTCTAGACCACTGTACGCTTGTCATTTTCCTGGTATAAGTTTCTGTAGAACATCTTGCTTCTCATGTTCCCCTTTATTTTTAGACGCCACACGTATATCATTATGGTACAACAAAATTTGCCCCCTAAGGACCGAGTTGATATGCCTCTGGAAGGTTTGGCCGGCATCGCAGATGACAAGAGTCATGTATTGAAACTTGTACAGTCCGAATGGAGTCGCTATGACGGTTTTTGGTATGTCTTGTGGTACGCCCTCTCCAAGTCAAGATTAGAGAATTTTTAGAATTTTTGTTTTCCGTTGATGTGAGGATACTTTATAATTTTCCAGCAGTACCTGAAACTTATTTTTGTTATTTATCGGAAGTTTTTACTTCCATCGCGTTTAGGTTCGTGGTGAGTCGGTCCGCAGTTTAAAATGTTGAAGGAAGTTGGCCTTAATAATAGCGGTTTAGGTTTTACCGTTTTCTTCCTATATAAGTTAATGGGCGGTCAGTTGATTTGCTGTTGCAATGCTTCATATGATTGGGATTTGCTTGAGCGACTTCGTCCGCCACTGCACATGAATCCATTTTGCTGGCCATTGTTGCAGCTGTGTTTAGACCGATGTTATCATCAGCTGAAATTATAGAAGTCTAGGCGGCTTTACTTCGCTTTCGGCTAGAAGTCGGTAAGTCATTTTGTAATTTTTGTTGGCGTACTATTTGCAAATTCCGAGACGAGGCCTATTTATTGTTTTGTACATTGACCTCTAATCGGCGGATTCGTACGCAAATCAGCTAATTTATACATGATTTGTGTAGCTGTCCTATTATGATAAAATAATTTTTTGTATCAGACGTTATGCCAGCTGCTTCCAATTGCCAGTGTATTTCTCTTTTAAATCTGTTATGGATATATATCCATAAAATGGTAAGTTTTTTCAAGTCCTTTTCATTATAACTTTTTAATTAAATATTTATGTTTGTTATCAAGGATACTTCGGCCAAATTTTGAACAAGCTAACAGCGCTCAAGCATCATTTATGTCTTTTAAATTTACCTTTCAATGTCTCTTGACCCTAATTCCATACTTGTAAATTAATTCCAATGCCATTAAACGTAAGCAAGTCGTGTGAATCCCAGGCTCAAGCTTTTCTTGTGTTTGACAACAGTTACGAGAAGAGTAATGCTTCCACATCACCATCTTAACATTTTTTAGCAGTCGTTTTCTTTAAATGAAAAAAGGTTATCGGACTTCCCAGCAAGTCAACTTTTTGGGGAACAAACCATGTAAGTGATGCATTATCTATGTCCTTAGAACACAGTTTCCTCAGTTTTATACTAGAGTGGGTGTTTTTTAATGTTGTTATATTCATAATTAATATAGTTCAACGTCAAATTTAAATAAAGAGGGAAAGAGAGACAGAGATTTAAATAACTCCAAAAGCGATCTTCCAATTGTAGAGTTATTGGATTTAGGTACAGTTTTTTATTATAATAAATTAATTGGCAAGTATTCAAGATAAATACATTTTTAGATTGAGCTTTTGTGTAATGCATTGATAAGTTTTTAAAAATAAAAAAAATGGTATAGATGTTTTAAAGTAACAGTTAATTATAAGGCTTACAGTAAGGGGCAAAACTTAATACATTATTTATTTTTAAAAAATCAAAAAAATTGTGGGTAAAACTCAAAAGTCATTGTTTGGTATAAATTTTGTTCCTTTAGCCAAACACTTTTGTTTACCCATGTTCATTGGTCGTCAGATGGACGAATATAAACCGAAGCGGATCAGATTGTCGGCAATGGACATGGTGTTGATAAAAGTGCTGGGCTATATGAACGAAATTTATACTAAACAACTATTTCTGACATTTAATATAATTAAGTTTTTAACTTTTTTTCCTAAATTTTTTCGATTTTACTAGTTATCAGTTAAAAAGTTTATTTTCCCTAACTAACTGTATGCTCTAAATAAAAAATATTAAAATATATATTAAACATCTATACTTTATTTTATATTTTTTGCAAAATGACCTTTGATTAGTTAAATTGGGAAGACTAAGGACCTTTAGTGTTCCGTAGCCAAAGATGCCGTGCGTCACAGAGAGCGTCCCTTCCATATTATTTAATCAAAGTAAATAACAATTTGACTATGAAAAGGCTTTAATATTTTTCAATGTATTATACTGCAGTTAATTCTGAAGTACGATTTTTTTATTTATTTACCTTATAAAATTTGTCTTCATTAATAAATACATTAATATAAATACTTATCTATTTTCCAATAACTCACACTGTGAACCAAAATTTTTTTATATTGAAGCTTATATTGCATTTTCAAATAAATAAATTCTTAAACTTGTAAAAGAAGGTCAGATATTTAATAGTAAAGAATGGGTAATAAATACATTTAGTCATTGTCCGAAGTTATTTAAATTAGAAGAAACTTTCACAAAAATTGAGGTTACATTTTTAAAAAAATAGGTGCACTCTAATTTATATTTACATATATATAAGTAAATGTAAACTTAAATATTATTTCTTATTTAATTATGTTATTAAAAATATTTTTGTAAAATTATGAAAAAAATATTAATAAAAATACTTTATACCATTTTTTATACTTTTATTTTATAAAGGGGATAAATATTTTTTAGAAAATGATTTTACTTTATTTTAGTACTATTTTCTATAATTTAGGAAATATATAATTTTGATAGGTATATAATTTACTGAAAACTAAAAAGAAGTTATATAAATGTAGGAAATATTTCATACTGGGAATGGATATTTTACTATATATAAGGATAAAACTTATTTATTTTCTGACTGCTTTTCCCTATTTTAAGGAAAATATTTCCTAAAAACTAATATTTTTTATAAAATCAAAATAAATAATTTACTGCATTTCAGTAATCTTTTTCTACTGTCGTAGAAAATTTGGTCAAAAATGTATTGCAGTTTTTACTTATTTTAAGTAAAAATAAATTATCTTTTAACTAAAATGAAGGAAAATTTTTCTTAATTATAGCATTGCTAAATATTTATCTGAACTAAATTAAAGGATATATTTACTTGTTTTAAAGAAGTTTTCAGATAAAATATGAACTAAATTATAGTAATTTTTTTTAATTTTTTAAGTTAAATTTTATTTGATTTTAGTTAAAATTTGTTTGATATAAGAAATTTTGTCAAAAACTTAAGGAAATTTTTTTTCTTGAAATTAAGGAATTTTTTTACTCAATTGTTGTAAAAAACGGCTTTGGCGCCATACGACAACCATTTTTTCCTCAAATTTAGTAAATTTTCCTAAATTTTAGTTCATTTTTTTTCTGAGTGTACATTTATTATATGACACATGAGAGAGTTTAATTAAAAATGCGTTGATTTTTGGCTTAAAACACTTCTGCCGAATATTTTGTAGGTATGAGCGTTTTTTTGTAGTTGAAAAAAAAAAAACGCAATTAAAAGTTATTATTTTATGCTTGAGGTGTTTTGTGAGTACAAACGTAAACGTTTGTCTTTCTATGTTTAATTGTTAATTTTAAAGGAAAACAATTTAATTAAAATAAACGAGTTTATTTGTTGAAATGAATGAATGAAAGAAAGTACGTGTTTGGGTGGGTTTCTTTCTGCATTAAATCATTGAAGCTGTTAATGCAAAAAATATTTCGTTTCTATGTTAATTGAAGCCTGTAATTAGCTTATAGATAATTGGATAGCATTGCGTTGTTGTTGTCTTGTGCTTTAAAAGTTTAATTAGTAAAATAATATTTAAAAAAAATGTTTTAAAAAATATAATTAGGTTTAGAAATTAAATTGCATAAATATAAATTAAATTTCACAAGAAATCTTTATAATTTTTTTTTGATTTTTTGTTTACTTATTTGTAAATTTTTGTAATGCAAGAAATGTTAAGAAAACTTATGTCACAACTTGTCTTTAAATCTCCTTTTTATATAGGCATATTTATTTTTCTTCTAACATTTTTATTTAAGAGTTCCTACGAATATCCTTTTTTGGGAATATTTATAAATTTTCAGTAATATGCAGTATATTTTATGGATCTGATTCTTAAATTGTGTTTTAATGCAAAAATCATAGAAAACTACATAAAACAAAAAAATTTTCTTGGATTTTGTCAATAATTATTGACAAAATCCAAAAATATTTGATTATAATCAAATATTTTTTGTAATTTAATTTTTTTTACAAAAATAATGGATCGGAGTAGGTAATGTTTTTTTCACCCTTTCTATAAAGATAATACCACTTATCGTTAATATTTACATAGTATTATAATTTTATCTCGTTTGCTGAAAAATCAGTGATAGTAGTCTGAGCAAAATGTCGGAGCATTGGGGGTTCTACAGCCTATCTTATAGCTTTAAACGAGCAATAATTGTATATAAATATAGAATTGCTATCTTGAAAACGGCTTTCACGATTTTGATAAAATTTGGGCGATGGGTATCTTTTTTGCCGCATAGAACAAGGGACTTTTGGAAATTTTGCCGCTAAGTAAAAACGGGTAGAAAGGCAAAAAATCGAAAACGTTAGATCTCATAAAATAATAGGTATAGAAGCTAACTTTTAATTACGTTTAGAATAGCTATATAAATTAGTGGACAGGTCTTTTGTACTTTTTTGAAAATATGCCTTATAGGAGGTAAACAATTGTGATAACAATGAACACTTATTAGGTACTTTTTTGATTTCGGGGCCCAAAATGGATAGAAAAAGATAAAATTATAACTTAACATCTCATAATTTAATATGAATAGGAACAATATGTTAATTACATTTTAATAAAATGCACCGAAGACAATTGGTACAATAGAAGTACGAAATATGCATATGTGAAAGAGCATAGATAAAGGGACTTTAAAATGGCTCTCCATAACAAAACCGGTTTTTACCCTAAGGTGCCTTTCTGTTTTGCACGTCACATATGGAAATTTCTTGAAATTAGTAGATAAAAAGAGGAAAAAATTGATAATGTTATAACTTTAAAACAAATGAACATTTGTCTATCTGTATGCCCTTTATAGAATAGTAAACTATGCATGTAATCATGTTAAGCTCTTAAGCAAAGTTGTTGCGCATGGGTCGACGAAGTTTCCAAGTTTGTATGACTAACTTTTGATAGGTGACGCCACTGAAAATTACTCACAATGAATTAAATCTTAAACTGTGCATTTGATTATGCTATGATCTTTAGCAAAGTTGTTGCTCATGAGCTGATTTGAACTGAAATCTTAGTTGATTTGAACAATTTCCGACAGGTGGCTCAAAATTAATTAAATTTTAAACTGTGCATTTTATCATGCTATGATGTTTACCAAAGTTGTTGCGCGAGGGTGGCGAGGGGCGAGGGTATCTTAGTTAGTATTACTGAAAATTAATTTAATCGTAAACTATATTTGATCATGCTATGATCTTTAGCAAAGTTTAGCGCATGAGCCGACAAAGGTTTTTTAGCTGGTATGAACAATTTCCGGCGAAATATTAAAATACTTCTAATAAAGACAAACAAATAAAAATTTTAAAAATTCTTAAATTTTTAGTAAATTTAATTCTGTTCCCTTAAATTTATCTCTTAAATACAAAAAACTAAAGAAAAAGATGAAAATAAATGTTCTAAGTATTAATCATTATCCAAAAAACTGTTTACAACCTTATAAATATTCTACTACCAGAACATAATATTTTTTTTTACAAGTTTTATGATTTTTATTTAAGTTTCTATGTTGATGTGTGTTTTAGCCATGTTCGAAACATTTATAAAACCATTTTTTCCTGAAAACACTTTACATGTTGCCAACTAAAAAATATGAAGTGAAAAAATTTGTTTTATTACACTAACACCCTTTAAACTAAAAATTTGCACTAACACTTGGCTTCATACAGGAATTTGAAAGGGTAATCATGTGTGTGTGTTTGTGTGTATGTGTGTGTGTATGTGTCTGTGTATCTGAGAGGGTGCAAGGGAGTTTGTTTGTAAATTTACATAGAGACAAAATAAAGTTTACAATGAAAAGTGCTGCTATTCCCAACACGTTTGTAAATAAAATTGCCATAAATTTAGCATTTTTTATATACAATATTTTTAACTTTACAACAAATATGTTATATAAAAAATAGAAAAACTTAAAAAATAAATATGAGCAAAAAAAGCTGAGATTTTCTAAAACAAAAGCTAAAAGACATAAATGCTAAAAATATTTCATCTAGGGAATAATACTTTAAAAACATACACCAAATCCTTTTAAAGAAAAATAGTTTTACAGAATTAAAACAAAAAGCTAAACATATCAACAGCAAATCTTATTTAAGTCCCAAGTGGTCATAAATTCAAAAATAGTTAAGTCGCGCACGTTTCTTAATGCTCAGCCAACACCAACCAACACCCACTCTTAGCAAAAGCATCTAGAGTAGACCAGCCAAAAAAAAAATAAAGGACTAACAAGCTAAAAGGATAAAAATAAAATGCAAAGTTTAAACTAGCATATGATGCATATAACAATATGCAACAAAAGTAAACAATACTGCTGCTATTTTCCACAAATATAAAATGTTTTTTGTTTTTTTTTTTTGAAGCAAGGCAAATATGCATAAGGGAGATTTCATAGCAACAAACAAAAATTTACCACACAAAAAATCTTTATAAATATCTACCACACACTTACATATAGACAAATAACAGCTGAATGAACGAATGAATGAGTGAATATCCTTATGGCAGTAATAGCAACGAAAACAAAAACAAACTTCGAATACAAAAAACTGAATCCTAGAAATATTTACAAATAAATCTACCAATACAAAATACAAAACTGTATTCAAAATTCTATAAAAGCTGCCTGTAATACTTAGTGTAGAACATTCGGAAACTCATATACACATACATATACTTAAGTACATACATATACATATGTAGTTGTATAAAATGCCAAAAGGGAATTTTTGTCTGTATTTGTTTTCTCCATTTGCATGCATATGCAAGCCATAAAATGAGTGTGATATTTTTTTTATAGAACTTTTTTTCTTCTTACACAGACGGACTGAAGTTTTTTTTCGGTTTTATTATTTCTGGTAAAATAAAAATTTAAATAAATCCTACAAAAAAAAAGCATTTTCATGACTTATTCTTAAAATAGAATGAAACCACAAAAAAAGTTTTTATGTTTATTTAAAGACTTAATAAAGTTGAAATGCAGGAAACAATAGAAAACGTTATACAAACTGGAGCCTAATTCCGTTTCCTTAAACAAACTAAATCAAAAAGACTTTTTTGAAAATGTACCATTTTGGTGTATACTTTTAGGAGTTTTAACATAACATAATTTCTGCTGAAAAATTTTTGATAAATACATTTTTGATAAAAAATTTTCTATAGTAAAATTTTTGATATAAAAATTTTCTTTAACAAAATTTTTGATAAAAAAATTTTCTACAGAAAAATTATTGATATAAAAATATTTTTATAAACAAATTTTTGATTAAAGAATTTTCTATAAAAAGATTTTTGATAAAAAAGTTTTGTACAGAAAAATTTTTGATAAAAAAATTATTTAAAGAAAAATTTTTCATATACAAATTTTCTATAAAACAATTTTAACAATAAAATTTTCTTTAGAAAAATTTTTAATAATAAAATTTTCTTTAGAAAAAGTTTTTCTATAAAAAATTTTCTATAGAAAAATGTTTGATAAAAAAATTTTCTTTAGAAAAATTTTTGATGAAAAAATTTTCTATAGAAAAATTATTGATATAAAAATATTTTTATAGAAAAATTTTTGATTAAAGAATTTTCTATAAAAAATTTTTCATCAAAAAATTTTCTATAAAAAAATTTTTCATCAAAAAATTTTCTATACAAAAATATTTGATAAAAAAATTTTCTATAGAAAAATTTTTGTTACGAAAAAAAAAATTTTTGATAAAAAATTTTCTATAGAAAAATTTTGGATAAAAAAATTTTCTACAGAAAAAATTTTGATTTTTTCTATATAAAAATTTTTGATAAAAAATTTCTGTAGAAAAATTTTTGATAAAAAATTTTTTTATAGAAGAATTTTCTTTAGTAAAATTTTTAATTAAAATTATAATTAAATTTTTTTTTAAATTTTCTGTAGAACAATTTTTGATAAAAACATTTTCTATGGAAAAATTGCTGATAAAAAAATTTTCTATAGAAAACATTTTTAGAAAAACTTTTGATAAAAAAATTTTCTATAGAAAAATTGTTTATAAAAAAATTTTCTATAGAAAAATTTTGATAAAAAATTTTTGTAAAAAAAGTTGCTTTAGAAAAATTTTATATTAAAAAATTTTTATATCTGAACATTTCTATAGAATATTTTCATAAATATTTTTTTTAAGAATTTTAGATATAAAATTTAAAATATTTTTTATAAGATTTTTTATTAAATTATTGTTTAACAATACAATTTCTATGAAAAATATTTTTTTAATAACTTAATGGCAAATACGTTAAAAAAAATATAGCCCTTTTCAATTTATTTGATTTCCATTTTATTATAATGCTACCAAATGCTGCATTTTGAGATCGAGTTAATATAACTGCAACAAAAATTCCAAAAAAAAGAGAAGCATACTTTTGGGGATTTATTTGGCAAAAGGCTTAAATAAAACCTAAAGGATTTAAAAACATATTGCAAAAATTTTAAACATAAAAATATTGTTTTTAAATCTAAGATAATCATTAAGTATTAAATTTACATTGTTTTAAAACAAATCTTTTCCTGTTGAATGTCATTTCTATGTTACAATTATTAAAGTTTTTCTAAAACCACAAATTGTGGTGAAAATTTCATTTAATTTATATAAAGTTAAGCATTAAATTTTCTTCTTTTATCTAATTACAGGTAAGACTTTTTAATAAATCATAACAATTCTGAGTAAGTTATTTCAAATTTAAGATTTTATATTTCAAAGGATACAAGGACATTTGAGTTAAATTTATAAAACAAATTTAATGAAAGTCTCTTTGGTCCTATAAACTAAAACATAAAACTGCACATTATAAAATTTACATTCCTTTAAAGTTTCTTACACTTTCTTACAAGGATAAAAACTACAATCCTTAGAGATTTATAATTTATTATGAGAATTTAAAATGCAACAACAAACATTTGTGTCATTGCAAGATGTTGTATACATGTATATAAATAAATTAAAATGCACAGAAAATGTGTCAATTTAATTTGATTAATTTAGAACGAACAAGATTTAATAATATTTATTTGCTGCTTGTTTTACGCTATATATGGAATTGAATTGAATAAATAAATTTAAATACAATTTATTATCTGTTTTCCGACCTCTTTACAATTTATTTAATATTTTTCGATTTTTTTTACAATAATTCCTCATACCTCATATTTACCCACCAATACTTGTCGTTATTGGAGTATGCGAATCTAAAATCCCAGGTAACCAAAGTAGCAGACTTGTTTGATGTCCATTGAGTTTTTTTAAATCAGATTTATATTAAACACTTGGTTATTTATTGTGAAGTAATTTCAATTGATTATTTATTTTTTCATCACATCAAATACTTCGTTTGGCTGACTTTATCCGAAACTCTGAACTAAACTGTAAAGGGAATATAAAAACATGAAAACAAATTCTAGCATTTTTTTCAGAATTCATAACGAATATAGTGGAACTCCAAGTGTATTATAGTGAACTACAATTCCACTATATTTGTTCGTTTCTCTATAACTATTTAATTCCATTAAAAATTGTTTAGTGGGTTATAATATTTATATATAGTTAAAATGAAAAGTCTATAGAGCAAAGTTTCGTGTTTGTTTTTTTTTTTGTACAGAACATTCATTCAGTTGTGTTTATTTTTTAAGCAATTTACACAGTAATTGGGAATTAACCTAAATAAAATGTAATACTTGTGTCTATATAAAAATATAAAATGAAGAGTGAGCTACGAACAAAGACTCATACACTGAACCGAACTGAACCGTACCGTACTGAACACGAATAAGTATACAAAAGCCTTTTATATTCAAACCTGCCGTCATTGGAGACACACAGACATACAGACCAAAGAGTTTGAGGAAAGTGATGGAGGAAGTAAAGCTGTGGAGGTGTTAGGCGGAAATAAACAGAAAATTGCATTGGCTCTATGTTAAAAATGTAACTGTGAGTTTTCGCAAGGTATTTCATTTTAACTATAAATGGAACACGTAAACAAGTTTACACATTTACACATTTAACTGCACTCATTCACACATACAGACATAGTCATGCATAAAAGTGCATAAATATATGAGTAAAATACCAACACCATTACATTTTGTTCTAAAAAAACTTAAGAAATCCCCATTAAAAAAGAAATGACCACAATCCAAATTTTTTCAACAAAAAATATTGTAAATATTTTTCATATAAAAATCCTTTTTTTTCCTGCGGGTATAACAAATACGTTTATTATTATTTTTTAGCCTACTTTTAGGTGTATGAGGGCTTTTGCTTTAACACAGAACTAGAGGTTTTTCTTTTAGTATTTTTTAAAAATGTTTTGTTCTTTTATAGTTTTTGTATTTTTTAATAACTTTTTTTCTGGGTTTATAGACGTGTATGTGTGAAACAATATTTTTGTATAAACTGTAAATAGTAGAGAGGTATGAAAGGTTCTGTACTTTTGTTTAGGCGGTAAAATGAGTTTTGTAAGGATTTAAGTTATTTATCATTTTAGACTTTAAATAGTTATGGTTTTTTAAAACATCCTTTAAAGGGATGGTGTATTTGGTCCCTTGAAAGTTTCTGCATATATATTTTTTTCGTAAAATATCTTTGACTTAAAACAGTTTACTATTAAGTTTTATGCTGATTAAGAAAAGCTTTTTTAATATTATTATAAAAACGATTTTTGTTTAAAAGTATTGTATAAGCTTTATCTCAAATTAAACAAAAGAATCTTCACGGTTAAAGTTATTGGTAACTTTTCTGTATAAAATTAAAGTTATCGATAACTTTTCTATAGAAAATCAAAGTTATCAAATCAAAGTTATTTTCTATAGAAAATCAAAGTTATCGATAACTTTTCTATAGAAAATGAAAGTTATCGATAATTTTTTTTTATAGAAAATCAAAGTTATTGTTAACTTTTCTATGGAAGATTAAAGTTATCTATAACTTTTCTATAGACAAGCAAAATTATCGATAAATTTTCTATAGAAAATCAATAGCTTATCTGTAGAAAATCAAAGTTATCGATAACTTCTCTATAGAAAATTAAAGTTATCGATAAAGTTATCTCTATAGAAAATCAAAGTTATCGATCATTTTTCTATAGAAAATCAAAGTTATCGAGAATTTTTCTATAGAAAATCAAAGTTATCGATAACCTTTCTATAGAAAATCAAAGGCATTGATAACTTTTCTATAGAAAATCAAAATTATCGATAACTTTTCTATAAAAAATCAAATTTATCGATAATTTTTCTATAGAAAATCAAAGTTATTGATAACTTTTTTTATAGAAAACTAAAGTTATCGATAACTTTTTTTTTATAGAAAATTAAAGCTATCGATAACTTTTCTATAGAAAATCAAAGTTATCGATAACTTTTCTATAGAAAATCGAAGTTATCGATAACTTTTTTATAGAAAATCATAGTTTCTATAGAAAATTTAAAGTTATCGATAACTTTTTTATAGAAAATTTACTTTCCTATACATACAAAATTTAAAAGAAAATTTTACGATATAAAATTTTGTTTAAAAAATTTCGTTATGTAAAAACTTTACATTTATTTTTTTTTTAAATTTCCAATGAAAAAAGTTTATAAATAAATTTTGTATAGAAAATGTTTACATACAAATTTTCTAATTTATAAAATTTTAATACAATGTTTAAGCAAAAAATTTCTACAGAAAAAACTTATGAAAAAACTTCTAAATTTTGAAAAGCTTTTTAAAGAAGGAATATGTACTTAAAAAAGCTTTTGCCAAAAAAATATTTCATTTGAGCAGCTATGAAAAAATATTTTCCAATAAAAGCTTAAATGAATTAAGAATTGGTTATATAAGCAAAGCTTTTATTAAATAATCGAGTTTATTAAAAAGCTTTCATAAAATAGTTGTATTCTTAGAAAGGTTTTAAAGGAAGTAATTTTCATAAGAAATAAAAAGCTTTAATAGTTTTAAGAAAAAAAATTTTCTTATATGAGAAATTCTTATGAAATAAGTTTTTATGAAAAAAGCCTTTATTTAGAAAAGCTTTTATGAAATAAAAGTTTCTTAAGCTGAATTTACAGAAATTAAGAATTTTTTTCTGCAGAATAAATTATTAATAATTTAAAAAAATAATTTTTTTAGAAAATCTGCTACAAAACAAGCTTTTTTATAGGAAAGCTTTTAAATTTTTTTGAAAAGCTTTTAACTAATATTTTTTGACAAGATTGCAGAAATAGCTTTTTAATTACAAAGATCTTACAAATTAGAATATTTCTTTAAAATGCTTTAATAAATGAAACTTTTTTTTAGAAAAATAATCCTTTTGTTAGAAAAGCTTTTATAAAATAATCTTATTGTTAGAAAAGCCTTTTCAAAACAATATTTTTTATAGGAAAAATCTTTGTAAATTTTGTATTTTCTTATGTTTATTTTTTGAAATTGCATTGAAAAAAAAGCTTTAAATAAAGCTCACGTTTAATTCGTTTTGACTTCAGATTTTGCACTTGGTATGCAGTTTTTTTTACTTGCAACCACATTGCTCTAGATTTGTGTAGTTTTGCAAACTTTTTTTCCAGTAATTGAGGTTACTTTCATTATTGTTTATTATTAAATATTAACATGAAGTGACCTCTTTGTTTTAAAATTATGTTTCATTTAGGGTTAACTTTATTAAATTCATAAAACTAAAAGGAATTTTTTTAATACAATTTTTATATAAACTTTGATACATTTTTTTTTTATTTGTATGTCTTGCACCATTAGAAGTACTTTAAGTATCGGTTAGCTTGATGGTGCTTCTATAAGAAATTTTCCTAGTTATTCCTTTTTAAAACTTTCGTTCATTAAAATTTTTATTCTTAAAAAAAAATTAAAGCTTTTTATATGTAATTTATTGACAACTAGTGACATTACACGGAATTACAGTCAAAAAATATGTATATTCATAATTACTTATCCTTCAACCTCTATTATTTCATTTTACCGAGAAAAATGTTTTTAGAAACTCTTACAAATTTTTATTTTTCCTATTTCCATAAAATTTCATATTTATATTTACAATATAATTACTCTTATAAAATGTTAATTAATATCCTTTCTTTTATCCTTTCTAAGAACATGGCTTTACTTGTAAGAGCTTTCCCTTTTAATAACTTGTAGATTAATAACATCAACTGACTCATATACAAAATAACTTAATTAAACAGTAATTAAGACATGCTTTCATATATCCTTTATTTGTTATTTTATATTCTTGTTAAAAGCTTGTTAAAATATTTTAGGAGGTTTAAAATTATTTCTTGCATACATTTAGGAAAAAAAAAACAAAATGTGAATTTATGAAAACTCTTTCAAAAATAGCAAAGTTTAAAATATTTTTTTCAAGGAACTTTGCCTTTGAAGTCTTTGATTATCTTCTATACAAATTATGTAAAAATTATCATTGTTAAAAAAGTTGTTCATATATCCTTTTTTGACAAAGTTACTTTTCTATGCAAAATTTCAGTTATTTTTTCTTTACATTTTAATATTTAATTATTTAAAATTGCTAGTCGTTTTTTTAAATAATACAATTTAACAACTTAATAATATTAAGCAAATTTTATATATGTCTTAACTCTTAACTCTTAATATTTGTAATTAAGCAAGTGCTCTCTCTTATTCTATATCCTCTTTTTTATCATTATAATTTTTATGACCATAACACGTTTATATACTAAAGAAAAAAGAATAAAAATTACATAATATTGAGTAGATGATGTGCAAAAAATTGCTTGATTTTTTAATTTTTCATTCGTATATAAAATAACCTCGAGCATGCAAATTGTTCTCAATGACTTTTACCAACAAAAGGATTTAAGTTTAAGCATAACGACAGACAGACGGACAGGCAGTCATACACATGTAGGACTGTAGACACAACTGCTTACCCAACTCTTTGTATCTCTCTTTTTATTAATGCAACTGCAGCAGAAAAATCATGGAAAAAGTAAGAATAAAATCCAGTTGCTCTAGTTTATTTACTGTTAAAAGTTGTTAAACATTTTTACTCTTCATCATATCGAATTTTGCTGCTGTAGTTCTTATTTAACACCAGAGCAACAAGAGCAACGTAATGAAAGGGTTGCCCTCCTCTACTCTACTCTTACTTGGTTGGTCTATCTCCTGTCCCGGCCTTACCGAATTGTTGTATAAGTTTGCTTGTTGGATACAGGCTTTCCAATTAAGTAATATGTCCTTGAAAGGATAATGTTAAGTGGCGCGTGAAATTACATTAATCATTGATGGTATTTACAACGCTTTTAGCCTGTGCGCTTTCACAATTTTTTTCTTCTCGTTTTGCTTATCCTTTCGTTTACATTACAATAAGGCTTACCCTTCTTAATAAGGATAACAACGTTTATGCTTGTTTGTCAGTTGGTATGACGATGGCTTCGCATAAAACTTGCCAGTATTGATTTTGATTTTTCAGCCATGTACAAATGGCCTTAAAATTAAAATTAAGTATGTATTAATTGTGAACATTTCCCCCCTTTTTGTATTTGCCACAAACAGATTTAAGTTTATTTTGTGTTGTCAAATCCTTTTTGACTATGTTATCAACTTTTCAATATCCATTTTAGATTTTGTATTATTATCTGGGAAAAGGCTTTATTTAACTCTGTTCGATTTATTTTGTTTCATGTTTCATTTATTTGGCATTAACATGTCATTCGTTGGTTTGAAGTGATGGCCAAATCCTAAGAAATGGGCTATTTAACACAAGATACAAAATACGTACTTGTTTGTAAGGGCTAACTGGGGGTTGTGGGAGGTGTAATATTAATACATTCTTCTTCTACTTTGTTTGGTTAAACCAGATAAAAGGCTTTATGTTTATAAAGGATTCTAGTAGGATAGACGTGTATATGTTAAAGATTTTAGAGATTTACTTGAAGTATTCTAAACATAGAATCTTTTTTTTGGTTATATAAAATTTGTTAAAGACTTAAACAAAGAAAACAAATTAATCAGGATCAAAAAGTAGAAATGAGGTAGAACTAAACCTAGAAATGAAGTAGAACTAAACCTTCATCTAATTTAGAATTAATACTAGAACTGGCCTAAAAATGCAATTAGTACCTTATGACAACAAATTAATCAGGATCTAAAAGTAGAAATGAGGTGGAACTAAACCTGATTTAGGATTAAAACTAGAACTGGCCTAAAAATGAAATAAGTACTTAATCTGCAACCAAACTTAGATCTCAAACCAGAATTTAAATTAAAACTGTACCTGAAAATGAATTTCGAACTAAATTTAGAACTTATTCTAGAACAAAACCCAGAACTGAGCTTAGAATTAGTTTTGGAAATGAAGCAAAAACTGAACCTAAAATTGGACTGAAACCTTGTACTGAAAGTCAAGGTGAATTTAGAACTGAACTTAGAAATAAAATTAAAACTTAATCTATCTGCTGTAAGGACGACCAAGGACTGCTGGTGACATATACAGTTTTCAACAGTAAACGCATGCTACTCGCATTTGCCAATGACATTGATGTCACAGGATGCACATTACGCTCTACAAAACGCTTACACTACCCGTGATATGAAAATGTTTTTATCAAAAGATTTTCTATAGAAAATCTTTTTTTATCAAAAATGTTTCTACAGAAAATTTTTTTTATCAAAAATTTTTCTATAGAAAATTTTGTTTTAAAAATTTTTCTATAGAAAATTTTTTTTAAAAAATGTTTCTATATAAAATTTTTTTTAAAAAATTTTTCTATATAAAATTTTTTTATCAAAAATTTTTCTATATAAAATTTTTTATCAAAAATTTTTCTATATAAAATTTTTTTATCAAAAATTTTTCTATAGAATTTTTTTTATTAATAATTTTTTTATAGAAAATTTTTTTTGTAATTTGTTTTTATTAATTTTTCTATAGAAAATTTTTTTTATCAAAAATTTTTCTATAGAAAATTTTTTTTGTCAAAAATTTTTCTGTAGAAAATTTTTTTATCAAAAATTTTTCTATAGAAAATTTTTTTTATCAAAATTTCTTCTATAGAAAATTTTCATATCAAAAATTTTTCGATAGACAATTTTTTTATCAAAAATTTTTCTATAGAATTTTTGAAAAAAATAATTTTTCTATTGAAAATTTTTTTATAATTTTTGTTTATTAATTTTTCTATAGAAAATTATTTTTTATCAAAAATTTTTCTGTAGAAAATTTTTTTTATCAAAATTTTTCCATAGAAATTTTTTTATTAAAAATTTATCTGTAGAAAATTTTTGTATCAAAAATTTTTCTGTAGAAAATTTTTGTATCAAAAATTTTTCTATAGAAATTTTTTATTATTTTTATCAAATATTTTTCTTTAGAAAAATTTTTTTTATAGAAATGGTTTTTATTAAATATGCTTCTATAGACAATTTTTTTATCGAAAATTTTTCATAGAAATTTTTTTTTACCAACAATTTTTTAGATTATTTTTCTACAGAAAAATATTCCAAAGAAATTAATTTTTAGTTGAACCATGAATTTATGTTAAGAGGTTGTGTGTTCGAATCCGGGCTCAGGTTCATATCATAAATTTTTATTTTTTAATTTTTTAATAATTTTTTATGATTTTTAAATGAACCTGAGCCCGGATTCGAACCCACAACCTCTTAACATAAATTCATGGTTCAACTAAAAATTAATTTCTTTCAATTAAATTGCATTGGCACCGCGATTTACATGTTTTCACTAACTCTTTCAAGTTGATACTAAATTCAAATTTGCATTAACGTAAAAGAATAAACAGAAACTTGTCAAAACAAAAATCTTTGTCTTCATTACCAGCTGACAGTTGATTAAAGTACAAAGTAAATGTAGATTAATAAAGGATAGGAATACAAAACATAAAGGAAAAAACTATGGTGGATAAGTTCGTCTAACTGAATCGATCATATGGTCATAGGTGAAATAGAAATGAGTGTTAATATAATTCTCGTTTTCAATTTCGCTTAAGAATTCAGTTAAATAGATGATCTTAACTACTGGCATCTAACAGTTGGTGACACAGTGTGCTGATGAAGTCCGTAGCGGGACAGAAAATGCAGCATTCCACACTGCTAAGTGTCACATAGTTTTTTCAGTATTCTTAAAAAATTATTAATCTAATTTAAAAATCATAAAAAATTATTAAAAAATTAAAAAATAAAAATTTATGATATGAACCTGAGCCCGGATTCGAACCCACAACCTCTTAAGAAAAATATTTTGTCGAAAATTTCTCTTTAGAAAACAACTTTTATCAAAAACCTTTTTATAGAAAAATTTTTTTCTATGGATAAATATTTTTTATCGAAAATTTTCACAGAGAAATGCTTTTATCGAAATATTTTCCAAAGAAAAATATCTTTATCAAAAATTTTTCTACAAAAATTGTTTACGAAAATATTTGATATTTTCGTAAAAAAATATATATATATATTTTTTTATCTAAAAAATATAAAAATCTGAAACTGTTTAATATTAGAATTAATTTTTGTTTCGAAAAATATTGCACATTCGGTGACATTTATTTCAAATAATGTTTACAAAAATAATAGTGCCGTGTCAGCAATGTTCGCAATATTTCTTAGTTCTGTCAAACCATTTATTTTGTTGCTATAAAATGGATTTGATTTTGTTTCTTGTGTATTTTGTTTTTGTATTTTCTTAACCAAAGCAGCAGCAACCGACTTTGCTAACATCCAAATTCCAACTGAATGCTTTTAATACTCATTTTCACGAGATTCATTAATGATCGTGGTGTTTACGAAAATTACAGAAATTCTTCGGCTTCTGGTGGTATGGGCTGCCAACGCCTAGTTATAAGCTGACATCCACATATTAAAACGTATCTAATAGCAGCGGCAGCATTGTTTGGGACATGTTGTGCGAATGTATGAAAATACTCCGGCAAGAAAAGTATTCGAAAACAATTCCGAACTCGTAAAAGGGTGTGTACGAAAATTCGATGGAAAGACCAAAGCTTTGCCTGCAAAATTGGAGCCTTAACAGGTTAAAAATATAGTCCATTTAGAAATAATTTAGAATAAAATCTTAAAGTAAATCTTAAACTGAACTTGAGCAAAAACCAAAATAAATAAATATAGTTATTTCGAAACATAGAATGCATCCTAGAACTAATCGAAATCTAAAACTTAAAGTACAACAAAAGCTGGACTGAAGGCAGGACATAACCTAGAACTGATAATAATACAGAACCTTACCTTAACCATGAACTTCTTTCTAAAAGTTTACATAACCTAGGACTGGACATAGAACTAAATCAATAACTAAAAGGTTTGATTGTAGGTTCTAGCCTAAAACTTTACTTCGAACTCAATTTTAAACTGATCATATACCGACCCTAAGATTGAACCTTAAACTAAACCTAGAGCTGAACTGCATTATATTTATGTTGTTATCTTAAGTTTGTTGCTTCAGTAGTCTTACCTTTTCAAAGGTAAAAATGTAATATGTCATAGTAGATTTACTTTGTAGCTAAAATCATTCATTCCAACAAAACATTGTTGCTAACAACTTAAATTTTCTACTTTGCTTTCCTTTCATTTTGGCACTAATTTGCACTTTGCTGGATAAACACATTTGATATAAGGATTTGCTTCAAACTCATCACTTACTACAAACACAAACACACTTCTTCCTTTACTCAGACACAGACACACATACATACACACTCATTCGCACTCTCAGACAATACTGAGTAATTTAAACATGTTATTTGGTTTGTTGTAAAATACAATTACTTGACTTGTTACATGTGCGTCCAGTTAATGGAACTTGAAATGAATTTGCTGATGTTTTTGCTTCAGTTTCTATCTAGTTTTTGGATGTTCGTTTCTTAGTTTTTGGTATTTGGAAATGATTTGTGTTTTAAAGTACTTCATAGTTAAAAGGATTTTTACATTAGTAAAGATTATTTGATTTTTTTTTTCACTTTGTGGAAATGCAAACACTCTTAACAGGCTTAAGTGTGAAGAAGTAAGAGACAGAGGGGGGAGGGGCTATTTTAAAAGGAAAATAATGTTTTTTTTTTTAACTAAGCTGGCAAATAAATTTTTTAAAATTAGTTTTGGGTTTGAAAGGGGTTATAGGAATGGTATTTCTAGTAAAGTTAATATAATATAATTTGTTAGACATCAAAATTTGTTTGAACTTTAGATAATTGAATAAATTTAATAGAAACCCAAAAATGTTTGTAGTTCCTTTTAAGGATGTTGAGAATATTTACCAATAAAAGGTTTTTTTGTTAAGAAGTTTACAGATGAACTATCAAGTGTTTTTAAGTAGATTGGCTAAGATAAATCCTATTACAAAATTAATGCTTATAAAAATTTTAAGTCTTTTGGGGAAAATTTAATTTATATATTGTATAATAGTAAAAAGCAAAAGGTTTTCTTTCATCTCTTTTTACAAAAAAAGTTAAATACCTAAATTTTAAAGTTCGCTTTAAGATAAAATTTAATTCTTTGCAAAAATTATGTTTCTTGTTTTAAAAAAATTACCCATTTATTTAAATATCATTTCGATTTATATAAAATAAGAACATAAATTCAAATAATTTTTAAATCAAGAATTTACATTCCCAATTTTATTACATTTGTTACGACAATATTTTTTTTCTAAAATTTTTTCTTAAAAATTTACTGCTATTTTATAACCTTTTTTGTTTTTTCAAGAAAAACTTATTTTTTCCTTGTGCCATATTTTTGTCATTAGAAAAAAATAACATGATATTTGCATATAAAAATATATTTTTTTAATGGTTTTGTTTTGCAAACGTAAAACAAAAGAAATAATAAAAAATACATAACTTACGAGTAAAAAATACCACCAATAATGTGCATAAAATAAGGACAGTAAAATCTCAAAATAATTTAAACATTACAAAAAAATGTCCTGATTTGAACCTGCAAAACAATTATGCAGTTGGCTGTGTCCTGACAAAAAATATTTTACTGTATAAATTTGTAAAAGAACAGAATAAACACTAAACGCTTCTTAAAAAGCATGAACAAATTTTGGGTAATTGTTCATACATTTGATAAAGTTTGAGGTAAAAAAAAAAACAAGAATGAGTTCCCTGTGGAAATTGTACAGAATTTTAACAGTGATCATAGAATCCTGTGAAGTTCCAGGTTAAGTTTTAGTTTCAGTTTTAGGTTTTGTTTAAAGTTAAGGTCTAAAACTAGTTTTATATTCAGGTAAAGGTTGAATTATGTGAACCGCCATGGTATAGCAGGTTAGTCACCACCTAGAATACCAGAGGTCCCAAGTTCGATTCCCGGCCAGACCCACTTGAAAAAATAAATTTTCAAATTCAATTTGAATTTGATCAAATTCAATTAAAAATTGCGAGTTATTCATTGAGAAGGAAAATAAGTGAATAAATGGGGATCCAAGGGAGGTACCCCAAGGATTAGACGGATTTCAACTAATACTACTAGATCTCATTTCTGGATCAAAAATAGAAGTGCATTAAATTTTATCAAATTCTATTGAAAATAGAGTTTTATACATTGAGAATAAAAATAGGTGAAAAAATGAGGGTTCCAAAGTGTTTCCGAAGTTTTCTTTCTATATAAAACTAAATAAGTATGCCAAATTTCATTGTTGTAGGATCATTCCTTCTATTTTTTGCAGTTTGATGTATGAAGAAATATCTCTGTGCATCGTATTGAGTATAAGGCTATGGAAAACTTCTGTAACTAATGTATTTGCCATTCGGCGCCGGAGTTTAGAAGTAGGTCCCTTTCAATGAGTCTAAAATAGAATCGGATGCAGCTCAATGTCTGAGAGAAGTACCCCTTGTTCCAATTGAAATGTTGTGTAGGAACTATATACTTATATATATATAAAGGTTTAATTATAGGTATAAATAGTTCTGGGCTCAACTCTAGGTCAAGTTTAAGATTGGCTTATATTTCAGCACTAGATTAAGTTTCGTTCTGAGTACAGATTTAATTCTAATTTAATTTTAGATTTGGTCTTATGTAAATTTCTAGTATTAGTTTTGAGTTTTCGGTTAAATTCTAGTTTTAGTTCTATAATTTCTTCTAGATTTTTTCTAAGTCTTAAAACTTAATTCAGATTTACATTTATTTTTATATTCTGCTATAGGTACAGTTCCAATTTTGGATTTATATTGAGTTATGGGTTCATATTTCGGTTCAGTTTTATTTTATTTTGGATGTTTTGTTCACGTTTTAGTTACAGATTCAGAAATAGGATCAGTTCGAGTTTACATTGGCTGATATTTTCGACTAACCTGTGTTGAACTCCCCTTTTGAGACAAATTCCAAAAATTAAACTTGCAAACAACATATGTTGTTATACATATTTGAGTTCTATTTTTTATTGTGTTGTTAATGTTTTTATACCCAGACACTCCCGAACACATATACCTACACAATTATTATTTAAATGGCCACAATTTAGTTGTTAAAAAATGAATAACAATACGGAGTCACATATACATAAACATATTTGCATAAAAGGAGTCAGACTAAAGACAACAAACCAAGTTTTTTTTCCTGTTGTTTTGGTTGTGTTTACGTGAGTCTGTCGTTGTGTTTGTGTAAAAATTCAAGAGAAATTTGAATTTTATATGCTATGAAGCGAAAAAAGGAACTAAATTACAAAATAAACGCTAACCGAGGAATATCGTGCAACATTTGTAAATATAGTAGTAAGCAAATTTATGACAATAAAGTTACAATTTTTACGAATAATAAAAAAAAAGAAAAACAACACGAGTTTCCTAAAGGGAGACAAACATTTTATGTTTAAAAATAGTTAACATATGGTGTTATAATAAAATATTATTAATAGTCTGTATTACTAGTCCTGCCGGTATTTGGAGAAGTGATAATAGTTGTTACTTTTATGCTGTTTTTTTTTTGGCAATGTTAACAAAAAATTTTAATATTTAGTGTTATATGGAAATGAAAACAAATTTAAAAGTAAACATGTGGCAAAAGCTTAAAACTTTAATTCCCTTTAAGCCAATAATAAGTTTGTACCCATAGATAAGAAAAAATATTGTTTGAAATAAAAGAAAGAGCAAACATTGAAGATAATAGTTTGTAATTAAGAAATTTAAAAAAAAAAAAATCATTTTGAAATTTTGTAAGTAAATTTTTGTTTTAAAATAGGTATATTTTAAAAAACTTTTTATATCACAATTTGTAGTTTGTTTTGAAGTATTAGAAGCATTAGTACAAATATTTAAATTTGCTTGGATATCAAACTTGCCTATATATCCTTTTTTTGTATTTTTTTATTCATTCATTTTAATACTTGTTTACCTAAAGCATATAAATAAAGTTATTTGTTGTTGGGTAAACAAGTGTTGAAATGTTTTTTTTAATAATTTCTAAATGGAATATGCTTCTATACATACATACATATAGGCTAACACCAAAAAAGATAAAATATAAAAAAAATATTTTAATTTATATTGTTTACTGAGGCGTATGAATAATTGTTTTGTACAAACTTTTAAGCGCTTTGGAAGTGTTCTATTTCAGTTTATAAATTTAATTTTATGTTATATTTTTGCGGTTTTATAACGTTTTTTTTTCTATGTATTTTTTTATAAAATGTGCAATATGTGGCTTTACAGCCATTGGCTTTGATATTTTGATGCCAGTAGAAATTTAATTTTTTTGTTATTTGATTTAGCACATAAATGAATTTGTTTGATATGTTTAATGAAAAAAAGGTGAACTTACTATAAAAATAAATTACTTAAAGCTATAAAAATATTATGGTCATTAAACAAAAATGTTGTGGACATATTATAGAATTTTTTTGTATATGATAAGTATTAAGTCAAGTTTTTAATTTGAGTAAATCGCGAATGTTTTGAAACTGAGCCACTATTCCAGTTACCTCCTATAAAACCTTTTTCTATCAAATAGACTCTGTTCTAATAAAATGTCTATTTTTATTAGTATTTTCTCTTGACTCTTAATATTACACTCCTACTTATTTATCATACTATCGTTTTTATAAAAATTATTTCATTTTAAATTTCATTTCTTTTTGTGTATTTTACTTTTATTTCTCCGTTTTTATATTTTTTTTGCCCTTTAGCATCTGTTTTTCGATTAGTACAAGAAAAAATGTTAGAACGGGCCATCATGACTTAGCATAAAATAGGAAAAGGAAAAATGAAAACACTCACACATAAAAAGCAGCATCAGGAAGATTGTTACACTGTTCATCATAACGATATCGTAAATTTTTAATACCTTAGGGATATCGTCATTGTTTGCTGGCATTACAATACATTTTCATTATACTCCTAGTATTTGTTATATTTGTTATTTTGTTTGTTAGCTGGGCCATCTAAAGCCGGCTGCAGTGACTGGCTGAATGACAGACAGACAGACGGACTGCCCGGTTGGGTCGTTAATTAATGAAATGCTTTTCTTTGAAAAGTAATAACTTTTAAAATGTAATAAAAAATTTAATATAAAAAAAGGTTTTTTAAAGGGTCATAGGTCAAATATTTGTTAAGGATTTCTTAATTTAAAGACCTTTAGGAAATATTAAATTAACAAAAAAGGTATTTAAAAAAAAAAAAATGAATAACAGTTCTTTTTTTGTATAGAAAATAAGTTTTCTTAGGAAAATGGTTCTGGAAAATTTTTTCTAAATAGAGCACCTATTACTTAAACTTGTTATACACAATTTTTCTGTGTATGTTTTTCTACAAGAAAAAAAAAAAAATGTTCATAAATCTTTTTTCTATTGATTAAATAGTGTATAACACTTTTTTTCTATAGAAATAATTGTGTATAACCCCTTTTTCTATAGAAAAAATTGTGTATAATACTTTTTTCTATAGAAAAAATAGTGTATAACGCTTTCTTCTATAGAGAAAATTTTGTATAACACTTTTTTCTGTAGAAAACATTTTGTATAACACTTTTTTCTATAGAAAAAATTCTGTATTACATATTTTTCTATAGAAAAAATTCTGTTTATAACACTTTTCTATAGAAAAAGTAGTGTATAACACTTTTTCTTATAGAAACAATTTTGTATAACACTTATTTTTAATAGAAAAAATAGTGTATAACACTTTTTTCTATAAAAACAAATTTGTATAACACTTTTTTCTATAGAAAAAAATTTGTATAACACTTTTTTTTATAGAAAAAAATTAAATATAATACTTTTTTCTATAGAAAAAATTGTGTATAACACTTTTTTCTAAAGAAAAAATTTTGTATAACACTTTTTTCTATAGAAAAAATTGTGTATAATACTTTTCTATAGAAAAAGTTCTGCATTACACTTTTTTCTGTAGAAAAAATTATGTATAAAACTTCTTTCTATAGAAAAAATTGTGTATAATACTTTTGCTATAGAAAAAATTGTGTATAGCACTTTTTGTGCTAATTAGCTATAATACTTGTGTATAATACTTTTTTCTATAGAAAAAATGCTGAATTTTTCTATAGAAAAGATTGTGTATAACAGTTTTTTCTTTAGAAAAAATCTGTATAACTTTTTTTTCAATAGAAAAAATTCTGTATAAAACTTTTTTTTTATAGAAAAATTGTGTATAACACTTTTTTCTGTAGCAAAAATTGTGTATAACACTTTTTTCTGTAGCAAAAATTGTGTATAACACTTTTTGTGCTAATTAGCTAATTTTTCGAAATTTTGTTTTTAAGTCATAAGCAAGCTTTTCCCTTTTCATAGACCGGGCCACAAAAAATACATTTTTTTTTAATGAAAAAAATTTTGTATTACAATGAAAAACTGACATTTTTTTAAATTAATTTAATTAAAAGCTCTTTCGTGCTGTAATTCCTACCAAGTAAACAATTGTCCCTTTGTAAAAATATAATAAATACAAATATCCGGTTTATTGTGCACTCGTTAACAAAATGAAAATACATATATAATAAGAAATTCCTTGAAATCTTAGCAACCATTTCAAATCACGTGTAGAAAAAAAGAATTTTGCAGTCAGGGCTTATAAAGATTTTTGCTTAGGGACAATGACACGTAACTTAATGTAAGAGTCAAAACATACATGAACTCATATTTGTTGATATATAAAAATAACAGCCTACCACATTTTCAACAAAAGGACATACTTCCTCTTACATTCATTTAATGTTTTATACTTATTTTTGCTTGTGTACTCGTATTGTACATTTACTTTTATATAAACTAATCTAAATAAATGTTACGATTTCTAAATAAAAAAAATCTCAAGGAATCTCTTAAAAAAATTGCCATATAATCTTTGTTTTGTTTGTATTCATTTATTTGCTCTTGTTTTGTATGTGTGTGTGTGTTTTTTTTTTGTTTATTTTCGTTACAGTTATTGTGGGTTTTATATTTATTATGTTTGTTTATAGGTATGTGTGTTTTCAGGATGTACTTTCTACATATTATTCCAAATGAGTATCTCTCTATGAGTTTCTGTTTATAGATTCTAGGTAGGATCTATTAAATACTATCTTTATATTTGCAACAATGAAAAAAGGCCAAAGAAAAGAAAAAGTTGTAAAAATGTTTATGTCATCAATTTTGAACTTAAGTAGGTTTATTTTATAGACTTAAGTTTGGAACAAAAAATGACCCAGCAAAAATAGTACAAATACTTACTTAAATACATGGAAATTTTTAAACAAAAGCTTTAAATGGCAAACAAAATTACCATTTATATAAAAACATGTCGAGTAGGCTACGTTTTCTTCTTAAATATTTTGTCTATACCTAGAACTGACCTTAAACATACATATACCCATACATACATATAAAATGTGTAAATAAGTATTTTCATTTTGAAAAGTAGGAGCATCTTTATGTCTGACCATTTTGTGATAATAAAAATGCCAAGTAAGTTAAATTTTGATGATTTTTTTATCTGGTATTTCTACTTAACATGAGTAGTTAGAAGTGTGTATACAAAAAGCTAAGAGAGTGTTTTTATAGTTTGTTTCAAGAAGATTGTTAAGATTGTTTTCAGGTTGCTAATAGCTGACTAGACATATTTTTTTAGATTAATCCAACACTTGAGTAAAAACAAAACATACTACAACTTATATTAATAAAAAAGTTTGCCTAATATCCTTTTTTTGTAAAAATTAAAAAAGGCTTTAAAATTAAGTTTATGAATTCTCTAATTTTAAATATATTTACAAATTTAGAATACTTTTGTACATTTTTCTTACCACAACTATTTTCTGTATAAAAACAATTTCTTTTCTTGGGAAAAAATATTTATTTGTCTCAACAAATTATCAAAATCCCAAAAAGAAAATTAATTTTATTTTTTCATTACAATTTTCAAAAACATTCACAGTTTCTAAGAAAATTACAAGTTTCTCAGTAAACTTTTAAACAAAAGTTTTTCTCATATATCCTTTAAATTTATGACAAAAATTTAACATTTCATTAAAGCCTATATTTTAGTTTCTGGCCATAGTTTATTTTGCCAACAATAATTTTTACTTTTCATTTCCTTTTCTATACCATTTTATTTTTCTATTCTATAAAATACAATTTCATTTAACTTTTTTCTGTATTTTATTATTTTCAATTTTATTCTTATAATTTTTATATCTTTAGGCTTGGAAAAGGAAATAGAACATTACTAACCGGACATTATGTTTTTCTTGCTTTTGTTGCAGTCTACACACTTACCAATACTTAAAACATAATATCCTTTTGCAGTTATCTTTACAACCTAAACACTTACTTGTACTTTAATGCCAACAATGTAAAAGAATGTTTGTGGAAATCCTTTCAACACAAATACCAGACATAAAGTAGAGGTAGAGGTACATCTGAAAGTATAAGAAGACTGAAGAGAAAATATTAAAACAAACATAAATTTTTCGACATTTAAGATGTTTATTTGTAAACAAATTGTTATAAAATGATAATAAAAAAACAAGAATCTTTGGAATCATCTAATAACATTCATATATTTATAACAACGCCCCTTTCCTGCCTCATGTCCTTTAAAATGTGTGTATGTATAAATGAAAAATAAATATTTATTTTAACTTTTTATATGTGTATGGTTAAAATACGTACTTTGTATAAAATGTATGTGTTTCTATAGGGATACGCTGGTATTGTTTGTTTAGAGTTTAAGCAAATATTTTTGTATGTTGTTATAAAATTTCAAGGATTTAAGAAAAAGACTTGAATTGGGAAAAAATAACACAAATTTTTGTGGTTTTAACATAATATTTTGTCAAGTTTTTGTTATTCTTTCTCTGAAAGTTCACTTAAGTATCTATGTATGTATGTGTATGTATGAATATTTGCTAAAAGAGTCAGGATACTATGCATGAGTGTATACATATACACATCTAAACTTAAAATAACATTGACTTATAAAAAGGACATTATTTATCTAAGAATTTTGTTGCCTTAGGTGCTAAATAAATTTTCTCTTCCGTCCATATCTTTGTAATATTTTGTAACGTCCTTTGTCTGAGGATCCTAATATTTTAATTAAATATAATTAAAATTTTATACCTAAAATTTGAGCACATAAATGCAGGACTTTGGTTATTATAAGGAAATTAAATAAAATTAAGGATGCATTATAAATTTTGAGAGAATCTTTTGCATCAATTTTTCGGAATCTATTAAAGCTTAACGATGTCGATCGGAATGTAACTACGAAACTCAAACCATTGCTATAGAAAAACTGTTGATAACAAATTTGATGCCAAGATAAAAGCCAAAAAAATTTCGATTGAAAAATTTTTGATAAAAAGATTTTCTAATGAAAGATTTTTGGTAAAAAATTTTTGATTTAAAAATTTTCTATAGAACAATTTTCTATAAAAAAAATTTTGACAAAAAAGTTTTCCATGGAAAATTTTTAATAAAAACTTTTTGATAAAAAAATTTTCTATTGAAAAATTTTTTATAAAAAAATTTTTATAGAAAAAAATTTTTGATAAAAAATTTTTTAAAGAAACATTTTGATAAAAAAATTTACAAAAAATAGCAAAATTGTCGGGATGTAAATATTATTCAAAATGAAAAATTATTCGCACTTATTTTAATTTATGAGCCCAAAAATTGTAGATATAAAAATTTTTAATAAAAATAATTTTCTATAGAAAAATTTATCATTAAAAAATGTTTTATAAAAAATTTTTGATGAAAAAATTTTCTTTAGAAAAATTTTTGAGAAAATATTTTCTTTATAAAGATTTTTGAGAAAATATTTTCTTTATAAAGATTTTTGATAGAAAAATTTGTTGAGAAAAAAATGTTTATACAAAAATTTTTGATAAAATGATTTTCAAAAAAAAAAAACAAAATTTTCGGGATATAAATATTATTCAAAAAGAAAAATTATTCACACTTGATCCCAATCTGTTATTTTTATTTATTAGCCACAAAATTTTCGATAGAAACATTTTTGATAAAAAGTTTTCTATAGAAAAATTTTGGTAAAAAAATTTTTTACAAAAAATTCTTAATAGAAAAATTTTCTTTGGAAAAATTTTTCATAACAAATTCTCTATAGAAAAAGTTTAAATATAAACATTTTTTATAAAAAAATTTTCTATAGAAAAATTTTTGATAAAAAATGTTTCTATAGAAACAATTTTCTAAAGAAACATTTTTGATAAAAAATGTTTCTATAGAAAAATTTTTGATAAAAAACGTTTCTATAGAAAAATTTTTGATAAAAAAAATTTTTCATAGAAAAATTTTTGATAAAATAATTTTCTATAGAAAAATTTTCGATAAAAAAAATTTCTATAGAAAAATTTTTGATAAAAAAATTTTTCTATAGAAATTATATTAACATTCATTTCTAAATTTTGCTATAGAAATTGTTTGTTATCAAAAATTTTTCCATAGAAATTTTTTTTATCAAAAATTTTTCTATGGAAAATTTTTTTTATCAAAAATTTCTAACAAAAATTTTTTGTAAAAAAAATTAAAAAAAAAAAACAGAGTGGAAAACCTTTTCTGTTTAAAGCATCAGAACTACACTTTGAAAAAATACCTTTTTTTGTTAAAAGTATAAAAAGCAGTGTTGGCGAAGATTTTTTTCTCTTTTCTTTTGTGCCGACCTCTGAGCGTCAAATATATGAAAAAGTTCTATGATTTGTTCGAGTTGTCCTGCATGTGTCGTCGAGGATTTAACATTGTCTTTTACTCATCTTTGATAATGTCTAAATGACAGGGCCAACTGGGTAAATTCATGTTGTATATTTGTATGTTTAAAAAACCATTTGAATTGGGGGTACATAGATATTTTGCTTGTAAGCAATTAAAAAAATCGCTTTTATTAAAAAAAATAAAAAATTATTGAATATTTCACAGAGAACTTGGTAGTTTTTTTGAACTAAACCCAAATATTTCATATTTTTATTTATTATCTCTAGTTCATAAAAAAACATCTCAGTTCCTAAATAAATATTTCTTTTTCGTTTTTAGCAATTTTTCTGCAACTTAAACCATAATAATTCCAGAGAAAAAAGTATTTTTGCAAATTATTATTTTAATGTTAAAATAATATAAACAATTTTATGCCAATGGCAAAAATTTACATATGTACAGGTCTCTAAAAAAACATAAGCCAAAGCAAATGCCACAAATTCAAATGTAAATAACACTGTGCTAAACAAAAAATGCACAAGGATAGTTATAGAAAAATACTGCTTTGCTAGAGTCCAAAGTGTATAAGAATACTTATGTTCTTGCAGCACAGTGTAATATTTACACAACATTTTTAAATTTTATTTTATTAAATTAAGTGAAGGTAAAATTTTCCATAATAATAATATTTTTTTTCATACATTTTATTATCTTTTGCTAATTTTAAATAAATAGTAGTATTATTTACTTTAAAAAATGACTCACAATTTCATATTTTGATTTGTAGCAAATAATAAAATTAAATAACAAAAAAATAAAGCAGAAAATGGCAAAAATCTGAGCAACACAAATTCTATTTAATTAATGAAATAAAAATATTTAAATGGCAAATAAATGAGCATTTGTGGCAAAATATTTCAAATTATTGAATATTTTTATGAATATTTGCGTTTTATTGTTTTTATATGAAAACAAATTAAATAAATGCAATTTTTAGAAATAATTTGCAATTTTTTTTATGTCAGTTTTTGACAAGAAAAAATTTAATTAAAAAATTTTTATTTATTGTATATTTGTTTTTAATTACAAAACAAAAGAGATTCAATAAAGTTTAATGGCAAAGATAAATGATTTATTTGATTTTAATAAAAAAAAAAAAAAAAAAAACATAAACAATAATAACATAAAATTTTATTTGTATAATTTAGATTAATAAAAATATTTTGATTAAAATTTAATGAAATGGTCCAAAGAAATCGTAAATTAAAAACAATTAAAATCTTAAATAATTATCATTTAAAAAATTTGAAATATAACATTATGACCCAGGCGTAGCCATCTCATACCACCAGAAGCCGAAGACTTGTGAAAATAAGTATTAAAAGCAGACAGTTGAAATTTAAATTTGGATTAAAATTTTTCGATGAAAATTTTTCAATAAAACTATTTTTCCGTGAAAATTTTCCAAATAAAATTTTCTATCGAAAAATTTTGTGTGAAATATCTTCCAAAAATTTTTTGATACAAATTTTCCATAGACAAATTTTTGATAAATTTTGATAAAAAAAATTTTCCATAGAAATATTTTTGATAAAAAAAATTTCTATAGAAAAAATTTGTGATTAAAACATTTTCTATTGGGAAATTTTCTATAGAAAAATTTTTGATAATGAAGTTTTCTTACGAAAAATTTTTGATAGAAAAACTTTCTATAAAAAAAATTTTGATAAGAAAATTTTCTTAAGAAAAAATTTTCTATAGAAAAATTTTTGATAAACAAATTTCTATAAAAATAATGTTGATAAAAAAAAGTTCCCATAGAAATATTTTTGATAACAAAATTTTCTATAGAAGAATTTTTTATAGAAAAAATTTTGATACATATTAAAATTTTCTATAGAAAAATTTTTGACAAAAGAATTTTTGATTAAAAAATTTTCTATAGAAAAATTTTTGATAAAAAATTTTCTATGGAAAAAATTTTGTTAAGAAGTGTTTCTATAAAAATATTGTTGATAAAAAAATTTTTCTATAGAAAAATTTTTGATAAAAAATTTTCTATAGAATAATTTTTGATAAAAAAAAATTCTATATAAAATTGTTTATCAAAAACATTTCAATAGAAAATAATTTAATAGACAATTTTGATAAAAAAAAATTTTATAGAAAAATTTTTTTTTCTATAGAAAAAATTTTGCTAAAATAATTTTGCTAAAATAATTTTCTGTACAAAAGTTTTTGATAAAAGATTTTTCTATAGAAAAATTTTTGATAGAAAAAATTTCTATAAAAAATTTTCTATTGAAAAATTTTTGATAAAAAAATTTTGTATAGAATAATTTTTGATAAAAAAATTTTTTCTATAGAAAATTTTTTATCAAAAATATTTCTATAGATAATTTTTTCTTATCAAAAATTGTAAAAAAAATTTGGATAAAAAGCTTTTTAAAGAAAAATTTTTGTTAAAAAAATTTTCTATAGAAAAATTTTTTATAGAAGAATTTTTGATAGAAAATTTTTCTATAAAAAAATTTTTGATAAAAATTTTTTTATTAAGAAAATTTGTCGAAAAAAATATTTGATAGAAAACTTTTTTGGTAGAAAAAATTTCTATAGAAATCTGTACTTTGATTAGCAGATTTACATGGGGGTCAGGCCAGACGGACGGACTAAGGAAGTGATTCTAAGTCTATTGGTATACCTAAAGGTCTAAGACAAATGCGTTACATTCATCAGCACAAACTTATAATATAAGTATAATTATATAATTATATAAGGGTGGAAAAAGCGTTATCCAAAATGTGTTTAATAAGTTTGAAAGCCTTGTGCAAGCCATTTGAATTTCGAGTGTACTTGAGCCCGAGTCATTGCCATAGTTAAAGTGTAGATCATAGCAAAAATGTAAGTCTAGTCTAGTCAAAATGCAAATCATTACCAAAATAAAATTCATATTAAAAGTGCAAGTCACTCTAAAAGTGAAATTCATATTAAAAGTGCAAGTCATCCTCAAATTGCAAATCATTAAAAAAGTTCAAGTCATTCTCAAAGTGCAATTTACTTAAAAAAGCAAGTCATTCTTAAAGTGCAAATCATTCTTAAAGTACAAATCATTTAAAAAGTGCAAGTCATTTTTAAAGTGAAAATGATACCAAAAGTGCAAGTCATTCTTAAAGTAAAATTCATTCTTATAGTGCAAGTCATCCTAAAAGTGCAAATCATTTAAAAAGTGCAAGTCATTCTCAAATGCATTCTCCAACTGCAAGTCATCATTAAAAAAAATTCATTCTAAATGTGCAAGTCATTGTCAAAGAACGAATCCTAGTTAAAGTCCAAGTCACTATCAAAGTGAAAGTAATTCTTAACCAACAGCATTAAACTATCCAAATATAGCTGAGACTTCTGAGTGCTATGAAAGATTTTCTTTATTCTAAACCAATATTAAACAATATGATTTTTTAAAAACACTTGTTCCATATTTTTCTTTACATTTCAATTAGACCAACCATATGGAAGTATAGGTCACTTTCAAGCTCTCTTCCCATAACCCATTAGAAAAAAGTAAAAGTTTCAAGTCCTCTTGCATTCAGTTAAAACAAAAACTTATCCTCCGGTTTTCTTTTGTTATTTAATTTGCTATAAAACCAAAAGTTTTCTGGGTTTTTTGTTTTCCAAAGATCCCGAGTAAAGAACACAACTAAACAACATAAGGTTTAGCCAAACAAAAACAATAAACGGCTGCCAGTCCAAACGCATGCATGAACCCGGGATTTTCTTTCCCCAAGTAAGTTTTTAACTATACTCATATAAAGCCTTTTCCTTTCGGGCTGGCTATTGTTGTTTAAGAATTTTTAACAGTTTTTTTTTTGCATTGTTAACATTTTCTAAGGCTTTTTGTTGTTAAGCTGCAAAAAATGCTGTGTATGCAGTTTTTTTTTGCTGTTGCTTTCTATTCTATTATGTCCTATCATGTCCTTTTCTTCTTGTTATTGTTTTTTATTTACTCGATGATGATGATGTTGTGTCAACTTTATTTCACAATTTTATTTTCCATTACTTATACTCGTAGTTCTAGTTAGTTCAGTTTTTGCTCTAGATGAGAAGAAGAAGGAAGTCTGTGGAAAAACAATAATTGTATGAATTTTCCTTAGAGTAGAGTAAAGAGTGCATGAGTTTGTGTTTGGTTTTTGTTTGCTGTCTCTTTACTCTTGACAGGAGCAGTAGCAACAGCAACAACATTAGTTGTGTTATTATGTCAACTACACATATTCTAGTGGTTGGTTTCCATGAATAACTTCCGGTTTAGTAGTGGATATTAATGTGTGTGGGTTGGTTTAGTTACATTCATGTATAGTCAGCTTATATGAAAAAGGAAGACATTGTCCGAAAATGTTGTTAATAATTTCTAAATTATTTTTAGATTTTTTTCACTTAAGTTTAACATACCATGGCTGTACTTGAAACTTGCTTCGAAATTTTTTACTTTAGTTGACGATATGAAATAATATATGTGTTTACAAATGTGTTTGTTTTTTTTCATAATCTGCTTTAAAAATTAAAAGAGTTATAAATTTTTAACAGACTTTTATTTATTTAATTTATAACACCTAATTTATAACAGAAAACGGAAGTTTTAAAAACTAAAGTATACATTTAGGGTAAACAAAATTAAATCATGAGTTCAAATAAAAAAATCAATTAAAATATTTAAAATGCTTTAATAACTTAAACAAAACCTTACATCTTTTTAACTTTATGAACTGTTATAAAATTGTATAAAGCCAAATTTATAAACAAATAAAAGGGTTGAAAAGGTTAGTACATTTTTTAATTTTATTAAATAAAATATACTTTTAGTTTATTTTAAGCATTATTTCAAATATAATGCTTTAATATTTTGTTATTATTTAATAAAAAACGCCATTAAGTATATACAAAATATTATTAAATATTTATAATGATAATTAAACTAATAACATTCCGCCTTTAATCCTTTATTTGACATAATATTAAGTTGTGTTTAATACTTAGTTTGTGTCAAATAAAAAATCATAAAAATTTATAATATGCATTACAGCATTACCCTTAGCTCATATTTATTAATTTTTCATTTTGTAATATTGAATATTTTTTACCAGCCACCAACATTTGCTGTTTATGTAGTGAAATGCCGCAAAATTATAACATAATTTTTAATAGAATTTGCAGTGAAATGTAAAAAATCCGGCAAATATTTAAAGGATGTAAAGAACAATTTTTTTAGAATTTTAAAATAATCATAGACCTAGGGCCAAATCATTTTTATTTTCGATAGAAAAATTTTATATTGAAAATTTTCTATAGATAAAATTCATATCGAAAATTTTCTTAGAAAAATTATATATCGAAAAATTTCTTTAGAAAAAATTTATATTGAAAATTTTCTATACAGAAAAATTTATATCAAAAATTTTCTATAGAAAAATTTAATACCAAAAATTTTCTATAGAAAAATTCTGATAAATTTGATGCCAACAATTTTCTATATGACCATTTTCTATAGAAAATTTTTTACATACAAAAAATTTATATCGAAAATTTTCTATAGAAAACAATTTATATCAAAAATTTTCTATAGAAAAATTTTGTACCAAAAATTTTCTATAGAAAAATTTTAAATCAACAATTTTGTATAGAAAAATTTTATTTGAAAATTTTTTAAAGAAAAAATTTACATCAAACATTTTTTATAGAAAAAATTTATATCGAAAATTTTCTATAGGAAAATTTTATATCGAAAATTTTCTTAAAAAATTTTATATCCAAAATTTTCTTAAAAAAATTTATATCCAAAATTTTCTTAAAAAAATTTATATCAACAATTTTGTATAGAAAAATTTGATATCGAAAATTTTCTTAGAAAATTTTATATAGAAAATTTTTTAAAAAAAATTTTATATCAAAAATTTTTTTAAAAAGTTTTATAACGCAACTTTACTAAAAAATTTATATCGAAAATTTTCTACAGAAAAAATTTATATCGAAATTTTTCTAAGAAAAAATTTATATCGAAAATTTTCTATAGAAAAAATTTATATCCAAAATTTTTTTATAAAAAAATTTACTATAGAAAAATTTTTCATAGAAAAATTTTTGATCGAAATTTCGAAATAGAAAAAATTCATATCGGAAATTTTCTATAGAAAAATTTTATACCAAAATTTTTCTATCTCAAAATTTTTTTTTGAAAAATTTACTAAAGAAAAATTTTACAGCTAAAATTGTTTATATCGAAAATTTTCTTAGAAAAATTTTATATCGAAAATTTGATGTTAACAATTTTCTGTAGAAGAATTTTTAATCAAAATTTTTTATACAAAAAATTTATATCGAAAATTTTCTACAGAAAAAATTTGTATCTAAAATTTTTTATAGAAAAATTTTATATCGAAAATTTTCTTAGAAAACAACAATTTTGTATAGAAAAATTTTATATCGAAAATTTTCTATAGAATAAATTAATATCGAAAATTTTTTAAATAAAAAATTTATATCGAATATTTTTTATAGAAAAAATGTGTATCGAAAATTTTCTATAGAAAATATTTATATTAACAAATTTCTATAGAAACATTTGTGTAGCATACTTTAAGGATAATCTAAATAATATATGTATGACATATAAGATTCAGCATTAGATTTCGATCAATATCAAATGCAATAATTTGGCTCAGAATTTGGGAAGTATTTGCGGCTTCCACATAAATCTTTACAAATTAATAATAAAATTGATTACAGATACGCATTCCTAATTTTTCAATTGTAAAATCTTTTTCGTTTTCAATCTTTTACTTAAAGTTAAGCAAATAAATGGCATTTTATTAAACAAATTAAAAATCGTAAAATAACATGTTATTTTTAATTATGTGGAAATAAAAACCATAATAATGTCCATAAGTAATTTTAATTTTTGGTTAAAACTGTTTTTTTTTTCATAATTGCAAAATTAATTTTGGTACATTTAACTCAACCACCGCTAATGGTTGATGTTTAGTGCATTAAAAAAATAATGAAAATTGGATTTAACATGTAGGATTATAGAAGCATTTAAAAGATAAATACTGGGTTACAAAGAAAAAAAAAACACAAACATTTTGTTACCTTTTTCAGGAGCTATAGATTTCTTAAAAAAATATTTTTGGATAACAAAATTTTTTCTTAATAGTTTAATTTTTCTGCTGTTTAAAGTTTAACTTTAAACAACCCAATGCCATAAAATGACTTATAATTTTAAACTTTTTTGTTTATTAAAATTTTTAGAAATTTTTATTTTAGTTTTATTGTGCTTCAGTCATTTTATAAAAAATATGCAAATAAACTTTAAGAAACCGAACAATTTTTCTGTTTCATATTTTATTTTACTATTTTTTTTTGTTGAAGAACAACTTTTGTATACTTTTTGCTAGACATTAATTTCTTCCTTCGATTTTTTCTCTATGCTTTTGATATTTATGATTTTAATATAACTGAAGAAACGGCAAGAAAAAACTTTCAATAACTAAAGTCAACGTTAACATTTTAATATAAATGTAACTTTTACAAACTAGTAAATAATAGAGTAGAAAACTAAGAAAAAAAGGAACCAAGTTTCAGAAGTTTCATTGCTAAGAAAATCCAAAAAAAAGAAGAAAAATAACCTATAAAAACTATAAAATGAACAACATGCTGGGAACTAAAATGAAATAAACAAAAACCTAAGAAAATTTAATAAAGACAAGCCACAACAAAACACCAGAAACTCTAAAGAAATAAGATACTTTAGGTACAAAATTGTTGGCTTACAAGTAAGTAACAGGACAATCTTAAGAGGTTGAAGTAAAAGAAAGAAACAATGAAAGAGTTTCAAATTAAAAAACCTCAAAATATTGGGAAAACAAAAGAGTAACACATACACACACACACACACTTTCATGCAAAACAATAAAGAGTGTTTTTTGAGAGTTATTTTCTTCCAAGAATCTTCACATACTTGAAAGTTTTCGTTTGCACTAAAGGATATTACTTCAGATTTTGCTTTAAGTAAGTCCTAGAAAAGGTGACTGTGTTTGTCGTGTTTACTGAGAATGAATGTATGACTTTATGAAGGTATTACTTAAAGGTTTAAAAGTACAACGCAGTATGTAAAATCTATTCAAAAGGTGCTTGTGTAAAGCACAGTGGGATGGATGAAAGCTAACTTTAAAATCAACCATAATCATAATCTTAAGTGTTAAAGGCAAATAATATATCTTTGTTATATGCAGGCAACAAATCATGTAAATGTTTTAAATATTTGCCTCTCTATGATGTTTTTTTTTAAATGCGAAATATTTGAAATATACCTTAAAGTATCTATTAAATGCATCGAAAGCTTTTTGAGCTTAAAAATATTCCGATCACAACTTTTTCAATGGCTGGCTGTATTAAAAAAGGGAAACGTATTAGTAATACCAATTTAAATGCCTAGGATATTATGGATACGTACAATGTCTTTAGTTGTCAACGAATTTGTGTACCCTTCATCACCATAAGTGGAAAGGGTATTACAAGCAGAGGTCGGCACAAAAAAAACAGTACAAAAAATCGCCGTTTTTTATACTTTTAACTAAAATTGTTTTTTTTTTCAATGTTATTTTTTTAAAAACGAATCAAAATGGATACCAAATTTCAATAAACTTTTTGCATCGAAGTAACTTTGAACATCCCTAAAGTATACTTCACAATATTTGCTTAGAAGTCTGGGTTTTCGATCTATATCGAATACGGTAATTTGGCCCTTGATGTTTTTTATTACTTTTTTTTTTAATTTGTTCAAAAATTTTTGTATAAAAAACTTATATTTGTCAAAAAATTTTCTTCAAAAATTTTTCCATTAATTTTTTTTTATCAAAAACTTTTCTATAGAAAATTTTTATGTAAAATTTTTTTTATCAAAAATTTGTTTATAGAAAAATATTTTTACAATTTTTTTCAGAAAATTTTTTTATCAAAAATTTTTCTATAGAAAATATTTTCATCAAAAATTTTTCTATACAAAATATTTTCATCAAAATTTTTTCTATAAAAATTCTTTTGTTAAAAATTTTTCACAAAAAATTTTTCTATAGAATTTTTTTTATCAAAAATTTTTCTATAGAAATTTTTTTTTATCAAAAATTTTTCTATAGAAAATTTTTTTTGTCAAAAATTTTTCATCAAAAGTTTTTTTATAGAAAATGTTTTCATCGAAAGACACAACTCTTACGAATTATGTTTGTTAACCATAAGTAAAAACTTAGATTAGTGAAGTGAAGGAAGGTAAAACATAATTCGTAAGTTTACAAACATAATTTGAATGATTGTATTTGTAAAAAAAGTAATAATGCAACGTTTTCGATCTGTCTAAAACTAGGGATACTCCTCCTGAGGAGACGGTTGCCGCCACAAACATTTTTTAGCTTTAATCAATAAATTGTTCAAATGCAAATAATTTTTTTTTGAATAATATTTACATCTTGACAAGTTTGTTATTTTTTGAAAAAGAGTTTTATTGAAATCTTTTCTATAAGAAATATTTTTTTTCAAAAAAATTTTTCACAGAAAAATATTTTTATCAAAAAAAAAAAAAAAAGGTTGGGCTTGACCGACTAAAACACTTTCTTACCTGTTTTAACCAGTTATTTTACTCTTTTAAATTTAGGTCATTAGATCAAATTGATATTTAAATTTGTGTATATGTATTTTAACACTCTTCTGATTTGGCAAGAGAAAAAATTTTAATTGATTTTGAAAATCTTTGGAAATAAACTGATATTAAGTGAATTTGCATTGAGCTTTAGACAATCAATTTTTGGCTGTTTATGGAACAACCACATACTCCAACCAAAACACAAACACTTTTGATGTACAATAATATACACATACATTTACAAAAAACTAACCCAGCAGTTTCAAAATGACTTTAAAATTTCTAATATTTTTTATATTAAGTAGCTTAAGCATATATTTGACATTAGAGGAGAAAAGTAGGTTCTTTTTTCTAATGCTAAGAATCTGTTTTGGAGATTTTTCTTTCATTTTAAAACTTCTGGTAAAATAACTACTTATATATGGAAAAATATTCTTATTCATATACATCCTATAGTGATACACTTATACTTTTACAAATATACAATAATAAATTTATTATGCGAAGTTTTCATAAGAATACTTTTATGCACATACTCGTACATGTATCTTTGTATGCGAAAAGAAGAGGAAAAATCAGGAGGTTATATTTCGAACTTGTTTGCTTAAGAATCTGTGCATATGTATCTGTGTATATGTTAGAGTTCAGAGACTCCTTGCATGTCTTGTATGCAACATAATAAAATATGCAGCATTTTTTTCCGGTTATAGTAAACAAGTCAAAAAGTCTAACCATAATTTGCAAAAATATTTACCCACTATATAAAGCCAATATATGTGGGCCAACTATGGCATTACATTGAGTTGTTTTTTAGATTTTTTTTTAAGTTATGGGAAATATATAAGGAAAACAACAAATTTAATAAAATTTAAGGTCTTCTACTAACATAGTTATAGTGTTATATAGGAAAATTGAACAGCTATTTAATAAAAAAGGGAAACTAGTTAATAAAATTAAATTTTTAATTGAAAAATGTGTTTAATAAGTTTTAATGTTCGATAGAAAAATTTAAAAATTATTTTTCTGGGGTAAAATTGGAAGCGAATTGAAATACAAAATATTAAAACGTATACTTTTAGGAGAATTTATATTCTTTTAAATTCTTTTAATATATAAATAGTAATATAGTTTTATTTTTTCCCCCAATTTATGAAAGTGTTTTCTAATATCTAATTTTGAATCATTATATTTAAAAATTCTCAACATTTAAATTCCTTTATTTTTTTAATGTTTCATATTACTATTTTAATACTAATTAAAAAAATCCTTGATTACTTATAAAATACTTGAGAATATTTAGAACTGAATTTATTTTTAATTGGTATATTTAATCTATTCATGTAATTTTTTCTTGAGTGTAAAGTTAATTATATATGTTTTCGTTTCCTTAATGAACATTCAATGACCTCAAACAGTTTATCACCTAGACATACTGATTTAAGATTAAATAAAATAGAAAATTTTTCATCTTGTCGTAAATTCCAGCAGTCGATTTAAATTGAAATGAAAAGGATTTAAAAGAAAAAAAAATATAGTATACCTTTAGGGGTTCATGATAAAGTATATTGCAGTCAAGTCAACATAAAGCTCTGAAATTTAGCTATAATATTTCTAATATCAAAATTAACTTGAATTTCTATCATTTAAACACAATTTTAAAAATATAATTATTTTGGATATCCTTTCTTTTAATCGACTATGAATATTAGAAACCAATACTTAGAACAACGAAAGTATTAGTTGCACAATTTTCTGAAAAATTCCTTTCTTTAAATCGACTATGAATATTAGAAACCTATTAGAACAGCGAAAGTATTGGTTGCCAAAAATTTAAATTAAATTTTTAAAATTTGTTTATTAACTGCAAAAAATTTCCCCAAAAAGTAGGCAACATATTTCAAAACATTAAATTTAAAATTTACTTGTGTATGCTTTTGACTCTTTTCTAGCAAAACCTCAATGTAAAAATTCTATAAATAATAATTATTATTACTAACTGGAAAAGTTTTTAATCCTTTACTCTTTTCTGTTCTTTTTCTCTTTTTATTTGCAGGTAAATAATGTTTATAACCCCAAAAAGATGCAATACCAACTGTAAGCTTATGACTCTATTTAACAAAAAAAAAAAATAAAAATCATATAATGAAAAGTGGTTGTATTTGTGTATGTGAAAATAAAAATAAAACATAAAATAAAGTCTAGCCAATCAAGCAAAATCCTTTTTTCCGATTTATAACTTTTATGTTTACCTAGACTCTATTACAAATATTATAGATATACATAAGTACATATACATATGTAAATAAATGAATACATACATATGTATGAGTATATTTAAAAATGTATGTATGTATGTTTGTTTGTTTTCATATCTATACATACATAAAAGTATAAAATACTAAAATATAAAGTTTAACAAATGTTCGATGATTGTTTTTGCTTTTGTTGCCAATAGATACGAGTAGTAGCAATCACAATCAATGCAAATATTGCAAAAATAGAGGAATATACAAAGTATTCGATTCAAAGAGAAGATAGAAGATAATAGGGTAGACATGAGTTAGTGTTTATGGAGTAAAAAAGCAAAATTTATCATAAAATGTTAAGGTAGAAAGGTGGTCTGAGCAGAAATGTTTCATTACACTTTTCGTTGAAAAAAATTATAAAATTTTTTAAACCGAATATACATTAATTTCTCACACGTCCCTCCTCTTAAACAAATGCACTTGACTCTGCTTAACTTGAAATTTATGTATATAAAAACGTATGATTTTTATTGAACAATTTTCCTTGTTTATGTTGGAAAATTTTTGCTCATTCTTTACAAAGTCATGAATGTTTCTATGTTAATGTCATTTGTGTAAATGTGTATGTAACGAAGTTAAAAAAATATATGACAAAAAATGAAAACTAGAAAATTTTCATGTTCATTGATTGTCTGAAATATAATCAGTAAATGTACTTTGTAGTCGCAGTAGAATGAAAAATGAAAAAGATTAAAATCATATTTACACTATCAATATGCAGACAATGGGTGCTAGTTGCTTACTTACAACTATAGAGTTAAGCTAGATAATATAGTGCACTTTTTCAGCAAAGTAATCAACCTTTGAAACGAGTGGTATATGTATATCTAAAGAAGATAATTTTGTTAAAGTATTGAAAGAGATGTAAAATTTGTTTAAAAATTATATTTTGAAAATATAGTGAAACATTTTATTTAACTAAATAAATAAAAATGTTTTTAAATTTCCAGCATTCACTCACATTTTATTTTCACTTTCGATTAGAATGAAACTAAAAAGTTCTGTACAACAAAATGTATAGTGAACTTTTAGGGAGATTATATTAAGACATTGATAAAAAAAATTATAAGATATCGACTAAGACATCAGGTAAAATGTAGATCTATTTATAGATTAAGACATAGACTAAGACTTAGGTATAAACTAAGACATATATTAAGACATAGACGAAAACATAGACTAAGACATAGACTAAGACATAGACTAAGACATAGACTAAGACATAGACTAAGACATAGACTAAGACATAGACTAAGACATAGACTAAGACATAGACTAAGACATAGACTAAGACATAGACTAAGACATAGACTAAGACATAGACTAAGACATAGACTAAGACATAGACTAAGACATAGACTAAGACATACACTAAGACATAGACTAAGACATAGACTAAGACATAGACTAAGACATAGACTAAGACATAGACTAAGACATACACTAAGACATTGGGAAAAACATATACTAAGATATAGATTAAAAGATAGACAAATATATTTAAAAGAGCTTAAATTAAGATTTTTCTATACATAATATAATTACATACTAGGATGCTAAAAACGTTGCATGCTTTTAGGCGGTTTCACAAATGTTTAGATATAGTGTTTTTAGATTGATCTTTCAGAAAACTGTGCGATCCCTCCTTTGATGCCCAAAATTATTTCGCCTAAATAAATTTCCCTAAAAGCCTACATTTACAGTTATTTCCTGTTGACTCTTATACGAAAACATCCAAGGTTTTTATTAACGTTTTTCTAACTCTAATATTTGTGTTTTTTTCTCGCTTAACTTGTTAGTAAAAAGTAAAATTCAAATATTTACTTGCTGCCATAGAGTCTGGTCTAACAACCTTCTTTTATTAGAGTTTTTTTTTTTTTGATTTTTCATAAATTTTGTTTCGAGGACGCAGGTTTTTTGTTGCTTAGAAAAAAATTCACATATTGTTAAAAGGCAATACAAAAAATAAAATGATTTGTCATAAAATGAAAGGGGCATCCTTTTTTTTTAATTTAATGAAAAATAAAGTGATGTTACAAAAATGTAGCACATACAGGAAAAAAGGAGAATAATAAAAAAACAGCAATCAACATTTTTGAATGATATGCCATAAAATAAAGATTTTATTTCAAAATTTAATAACATCGAAAAGAGCTTTTTGATGCCCAAAATATTAAAATGTTCACCTGTAAATATTTGCCTTTTGTTTAAAATTTTAGCAAATATAAGTTACAAAAATGTTCTTTTTTAAGAATTTTTGCTCTTTTGCCTTTTGTTATTAATTCTATGCCTAAATCCTTGATTTTGTCTCTAAATGCAAAATTAAATTTTCTATTTAAACAATATTAATTAGTTTAATTAAATAACCCTTAAGGATTGTTTTCTTTGTCTTAAGGTTCAATCATTATAAACATCTATTGCAAATGTAGCTTTTGAATGCAACTTTGTTCAATTAATATAATTAAAGATATAAGTATATAGAATTTAATTATATTACAAAACAAATTCATTGTGATACAAACTACAACCAAAGACTTATAATATGTATAAAGATATTGCACTCGATATTTTTTATATCACATGTGAAATTAAAGTGGATAAATACATAACAACAAAAAAAAAAAAAAAAAAAACATAAACAGACAAGCCAACACACATTTCATGACCACGTTTGTGTGCTTTCTCCCATTGAATAATCGTCTCCATTAGTTGGTTCCGAATTAGAGTAAAAGCGCTTTTACTCTAATTTATGGGGTTTTTTAAAACGACCACACGACAAATCTATGTATGGAAGTGCAACATCTTTATATTATAGAGTCTTTGCTATTACACTGTACGTAGCTTATCGATCTATAACAAATGTCTTATCATAGGAGTTAGTTCAAAGTTAACTTGAGAGTGAAGTTACGCCTACTAGTCTGTTGACAGACTGACAGCTAGGAAGAATAAATAACAAATTTAAGCAAAGAACTACAATTCTAATAATAGTATTATCTTCATGTTTGTTTGTCAATAATGACAGCATATAGCAAAATTGTTGTAAGTAAATTTGTATTTACTTAAAGATTCACAAACAAAGCAATTGGTTAGAGATTCAGCTTCAGTTGAATTCAGCTTTGTCAAATATACTCATAAAATAAAAGCTTTATTTGCTATATATGATCAAATATGGAACATTTCCAATTAATTTAAAATTTTTGAAATAGCTTTTTACATTTAGGACCTATCGCGCTTTTTAAGGACTTACGGACAGACAGTAACAACCTATAGAAATTTCAAAGGGATCCAGGATATTAGTACTTTTTTGGTTTTGAGCAAATGTTCTGGAAATAACAAGCGGAATGACAATCTCAATATACCCCCATTCATCCTGATGGTGGGTATAATAAAAGAAAATAACAGACATTCAACAATTTTTAAATATTTTAATAAATCTTATATGAAATATCACTTGTTTCCACATGTTGAAATGTCAATAATTGTCAACTATTTGCTTTAATCAATGTCAATAAATTATTTCTCAATTCTTATTCATTTCCATTAAAATTCCTTCTTTTAAGTAAATATGAATTTTTCTTTATGAAACGAAATAAACTTAATTAAAAATCATTTGTTCAGACATTTCCATTTAAATCCCTTATTACTTGCTATTAAATTATTGTCCGTCATTTGCAGAAAGAACTCATTGCTCATGGTTTGCTACAGGAACTGCTTAATAATTCTTTTAGTGCTTTTGTACTTACAAATAAAGAGTATCTGAACTAATTATAGAAAATATTCGTTGGCTCCAATTTATGACAAGATTTCACTGAATCTATAATGTATGACCATAAATGTTAAAAACATGATATATGCACACATACACTCAGATATACACCAGTATTTTTTACATATCCTGCAATATTTATATTTCTGCCATTTTGCTTTAGCCCGGAGCATATGAAAAAGTACAAGAAATTTTATTGAACGTGTATGAATGTACTGTATGTCTGTCTGTTTGTTTGCTGGTATAGGTGGTTTTATTAAAGAAAAATTCATCGAAAGAAACTGTATAAAGTGCAGCCTTTGGCATACTTTGGTTTACTGGTTCATGGAACGTTTCGCCTGTTGGCTGAACAATCGAAAGCCATATTAAAGTCATTGAAGGCCTATGTTTGAGCTTTTTTATTCATATGGCTACGCTTCAGAGAACGCACATAAAAATTCCTTTTCAAATTTTACTATTTACCTTCTTCTATGGATTTCTCTGTTCAGTAGCACCATCAGAACTGAGATAATGTGAAAGACTTTCTTTATTTGAAAGTTAAAGAGAAAAAGTAATAAAGAAAATTAAAGAAAACAAGATATTAATGCATTTTTAACAATTTTAATTTTTTTGTTGGACAATATACATTTTATAAAAAGTTAAGTTTTTCCCAAAAATATATTTATTAATTTATAACTTGTTAATAAATTAGGGGTTATTAAAGATTTTTTTTATTTTGCGTTTATGAATAAGGGGCATTAATTAATTTTGAAAAAGTTTATGCAAGATTTTTAAATTTTATCATTAAAAATCTGTTTTTTTATTTCTTTAAGCCTTCCTTATGCAATTCACTCATCGTTTTTCCTGTCATGCCTTTATTTAAAACAAACATTTGATTTCTTTAAAATAAAATATCCTTTAACATTACAATAACAATACGATTAAAGTTTTTACATACATTTAATCCTTAATAACATAAGTAAAACAAAAATCATCTACCTTTTCAAAGAGTACATGAGTGAATAGTAAGGGAATCTTTTGAATTGGTTCACTTTTGGTTTGTTGCCTGCTTTTAGGCGCTTGAATGGTTGGTTGGTTTACTAAATACACAACAAACATTGTAGAATGTTTAAATGTAGCTTTGCTTTTCCTATTGCCGCCAATGTTGTTGATGATGATGCCTTGCAATTCATCAACGCCAACAACATTTATTCAACATTAGATGGTGTTTTCATTTTTCCATAGACGTTAAATTTAAACAGGAAGAAAACCAAGCGACAAAGAAAAATTATACGTGATGCTATTTAAACTTTATACTATATGACTTCTCGAAGTCGAAAAGGAAAAAAGTGAATACAAAAAAAAAAAAAAATCTCTATAAAAACACTTGGCATACAGAAAAATACTTTACGAGTTTGTTTAAGCAGCAAAACCATTAATAAAACTACCATAAAAAACAAACTTTTTTTAAGAAGCTACGTCTCCTTACCTCCTGCGCCCCCAGAATCACTTCCTATATCCTTCTTTATTGTAAATAAGGGTAAAAGAAATACAAGAATATAATAAAATACCTGGTTGAAGACAAAAAAACAAAAGAGCACTCCGTAGAAAGAAAAAAATCAACAGAAAGGTTATTGAACGTGTTTACGTTAAAGTTATGCAAATCTATAAAAAAAAACTTTACTCACACTTACACACATACAATTACACAAAACCAAGATGAATGTTTTTTAAGGTGAAAAAGTAAATGGATTTTCTTTTAAAAGGAAAAACAGAATATAAATGCATACAATTTTCCAAACAAAAAGCTAAAGGAGAGCAATAAAGTAAAAAGTTGCAAACAGATATTTAAGGGGATGTAATGTTATAAAATTTTTATACATTCATACATACATATAGAAGAGTAATGCCATTAACGAAGAAATATTTAACTTAACAACAAGTAAAAAAGTAGGCAATAACTTACAAGGGAAATTTTTTGTAAAGATGCAAAAAATGTTCATCAGATAAAGGAAAATTACAGGAAACAATAGAACAAAAGTGAATGTACATATTATCAAAAGATAAACGTTTCTCTTGGATACACTACGTCATATCCAGGAATATATCTTTGAAAAATCTAGGTCATTTATAGTACGATAAGATTATTTCTTTGATAGAACCATCTCGTCCTTTGATTTACGTCTTTGATAAAACTACTTCTTTGATCAAATTATGTCTTTGGTAAGACTACGAGTAGTCTTTGATAAAACAACTTCTTTGATAAGATTACTTCTTTAATAAGATTTTGTCTTTAGTAAGACTACTTTTTTGTAAGGGTATGTCCTTGGTTAGAAATCAGAGGCCCTATGTTCCACAAGGAATTAAAGGACTAAATATGTATATAAGAAAACGTCTCTAATAAGACTACGTCTTTGAAAAAACGACGCCATTGATAAGACTTAGTCTTTGATAAGGCTAAGTCTTTGGTAAGACTACGTCTTTGGTAAGACTACGTCTTTGGTAAGACTGCGTCTTTGGTAAGACAACGTTTTTTATAAGATTACGTCTTTTATCAGACTATGTCTTTGATAAGACTACGTCTTTGATAAGACTACGTCTTTGATAAGACTACGTCTTTGATAAGACTACGTCTTTGATAAGACTACGTCTTTGATAAGACTACGTCTTTGATAAGACTACGTCTTTGATAATAATACGTCTTTGATAAGACTACGTCTTTGTTAGAGTATGTCCTTGGTAAAACAACTTCTTTGATAAGACGACGTCTTTGATAAGATAACTTTTTTGATAAGACGACGTCTTTGATAAGACAACGTCTTTGGTAAGACTGCGTTTTTTATAGGGGTATGTCCTTGATTAGACAAGTTCTTTAATAAGACTTTGCTTAGACTTCTTTGATAAATCTATATAAAGACGTAGTCTGTTTTTGATAAGACTACATCTTTAATAAGACTACATCTTTAATAAGACTACGTCTTTAATAAGACTACGTCTTTAATAGGACTACGTCTTTAATAAGACTACGTCTTTAATAAGACTACGTCTTTAATAAGACTACGTCTTTAATAAGACTACGTCTTTAATAAGACAATGTCTTTAATAAGATGTCTTTAATAAGACTACGTCTTTAATAAGACTATGTCTTTAATAAGACTACGTCTTTAATAAGACTACGTCTTTAATAAGACTACTTCTTTAATAATACTACGTATTTAATAAGACTACGTATTTAATAAGACTACGTCATTAATAAGACTTTAGTCTTATGTCTTTGATAATACTGCGTTTTTGATAAGACTGCAACTTTGATAAGACCACGTTTTTGATAAGTTTACGTGATAAGACTATATATTTAAAAAGACCTCGTCTTTGGTAAGACATTATCTTTGTATAAGTCCTTATCTTCATTTTTAAATATAACAATAATATAAATATTTTTAATAGAAAGCAATTGGGGTTGTAAAAGTATAAATAAAATACACACCTTTTGTAAAAGGTTATTAAAATTTTCTAAATTTTAAATAACATTTCAGCTAAGTCCTTATTATGTTCAATAAAATCTTATAACCATAATCCTCAAGGCCGCTTCAAGTGTTATACACTTAAGACAAGCATTTTAACTCCCCCTTCCAAACTCATAAATATGAATTTAAATCCAAAAAATTAAACCTAAAGAAATTAGAAAATAAAATCTTTAATAATATGCAATCCCTAAAAGTATACTTCAAGTATACCCTTAAGAAAACCTACAGTGAATAGCAAATCTTAAGGTGACGGAGGTGGGTCTGAACTTCGCAGGAGGCAGCAATTTTAAACAACAATAAAGTTTTTAATGGATTTTCATGTTGTTAAATTATAAATCGTATTAAGAGCAAAATGACATGGATGCTACTTGGGAAAGAAAAAAATGTGATGAAAATTAAAACTTTTGTCACAAACAGCTTAAAAATATTAAAGAAAAACAGCTTGAAAAAAAAAACTTTAAAAGGACAGTGTTGCATGTCCTTTTGTTTTCATGTTCTATGCTAAAGTTTTTAGACAAATATTGAAAAGATATCTACCAAAAGAAAAAAAAAATAAAAACATCATATCGAATTACTGAAGCATAACTTTTGTCAAACAAAAAAGGGACTTTTGAACAAATAATTTTATTTTTATAAATAAAAATGAGCCACGAACTGAGATGTTAAAGACAGCCTATAAAACTTAGAGGTTTGTATGTTTAAGTCTATATACATATTTAAAAGCGCAAGGGACGTATTCCTTGACCAGTAAACTAACAAATTTATGTGGGTTATTCCATTTTTTTCCATGGATTAATATTTAGATGTTGTATTTTTTTGTGTTCATCATGATAGCTGTTGTTTTGCCGTTAAGGCATTAAAGCTTCTCCAAAAAATTGTTTAACTAAATGATCCATCACCGTTACAGTAAATCTATCACAGGGTAAGAGAGTGTTGAAATAGCTACAACATAAGCATCACCACTACATAGTCAAAAAAAAAAAAAAAAATATAATAATAAAAATAAATCCAAAAGGAAATGGTTTGTAACTGAGATATTTGAGAAGATGCGAAAAAACACAGACAAATAATCCCATAAACCAGCAGCATTTATGGCAATTTGTTTGAATTTTCTAAAATTTCTTTGAAATTAATAAATTTTGAGCTTATAACTATTGAGCTTACTAACTATGTCTTTTATAAGACTCGATATGACCACGTCTTTAACACAACTTTTTTTTGTAAGACTGCGTCTTTTAAAAACTATGTTTTTCATAAGAATATGTATTTATCTGGACTAAGGTAGCAGTAAAACTACTACTTCAAAATATTACGCTTTTCGTAATCTATATGTTGTAATAGGAAAGGTTATCTTAGACCTTTGATAATAGATAAGACCTTAATAGACCTTTGATAATATTAAGTATATCATAACACCGTTTAATTAATTACGATTATGTCTTTCATATGTAACTCGTATTAATTGATAAGATTAAGCCTTTTAAAGGCTTATGTCTTTCATATAACCTTCATAAGTCAGCATCTATCATATGTAAACCACATTTGTTTGCTGGGTTATCTTCAGATTTTTCTATTGGCTGTCAACAAGACAAAAAGCAATTTTATCCCCCCCAAAAAACAAGAAAAAACAACCGACAAACTTTTTATCTACAATTTTCGGTTGATAGAAGTATAGCAGAGTTTTTTTTCTATTTTTCTTGGCGATTTAGTAAATCATGCGTAACAAAATTTATTTTGATTTTTTTTCCTTCGATTTCAATATTCTAAGCGTTTCTTTCCCCACACTCCTCCTGGGTTTAAGTTAAATAATTTTCGAAACTGGAAATGTCAGCAGGGTTTCCGATCTCTCCACCTTCAACTCAATCAAAAGGAAAAAAATTATAATATATTTCTATTTTGATATATAGACCCTTATCTCAAAGTTTATATTAAAGGCAGCAACAACAGTGAAATAAGAAAAAAAAAAAAAAAAAACAATATTTACATGGCCATCATTACAAATTGGGTGAAAATGATAAGAATAGAACAGCAAGATAAAATTAAATAAAAAAAGAAAGAAAAATAAATATGATAAATAAATGAATTTATAATAAAGGCTGAAAAAAAGGAATATAAAATTTTTAATTTAATAAATTATAGCATACTTATAGGAGGCCTAACATAATTGCTATGAATAAATGAATTCAGAGAAAGGAGATGGAAAAATTAGGAATTCATTTAGGCAATATTATAACACTTTTAAAAAATTTATGCTAATTATTTTCTTAATTAATAATAATATCTCAAGGAACAGAAAATAATGAATGGCTTAAAATATCAGAGCGTATGATTGATAATAACATTAATTTATTTAACAAATTTGTTAAATTTTTTTATTTAAAGCTAATATTTAGTAGAGAAAATGCTTTTTACAATTATTTAGAATAATTTGTTATACCCTTCACCAACGTAAGTAGAAAGAGTATATTGGGCTTGTGCTGATTTTTGTAACGCATAGAAATACTGGTCTGAGACCCACCTTTAAGTATATATCGATCTCAGAATCACACCCTGAGTTGATCTAATAGGTACAGGTCGTACCTTAACACAGACTCTTACTTTGTTCCAAGAATTATCCCTATACTTTTCGGGCAAAATCGGGTACCTCCCATACGAATTCCTTCGCTAAGTAGAGTTTTTGACCCTTTACAACCTCAAATTTAATTGTATAGTAGTGAAAGCTATCATATAGTCGGGCTTGACCGACTATAGATTTTAGTACTTACATAATTCATATTAAATTATTTTAAAGTCTTTTTCTCCTGTTTTCCTCTTTTTTGTTCAAAATTTGTTTGTACTTAGTACAATTTGGTAAAGGTTAAACAAACATTTTAGCCAAAACTGTCAACAAAATTTTAATACCCACATAAACTTTTAAACAACACCTGAACGCAGACAACACCTTCAGTGACTTTTTGCTGGGGTATACCTTGAGCCTTTTTTATATTATTTTAGTATTTAAGGTAACATTTTCCAAGAATTTCTAAATTTAAACGTATTTTTTATTATCTAATTTATGTTTTTTTTTTTATTTTGGAAGATTTGGTGAAAATCAAAAAATGATACCAAGGATTTTAGGACGATGTCATGATGAGTGACTACAGTGGGACTTTAATGAGTGAAACAGATCTAAAACAGTACAAGCGACTCAGTTCGACTGCTCTTCATTTTTAATTTAAAACTTTTTTTGGTTGCTTAGATCCAAAACCGTTTATACTTGTGTTATCTTTCATCTTTAAGTTGGACTACGTCTTTGATAAGACTACGTCTTTGATAAGACTACGTCTTTGATAAGACTACGTCTTTGATAAGACTACGTCTTTGATAAGACTACGTCTTTGATAAGACTACGTCTTTGATAAGACTACGTCTTTGATAAGACTACGTCTTTGATAAGACTACGTCTTTGATAAGACTACGTCTTTGATAAGACTACGTCTTTGATAAGACTACGTCTTTGATAAGACTACGTCTTTGATAAGACTACGTCTTTGATAAGACTACGTCTTTGATAAGACTACGTCTTTGATAAGACTACGTCTTTGATAAGACTACGTCTTTGATAAGACTACGTCTTTGATAAGACTACGTCTTTGATAAGACTACGTCTTTGATAAGACTACGTCTTTGATAAGACCACGTCTTTGTTAAGACTACTTCTATGATAAGACTACGGCTTTGATAAGACTAGGTCTTTGATAAGACTACGTCTTTAATAAGATTACGTCTTTGATAAGACTACGTCTTTGATAAGACTACGTCTTTGATAAGACTACGTCTTTGATAAGACTACGTCTTTGATAAGACTACGTCTTTGATAAGACTACATCTTTGATAAGACTAGGTCGTTGATAAGACTACGTCTTTGATAAGACTACTTCTATGATAAGACTACGGCTTTGATAAGACTAGGTCTTTGATAAGACTACGTCTTTAATAAGATTACGTCTTTGATAAGACTAGGTCTTTGATAAGACTAGGTCTTTGATAAGACTACGTCTTTGATAAGACTACTTCTATGATAAAACTACGGCTTTGATAAGACTAGGTCTTTGATAAGACTACGTCTTTAATAAGATTACGTCTTTGATAAGACTAGGTCTTTGATAAGACTAGGTCTTTGATAAGACTAGGTCTTTAATAAGATTACGTCTTTGATAAGACTAGGTCTTTGATAAGACTACGTCTTTGATAAGACTACGTCTTTGATAAGACTACATCTTTGATAAGACTAGGTCGTTGATAAGACTACGTCTTTGATAAGACTACGTCTTTGATAAGACTACGTCTTTGATAAGACTACGTCGTTGATAAGCCTACGTCTTTGATAAGACCACGTCTTTGATAAGATTACGTCCTTGATAAGATTACGTCTTTGATAAGACTACGTCTTTGATAAGACTACGTCTTTGATAAGAATACGTTTTTGATAAGGCTACGTTTTTGATAAGACTACGTTTTTGATAAGACTACGTCTTTGATAAGACTACGAGACTATGTCTTTGATAAGTTTACGTATTTGATAAAAATTTAACATTTATTTCCTTTACAAACCTTTACAAACATGTTGTACGTTTGGCATTAAAAAATATCCCATTTGACCTGCGTTAAAATTTTACTTTGCAATCTATTGATTCCATTTAAAATTTACTATGATTATTTCCTTTACAAATTGCAACTATTTAAAGTTCATTTACTTTATGCATTCCATTATTCTGCTCTCTGACAATTAGCACTAATTTTAACCCATTTTTCATGTTATAGTCAGTCATTATTTAAATTTCAAGTTATTCTTAACGTTACCATTACTTTACTCCACTCACATGCGGTTGATGGGAGGGGATTAAAAAAAGGAAATTGCCCCCTTTTTACTGAAGCAACTGAGTGTAAGCGTGAATAGATGAATGTGTATGTGTGTGTGTATTTGTAACGTAGGAAAGTTTTAACTAATAAATTGCTTAAATTAACGTCTATTTATTGTATTCGACACTTTTTTTAACCTCTTTTTTTTATAGAACAATTTTTCTCACACTTTTGCCCCTTTAAAATGTAAAGAGGTAGAATTGGGGCGAAATTGCCAGCTATAAAAAGTGTATGTGTGTTTTTTAACAGCTTTTAATGCTAAAGCTCAAATTGCTAGATGATGTTGAATGGATTGGATGTATAGTATAGTGAGATACGGTGGTATAGATGTTTGTAAGCTGTTGTTGTTGATGACGACGATAAGTTCAGATATAAAACATAACAAATTATATGTGATTTACACAAAGTACAACAACATTAAACATCAGCCAGCAACAACATTATCAACATGTAACATTAAATATGTAGATGAATGAAAGGTGATAGGAGTAGGGGGATATAGGGGTAAAATTTATTTCAAACATCATGTTAAACTAGAAATGAGTACTCGTTTTTAACATGTAGAAGAAATGTAATTTATATGTAAAAAAACACATACATTCATACTTGTACATTTAGAAAAAGAGGGCGTCATTTGTCTGCTTGTTAAACATTCAAATATACAAGAAAATACATTTAAAATTTATTTATACAATGTTTTTCAAAGCTCTTTTTTTTGTCTTTAGCTCGAAAGTGATTGACATATTGGAAATTACTAAAATGAAGTAGAAAAATATTGAAATTGCCATCAATGTTATGAAATAAATAAGAATTTACGCTTTAATAGAAATTTACAGAAATAATTAAAAAATCGTGTACATGATATTTTGTTAAGGTGGAGAGAAATTTATGTAATTTTTGTGACAAATTGTAGAGGAAGAAAAGAAATGTGTATTTGACATAAATACTGTATTAGGTATTTATGTGGCGGAAATAATTTTTTTTTATAAATTGAGTTTTGTGATAAAACCTGCACAGTATATACGATTTTGTCAATACTTTACAGAGCTTTGTACAGTTTTTGGAAATATATTAATATATTCATTACGAGAAATTTCGTTTACAAGGGGTGTTGGAAATTAAATTACGAAATATGTTTCAAATTGTTTGTTATATTTGAAAGAATTTTTCACCTAAAAAAATATTGTATGATACTTATATAAAAATTGTATTTAGGAAAGTTTTCTGAGAATTATTTGTATATCCAAAACGGATAATATGTCAATTTTTTCACAACTATATAAATTTTTTGATAAATTTAATAACGTTGTAGATATTCATTTGGTCGGTTTTGATCGACTCTATTTTATTATGTATGTATGTTTCCCCTTTGCTGGTAGCCTTACAACTGTCGAATTAATTTTCTAAATTCATAAATGTCAATTGAATTTGACATTTTTAAGGTATTTGGGGAAAACCACAAAATATTATAGAATTTTACTAAACAAGTTCTTACTCGTTTATATATGTATATAAGTTTTATACATATTTTGTAGTAACTATACACAAGAACTTAAGTATGTAAAAACTAAACATAAACTATTAGAGCTGCTCGATTTTACAAATTTATCATACTAATTGCAAATGATATCTAAACGATTTAAATGAATTAAATTTTTTCTGGGAACTTTCCGTGATCTTTTATTCTGATATAAGAGGATATATCTGATTTTCATATAAATAACTACATGAAAATTAAGTATGTAGCCAAATCGCTGCATTCGATATCTATCGAAAACTCAAAGCAGATATTGCGTAACATACTTTAGGGATTCTCAAAATAATTTATTTTGCAAAAAGTTAATAAAATTTGATATCTAAACATATTCTTTTGTTTGTCAAAACATTTAGCTTAAATAAAATTATTTTACTATAGGGGAAATTTTGACAAATAAGCCAAACTACATTGTTACTTTATATGTTATATATTATTTATTGTCCTAACAGTATGCTACACAAATATTTATCGATCGATATTGTATGCCGAGATTCGGTCCCTGGTTGATCTTAATGGACATCTCTGTCTTAGGACCTTACACCAGAGAAAAGCTGTTAAGGTATTTTCAAAAACCTTTTAACACTTGAACAATAAGATTCTCTTCCCTACGGGGACATTTATGGAATAAATATTGGAAAGTCTAACAAAAAAATACTTAGAAAGAGACTATTATTTGTTGTACAAAAGGTTTATTGGGAAACCAATTTTAGAAAAATTAAAAAACCGAGATAAAATATTTTGGATTTTTTTTAATGACAATTTTGTTTTATGGGAAATTAAAAAAAAAATTGATAACCCAAAAAAACATAAAACATAAAAAACATACATACATAAATATGAAGAATTACTTCTACATATTTTCTTAATATATGTATAATACTTACAATTCTACCATCTATAATTTTTTTTAATCAAAAGCAGTTCCAGTTAAATTTTTGATATTGATTCCAACCAATTTCAGCAATATCTATATTTATTTCAGATTCATTTTAGTTAATTAAATTTTCGAATCACACTCTGCCAAAAATGATTTTGAATTTTGTTTGGTTATCAAATAAATTTTTCTTTGTCCAAAATTTGAAAATTTAAACAACTAAAACTCAGTTGTTCTATAATCAATTATAAGAAATGTATTTATGGTAAAATTTTTATTGACACAAAATCAATAGCAACAATTTGCTATTGAAATTTTGTTTATGATTTGCTATTTATTATGTTCAAACTAATTTGGTTTTAAGCAAAATGTTAAAATTGTTAGTAGAAATTTTTGAATTTGCATCAGAAGCCATTGTATTAAAATGCCAATCAATATAACAGAAACAGAAGAAAATTAAAAAAATGTGTGTTAACAAATTTATAGAATATGTTTAACATTTTATAGTATATTTTTAACAGATTTTATAATGCATAAATTTATATTAAATTGTTTAAAATTCTAAGTTGTTCTTGTATGTTTTTCTTCCTTTAAAGCATCAAATGAAAAATCATTGACCTGGGATTTGTTTGATTTTGTTGCGCTCAATATCACTGCTTACCACCATAATAGAATGTCAGCAACATGAGCTTTGCAATTGCTGTTAATGCAGCTGTATTACATCTACTGGCACTGTTCTATGAAAGGAAGTCTGTCTGTAAAGAGGATAATAGCAACTGTTTCTAGCAGAATTGTTTAACTTGTATACATTTCAGTTTCGTAGTTTCTTTTAGCTGGAATTTTAGTTTATATTACAAAGGCCTTTAATATTAAGGCCCTGATTGTCAACATTTGCAAGTGATTTGTGTAGGTGCCTAAGTCTGTGTCTTTGTGTGTGCTATTGAGCGTTTGAGCTATCTCTTGGGGTGCTGCACAAACAGCATGCACCAGCTGTCCATTTAAGCATTCCACATAAAAAGGAGTAAAGTACATGGCATCATTGTAATGCGGCTTTATTAAAAGGGGTCGAGTTTTCTTTTGTTGAAACTGTGTGATTTCAGCTAAGGGTTTCATTGTTTAAGTTTTTTACTTTATTTAGTTTAAAGCTTTACAGAAAAAGTATCAAATGTTTAGTGTTAAGTTCGTAGAGAACAGGTGACAGGCTATTATTATTTGTATTTGATTTTTATCTTATGAAGTAAAGAATACGACTTCAAAATGTAACACCTTGTTAGCATACAATTTGTTATAAATAGTGTCAGCCTGCATCTGCAATTTGTTATAAATAGTGTCAGCCTGCATCTGTCTGTGTCTGTCTGTGTCTGTCTGTGTCTGTCTGTGTCTGTCTGTGTCTGTCTGTGTCTGTCTGTGTCTGTCTGTGTCTGTCTGTGTCTGTCTGTGTCTGTCTGTGTCTGTCTGTGTCTGTCTGTGTCTGTCTGTGTCTGTCTGTGTCTGTCTGTGTCTGTCTGTGTCTGTCTGTGTCTGTCTGTGTCTGTCTGTGTCTGTCTGTGTCTGTCTGTGTCTGTCTGTGTCTGTCTGTGTCTGTCTGTGTCTGTCTGTGTCTGTCTGTGTCTGTCTGTGTCTGTCTGTGTCTGTCTGTGTCTGTCTGTGTCTGTCTGTGTCTGTCTGTGTCTGTCTGTGTCTGTCTGTGTCTGTCTGTGTCTATCTGTGTCTGTCTGTGTCTGTCTGTGTCTGTCTGTGTCTGTCTGTGTCTGTCTGTGTCTGTCTGTGTCTGTCTGTGTCTGTCTGTGTCTGTCTGTGTCTGTCTGTGTCTGTCTGTGTCTGTCTGTGTCTGTCTGTGTCTGTCTGTGTCTGTCTGTGTCTGTCTGTGTCTGTCTGTGTCTGTCTGTGTCTGTCTGTGTCTGTCTGTGTCTGTCTGTGTCTGTCTGTGTCTGTCTGTGTCTGTCTGTGTCTGTCTGTGTCTGTCTGTGTCTGTCTGTGTCTGTCTGTGTCTGTCTGTGTCTGTCTGTGTCTGTCTGTGTCTGTCTGTGTCTGTCTGTGTCTGTCTGTGTCTGTCTGTGTCTGTCTGTGTCTGTCTGTGTCTGTCTGTGTCTGTCTGTGTCTGTCTGTGTCTGTCTGTGTCTGTCTGTGTCTGTCTGTGTCTGTCTGTGTCTGTCTGTGTCTGTCTGTGTCTGTCTGTGTCTGTCTGTGTCTGTCTGTGTCTGTCTGTGTCTGTCTGTGTCTGTCTGTGTCTGTCTGTGTCTGTCTGTGTCTGTCTGTGTCTGTCTGTGTCTGTCTGTGTCTGTCTGTGTCTGTCTGTGTCTGTCTGTGTCTGTCTGTGTCTGTCTGTGTCTGTCTGTGTCTGTCTGTGTCTGTCTGTGTCTGTCTGTGTCTGTCTGTGTCTGTCTGTGTCTGTCTGTGTCTGTCTGTGTCTGTCTGTGTCTGTCTGTGTCTGTCTGTGTCTGTCTGTGTCTGTCTGTGTCTGTCTGTGTCTGTCTGTTAATGTATTTGGCGAAATTTCAATACCGATTTCTTCTTAAAGCTGAAAATTGTAATGCCTCATAAATCATTCTTAAACATCCTTCATTATTCCTTTAACTTTTTGTTTATCTATAATGTGGTTACTTCGCCCAAACTATTATTTTTTTACTTATCTACTGAACCAACTTCAGGAACTGTGTAGATAATGCAAACTATTGTCTTTAACTACTCGAGCTCAAACTCGTTACGTATTGACAAAATTGGCATTGACTTTATTAACTAGAATGACAAAAAAGGTCTACTTTAGTTTTTTTAATGTTTTGAGGTTTCTTTAGAACATCATTATTGTCATCATCATCAAATTTAAACAACTAGACAATAGAAACTCTTCTTTATACAGATTTGAGAACAACACAGCTTTTAGGAAAACATCCGTTTGGTATTCATGGCTAAAACATTTAGCCACAATTTGTTCAATACAACAAGGCCTTTGTTAAGATATGTAGAGGGATATACTGACACACATACATACATAGATATTAACTCTTGCAGAATTTGAGCTCGATGAAGGCTATTTTTATTCTATGGCCACATAATGACACTTTATGGACATGTTACTGACTGAAAAGAGATACATTTTATTACAGTTTTTTTTGTAACTAAACTTTGCCTAGTTTGACTCTTTGAAAACTTGTTTATGGTTTAGTTTAAGGAACTCAAGTATTTTTTACATTTCTAAAATCAATAAAAAATTTTCCATCACTTTTCGAGTTTATAAACAAAAACCTTTTTAAAATCATTTCCTTTTTTGTTTTTCCTGTCTCGATTAAAGTCAAGTAAAAACCAATCTCAGTTATGCAAACTATACAAGTGTTTTTCTAAAAGAGTCTCTATAATGTTATATCCTTTTAAACTTGAGCATAAGAAGGGAAAAGCCCTCAAGTCCTTTTAAGTCAAATGTTTGTGATTTTTTTCTTGCGTTACATTGTTGCTATGTTTATTGTAAGTGTGTTTTTTTATTTCCCATTTTATTTCTTTTTGCCTTTTTTGCAGGCTTAAATAAACATGGTTTAATATATGTATGTATAAATTTTACTTCAAATCAAAAAATCATCAAACTTTGAAAAAAGGGTTCCACATTTTGTAAGTTCAAGACATCAAACAAAATATTTACTAAAAATGTTTTTAAGATAAGAGATTTCCTGAGTTATTTTCTTCCTGGTTTCCTTTTTATTATATTTGTTTTTTATTTTTAAAGGCAATATTTAAATTGAAACATAAAGGATTCGGGATTAAACAAAAACAAATTTTGTTAAATGAAAACATTTTTATAATATTTACAAAAGTTTTTCCTGTTTTATTAAGACACTGGTTTGTTTTCTTATACTTATATTTGATTTTTTAAAAGCCCAAAGAAATCCTTAAAATATGCAATGAATATTCAATCATAAATACAAAGAAAAATATGAGACTAACTCAATATGTAAATTATCTTATAATCGGGATTTATTGAAAAACAGGGAAATATAGAGGAAAAGATTTGTTAAATAGAAGAAAAAGATATGAAAGGATATAATTTCATGTACAGAATTTAATTTTAAGGTTTTTATTAATTCAACATTTGTTTAGTTTTTTTCTCTGTTTATAAATGTATTTTTCCCTGTTTCTGTTAAATTTTTTTGTCGACTTAACTATCTTGGTACTACTGGCTTAATGATTGCTAATGTAAAACCTACATTCGTAGATAAATTTTTCCAAAAATATAGTCTAGTACCGGAATTTTAAGATTCAATATTGATTATAATTTTCCTACTTCCAGTTTTAAATATCTTAATATTAATTTTTCGATTTTACTTCGTCATTTCTCAAAGAAAATTTTTCACTTTCCAATTTTTGTTAAATGCTTAAAATAAAAAATCAATTTCTTTAAAATTATTTTAAGCTTGAAATCCTTTAATTAGTCATGCTTTTTTTGATCTTCTAATAAAACAATAAAAGTAGTGCAAAAATAATCCTTTGAAAAAATTATTTTTTTCCTTTTATTCAAAATTTAAATCAATTTGTAAGGAAAAGAGAATTTTACTTGATTAGGTGAAATTTTGTTGTTACCCTATACCATCATGTGTAGAAAGGGTACATAGTATTTTGGTTAGATGATGTTAGGGCATATAAATATAATATATGCGACCATAATTCTGAGTCGATTACATCTGTGCACTTGTCTTTGTATATATTTGTCTATCTGATGTAAGTCCATTACTTTGGAAACTTCCAATTAAAAGATTTTAAAAGTCTAGTCAGAAGATACATGGCAATTATATTTAGTGCAACTTTTTATTTAAAAGTAAATTAAGGTTCGCCAAGAATTATTCCTTATTTTTCCATAACTCCATGTCATGGTAGGGCAACTTTTGTTTAAGCTTGACAGACTAAACTTTTTTATTTGTATTGAATTTAAACAAAATAGATGAAAATTTCTTTGATATAAACATATTCATTTATTTTCTTTCATCTCTCAATTAAAAAGCTTAATTTAATAAACATTTATTTTAGGGTTTCTTGGCACAAACAATAGCTACAAAAACATTTACAACATTTCTATTGAGTACCCTTAGTATCCTTTCAATATCATTTACTTTTCCGTAGCCAACCTTAAGTAGCTTAAGAATACAAGTACAAGTATATACAATTTAAAAATTTATTACTCAAGTCAAAATGAAGTCTTTGTTAAGGATTTATAACAATAAAATTAAATTAACAAAATTTTATGCCAAAGAATTTATGAAAATATTTGCTAGCATCACAAACACTTAACTCACTCAATTCACTCATAACCAGTTAAAATCCCCTAAAAATCCTTAAATAATTTTTAAGTTTGAGTTTTTGAAAGTGTGTAAAACAGGATATCAGTTTTGAAAGTTATCTCAACTGATATCCTGTTGTCTGGAAGAATCTAAATAAATTTGTTTAATACATCAGCACACACACATATTCACTTGAAGGTTTTGTTGTTTTTAACTAAGAGTCCTTATAATAGTTTTTGAGAATGTGTATGTGCAAAGAAACCCTGCAGTTGCAAATTGAAGGATCATTCCAAATATTGATAAAATTTTTAAAGAGGCTTGTCATTAAAAAATGTTGAATCCATTGTCAAATTTGTTCATATCTCTTAAAGGACATGTTAAAATCATTGATCCTTTCACTAGTATTTGGGACTATTGTTCATTTTGGAACTGCTGGTAGCTTTTAAGGATTAGTTGAGTTGTGTTAGCTTCTAAAGGGTTTTGTAAACATTTTATGGCATAATGACTTTATTAAGCCTTTCACCAATTTTATATTCCATATTTTCTTGCCATAAAACAAAAATTTAAACATTTTAATATTCTAGTCATTTTATGAAATATTGGAAAACTTTATGTCTTGGCCGGATATTTTAAGGTTTTTTAAACAGGTTATAAACTTAATTTAACAACTCTTAAAGTTTTGCTCAACTTTATGTTATGTTATATTTTCTTAATTGGTTTATATTCATATTAAGATTTTCATATTGTTTCTTTAGATTATTTATTTAAATTTCTACCTTATTTTAAGAAATTCTAAATTAAGTTAATCCTTAGAAACTTTTAAAACAATACCTTGAAAAAAATAGCTCTAAGGTTTTAATAAAACACAAAAGCCGACCAAAACAGGAAACTAATGCAAACTACCTAGAGCGTATGAGTGTTATTTAATTAAAAGCATAACACGTATACGCTTAGGTGGTATTATAACAACATTTTTTGTATAATAGGATAAAGTTTTACTAACAAAAGTCTAAGAAATTCAAATATGAAAGAAAGTTCAGCCAGTTAAGAGGGTCCATAGGATACCTCATACCCTTAAGTAATATTGTAAATATATCGTCACCTTAAGTGGAAGAGGGCTCAACTACTCTTCTAGTTTTTTTGACAGCAGAAGCAAAAAAAGTTTTAATTCTGCTGGTATAGGCAGCCTACGCCTGGTTATAACACATGTTGGTAAAGAATATAGTGTACCACATTATCTTCAGATTTTTACAGGTGAATATAAAAATTGAGATACGCTCATGCGCTCATGCCAGAGAAACCCAGTAGACTGATGTAATCAGTCAAACATTTTCCGCCTAAAATCTTTGTACTAAATTTCATTGTAATATATCCTATTACTAGTATTTAAATTTTTTTCGGCTGGGTTGCATTATTGTTTAATATTGCCATAATCTTTGGTATAGTAATTGATATTCCGATTGTAACTTAAACCAATATGGTTCGTCCTTGAGCCGTCCAACATTGTCAAATGTCAATCACACTTGCAACCAATATTCCGATTAAAATAATTCATGGGCGAATGTAGGTCAGACATCTTTGAAAGCATTTGGTATCGATGTTTATGCCTTCAAGCTCTGTAGGCATTATTTTTTTTCATATAATTTTTTACTTGACTCAAATGTATACAAAATTGTTCAAAACGAAACTAAATGAAAGCTTAACTAGAAAACTTAAATTCAATAAACTTTAAATATTTTGACATGTTTTTAATAAAGAAATTTAAAAAGGGTTATATTCAAAAAAAGAAAAAAAATCTAAACAAAATTTATTTATTTTTCCTATTACATATATGTCATATTTTTCAATTTACTATTTATCATTTTGTCTCCTAAACTTCAAAAGAAAATACATATATACATACTATAAAAAAAACCGACAGACATACAAAATATGTTGGGTTTTTTATATCAAAAGCCAGAGAAAGCCCTTGAGAACCATACATTATATTGATGTTATAGACTTGATGTCTGACATCATAAAATAAAAATTGTTTTTCCATAAAATACATAGAAATTAAATAAATAAAAAAAAACAAAAGAAAAGGCTATACTGACTCTTAAACTACACTACATATAAAAAAAAATTTAATTTTCTTGAAAAAAATATTAGAAAAAAGGATTTTATTTTTATTCAATGGAATATTGTTTTTACTAAGAGAAATTTAAATATTTCGTTAAAATTTTATGCTTCTTTTAAATAACTTTTATCAAATAAGTTTCGAAATTCCAAACACTCCCCCCCCCCCAAAAATAGTTATAGAATAAATAAAACAAAAAAATAATTTGAACATACATTTACTGACAACATGTCAACATGTTTGTCTAAGCAATTTTTAACATTTCCGTTGCAGACTTTATACAAAAAATATCTATAAGTTTTTTACAATATCTTTATACTAAACAATTTTTTATTTCTTTTCCTTTTTGGCCATCACTTTAGCTTAAACTTTAAAATGTTAATCCTTTTTGCCAACACCCGCACACAATTTAGACAGTTTTACACATATTGATACTTGATGGAGGTTATTTATCGTTTTCGTATATACGAGTATATTCCTGGCACAACGCATATGTTTGGCAATTTGATAAGGGATTGACAAGTATGTGACAAGACACTCTCATGTTGCCTAAGTGGTTGTAACAATATATAAAAATTAAGAAAAAATAAAAAAATGATGAAGGAGAATATAAAAACTGTTAGCATAATGCCAATATTAAGGGGGGAAATTTATAAAGTTTTTAAAATAGAAATTTTCAAGCAAGAACAACGATTTAATTGTCCGATATAACTTTACTGATAATTAGTAAATTATTATACCCTACACTAGCATAGGCGGGATGGATTTTTGTATCAATTTTGTAACTTCCAAAAATATTAATTGATTTAAAAACCACCTTAAGTATGTCCATTTATTTTTATAAAAAATCTTCCAATTTAAACGATTAGACTTATGTATTCCTGTGAGTACCCCTACATCTTGCGAATGCTTTCAATATATACATACATAACTAATTTATAAAACGTATGTCTGGTTACATATTGGAAATTAGTTATATTCTTTTTTCATATCTAAAATCAATTAATTTAAATATTTAATATGTGTTATGGAAATGTTAAATATTCTGGCCATGTGTTAGTAATAAAATCATTTAGTCATTTGTTTATATCAAAGATATCGCCTTAAATAAACATAAAAATAAAATTATATATTAGTTTTTCTTATATGGCTTTCTTTTTGTCTGACCAGTCAAAATCAAACATAAACATGTTAATAAAAATTACCAGACATAAAAAGACAAGAAGACTTCATGACATCCTGGAGAAATAAACAAATAAATTTAAGGAAGGAGTGTTTCAGGCAGAGAACGAGAGAAATCGGAAGTTGAAGTGTTTTTGTCATGAAGGCGGTTAGTTGGCTAATGTTTTTGGTTAACATTCATGTGTATTTAAATGCTTAATCGCATACATGTAAGTGTGTATGTGAGTCTAACAGTGGACACAAAAGGGAAATGAATAAATAATATTTATAGCAAAAATTTCACTTTACTGTATATTCAAGCAACGGTTACTATGTCTACATATACTAATCAATACTAGACTATAGTTAAGTATATACTAAGTATATACTAGACTATAGGCTAGTTCAGACTATACTAGACTCTAGTCTATACTAGACTCAAGTCTGTACTAGACTCTAGTCTATACTAGACTATAGTCTATACTAAATTATAGTTTAGTCTATACTAGACTCTCTAGTATAGACTATAGTCTATCTACTATTGTAGAATATAACTTATACTACACTATAGTCTTTACTAAAATATAGTCTATACTAGTATAGACTAAAGGCTAATACAGACTATAGTATAGTATATACAATAGTCTAGTATAGACTAAAGTCTATACTATTGTAGGTTATAACTATACTACACTATAGTCTAATATAGACTATAGGCTCGTACAGGCTATAGTCTAGTTAGACATTAGTCTAAACTATTTTAGATTATAACTTATACTATATAATAGTTTTTACTAAAATATAGTCTATACTAGGCTATAATCTAGTGTAGACTATAGTCTAGTATAGTAGAGTCTAGTAAAGGATATAGCTAGTACAGAGTTATAGTCTAGTATATACTGTAGTCTAGTAGTCTAGTATATACTGTAGTCTGTAGTCCGTAAACGACTTTAGACTTTATAAAGTCTATACTAGACTATAATCTAGTATAGACTATAGTCTAGTATAGTAGAGACTAGTAAAGACTATAGTTAGTACAGACTATAGTCTAATATATACTGTAGTCTAGTAGTCTAGTATATACTGTAGTTTGTAGTCTGTAAACGACTTTAGTCTGCAGTAAACTAGTTATTATATACAATAGTATAGACTATTGTCTAGAAAAGACTATAGTCTAGTATAGACTAAAGTATAGTATAAACTTTAGTCTAGTATAGACTTAAGTTAAGTATTGACTATAGTTTGGCATAGACTATAGTCTGGTATCTGTAATAGACTATAGTCTGCACTAAACTAAGTAGTTGTAATCTACAATAACATAGACTATAGTCTAGTAAAAACTATACTCATGTTTAGACTATATTGTAGTATAGACTATAGTCAAGTATAGACTATAGTCTAGTATCTGTTTTTTTTTTTAAATTAAATAATGAAAAAATTGTACTAAATTTTTAGAAATATGTATTTAAGTTTACACTATAGTCTAATTTGGGCTTGTGTCGTTTGTAGTTTTAACTAGAATAAAATCTACAATAAACTTCTGTGAAAAATATATTATATCTGACTCCATAGCAGTTTAGGGTCTGCAGTAGGTTTTGATCTTCAGGAGACTATGATATACACTAAACTATAGCGTACAGTAAAATATGTCTTTTCAACAAATTTCTGATATAAAATTCTTTTGCTGTTTTCTTGTCCACTGTACTTTTAAAGATAGTGTGAACTTTTAAGTTTGTTCTTATTCTGTACTTACGTCAGTCAGTCTGTCTAGTCGCTTGCTATTTGTTAACTTAACTATAAAAATTATATGTTTAAGAAATACAGAGACATTATGCCACAGGATTACTCTAAAACAGATATTCACACACACACATGCACACACACAGATTTGTAAAGTGACAAAAAGTAGAGGAAAACTAGCAAACTGTAAAAATAGTAAACTAGAAAAAGAATAACCCTGAAACATTGATAAATTAAACAGATTTATTACTTAACTGGAAATCATCTTTATTCACATATATTACACCACATCCCCGCTTGAGCGACTGACAAGCCCTTTTTTATAAAACCCCCTCGTGCAATGAATAGCAGTATTTGTACGTTATAGTGTTTATTTTGCATTATTTTCAAGAATAGATGACAGCATTACTAGTCTTAAGAGTTCAGGCATTTGATTTGATTTCATTCTGTTTTTCTTGTTTTCTTTTTGTATTAACCAAAAGTCTAGCGAAATGTATCATTGTCTTTTGTCTTTTTTTCAGTAGTAGTTTTTTTTTTTGAAATTTATTTATTTGTCATTGTCTGTTGGTATGTTGGAGTGTTTTATGTTAAGGTTTCTAAATGTTTATGTCTTGCCATCTGTTTGTCTTGCTGTCGTGCTAAATGTCATTTAGTCTGTTTCATGTTCTCTTCGTTTTGTTTGTTTTATAGATCCTTGGTCTATGTCTGGTTGTTTGCTTTATCATTTCTCTTGTTGTTGGGGCTTTTTGTTAATTTTGTTTTATTTCTTTTTGCATTTCAAATTATTTAACTTTCTTTTCTCTACTTGTTTTTAGATTCTAGAATATAATTTTATTTTTGTAATTTTATATAATGTTACGTATTATTTACATATCTTTTGTATTCATTTGTTTTTTCAGGTTATTTAATTTAAAAAAAAGTAGAATACGGTAGTAAAAATGGATATAAGGGTAAAAGTGTATTAGTCTAAAAATAACTTTTGTATGAAATTTATTAATTTTCATGCAAAATTAAATCGAAATTAAAAAAAAAATCGGAGAATCTGAATATATGTATTTCAAAATTATTAAAATTGAATTCTTTTAAACTTCTGTCTCGTGGAAAATAGCACAAGCATTTTTAATAAATCATGGCAATTCATTGCGTTTGTATTTAATTTTTCTGCTCCTGTACATATTCTATAAATATCATTGTTTGTTTGTTTGTTTTCTTTTAATTTCCCAAACTTTTCTTTCTCTCTGAACAATGAGTATGTCCCCAGTATTTAATGTTGGTTCCTTTTGTCTATTTTTGTTTATTTATTGGTTGTATGTAGTTGTAGCTCTGTTTCTTCATTATTAATCTTTTGATGTCACCATTATTCATAATCAGTCGTGTTGAAAATAATACTTATGTATTATTGCTTTTTTTGTTTGTTATTTCCCTTGTTCGTTAATGTTTTAGTTGCTTATTTTCTTGTCGAGTTTTAGGTTTTCAATTTCAATTGAAATTTTTTTTGTTGCGTTTAATAATGAAAAATGTTTGCCTTACATTTTGTCTAGGCTTTAGCTCTATTATTATTATCCATTAGTTATATACATCTCTAGTATTTCAGTATTTAAAAAAAAAATGTGCTTAGAATATTAAATGTTTTTTTGTCCTGATTAAATTGAGGAGGCGAAAGCTTAAAGTATTACCGTAAAGAGACTTATTCTAAGTTATATAGTTTAGACCAGACTATTAAGTAGACTATAGTCTAGACTAGATTATAGTCTAGACTAGACTATAATTTAGACTAGACTATAGACTTGACTAAACTATAGTCTAAACTACACTATAGTCTAGACCAGACTATAGGCTAGTCTAGAATTGACTATAGTTTAGATCAGTCTATAGTCTAGACTGCACTACAATTTAGAACAAACTATAATGTAGATCAAGCTTTAGTTCAGACAAGACTAAATCTTACTATGGTGTAAATGAACCTATATTGTAGACCAAACTAAAGTTTAGACTATAGTTTAGACCAGTCAATAGTCTAGAGCAGACTATAGGCTCAACTAAACTAAAATCTAGAACAAACAATATTCTAGACCAGACTATGATATTACATATTGGACTGTCATCTTGATTCTACAATAATCTAGATCAGAATATAGTCTAGATACGAGTAAACTATAGTGTAAACTAAACTTTAGTTTAGACCACATTTTAGTCTAAACTGGGCTATAATTTATTCAAGAATATATTCTAGACTAGACTATATCTTAAACCAGACTATTGGTAAGATCGGACTTTAGTCTTAACTGGACTAAAATAAAATCAGACTAAATTACAGACTATAGTCTAAATCAGATTTTATTCAAGATCAGAATATCATCTAGGTCTGAATATAGTTCAGTCTATAGACTAAAACAAACTGTAGTCATGACGGGACTGTAATAGAATAAGAATATAGTATAGACCAATTTAAATTACAGATCAGATTATAGTCAATCTACAGTCTATACTAAAATATAATCACGAAAAGGTTATAGTGTAGACTGAGAAAGTTTTAGTCTTGACCAAGGAGGAAGTTTTAGTCTTGACCAAACTATAGACTAAAGTCTACGCCAAAATATAGCCTTCTCTGACAATACTTGTCAAAATCTTTGACTCAAAAGCTATAGCCTGCACTAGTATTTACCAGGTTATAGTTTATACTAGACTTAAATCTATATTCAAAATCATTCTTTAGTCTGAAGTCTAAACCAAACTTTAGTCTTTACAAGACCATAGACTACATTAAATTTTAGACTACATTAAATTTTAGACTATATTAAATTTTAGACTATATACTTCACTAGACTATAGTATATTTTAAACTACACTACACCTTATATTATTCTGACTCAGATTATGATTTTATAACGTTTCTCATCATTCATGAAGTTTTGGTTAGTATTTTTATGGTTGAGGTTATATTTCATTTGTTTTTGTTGGATCTATTCAAGATAATACACACAACAATAATGTCAGAGCAAATATAATTTTCAAGCAGTTGAAATGACCAGAAGCTAAATAACAAATGAAAAACCCAAATGAAGCAGATAGGGCAAACATGGTTGGATTTTGAGGCTGTTGACTAAATAACTTGTCTACAAGAATAATGATAAAAATAAATGAGTCGTTTGGTAAAAAAAATGGTAGTTTGAAAAAAAATATATTTTTTTTGTATAATAACAAATGAAGTCACAAAATGCAATCAAAAGAAATCTCTATTCCTCTATTTACTCGAAAAATGATATACACTCCTATTTAAATGGACATAGTTCTGGTCTTCCCGTCATTTATAATTTTCATGATGGACTTCATTGTTGTTAAATTATTTTTGTAGATTTTTTTTGCATGAAATTTTTTTGTGTTAAATTATTTTTTTTTTGCTTTTTCTTCTTGTAGTTTTATGGCAGAATAGTTTTGAACATTTTGCTGAATTTGTAATTCATGTTACCGCCTTTTATTACATTTACTTGAGAAAAAAACTTCTGCAGCCAGTTGGAGTTTTTTTCAGTTTTTACTGTCTTTTTTCATTTTTAAGGGAATAATAGATATATAATAGAAGAAACCGTTGAAAGTCTTCAGCACAAGCTGTAGATAATAGGACAGCGTGTGTTTTTTATTCACACTTTTATCTTAAAATTTAGCATATTTTTTTTGAAGGACATTTCGTTTTTTTTCTTGGAATAGGGCCATTGATAATGTTGGATATTATGATTCTTTGTTGTATTATTTTACTTTTTGTACTGACAAAAAAGCAACGGAAAAGTTCGAATGGTAGCTTGTAGAATAAATATTCAGAATTAACAAAATTATAAGATTTTTTTCTTTATTGATTTTGGGAGAAACACGATTTTAGTAGAAAACAGCTTAAACTTGAAAAATGTTAATACCGCACATTCGGAAAAATAGACTTAGCCTAGACATATACTAAGTATAGACAAAAACCAGTATACAGATAAGACCAGAATTGCAGCATTCGATATTGATCGAAAACTCAGACTTTTCAGCAAATATTGTGTAACATACCTTATGGATTTTCAAAATAATTTATTTAGCAAAAGGTTTGATAAAAATTGATATCTAATCATATCCGTTTGTTTGTCAAGACATTTAGTTTAAAGGAAATTATTTTACTATCAGTAAACTTTTGACAAATAAGTTAAAATGTAGTGAACCTTGTATGTTACATATTATTAAGATTATCCTAAAAGTGTGCCACACAAATGTCTCTGATATATCTTAGACTATGACTGATATCGAATGCTGTGATTAGGCCCCAGACTTTTTATCAGCTATTAAAGAATAGTCTCGACATCGACCAGATCTAAGCCAAGACAAAAGCTTAATTAAAGGACAAATAGACATAGTTTTAACAGTATTCAGTCTATTGTAGAGATGTTATTTAAATATTTTTTTAAAATTATAAAAATTGTGTTTTTTTCTTATCCCTCATCCCTTAGCCAGTATCATTCATGCAATAGCATTTCCTTTGACAAATTTCCATTATAAATATTTTCCAGCTGAAACGTGACTGACATGCCTTATTGTTAAAATCTTCCTACTGTTTTCCTTTATTCGTCTTCTATAAAATATTGCGAATTTTTAAAAGAATTTTTGGTAATTTCAGTTTTTTTTGTTAATTTTATTCCCTTACTTTGCTTGATTTTTTCATAAAATAACTTTGGTTTATTTGTGCGGCTGTTTCCTTTTTTTTTCATTCCTGTTGTGCTATAATTTTATGGTCCTGATTTTGTTCTTTCTGCTACCAAATATTTATTCAATTTGCATAAAATTTGTGTTTATTTTTCGCACAAAGGCATTAAATGAAACAAAGAAATTTAAATATACACTTGGACGAGAAAGTTTAAATTAAACAAAGGCAATTGTTGGCTGCTATTAAAATGAATTAAACAAAGACAATTGTGAGATTTTTTTTTAATTAAAACAATAGAGGATTTTTTTAAATAATTATTTATTGTTAAAAAAGAAATGCTTATGAATTGTGAGACAATGATACCCTGGAAGTAGGCAACAGTTTTCGTTTTTTAATTAAGTATTTCAATTGTATGAATTTGCATTGAAATGGATTTAACGTTTTAATTTAAATTTAATAAATTGTAAATGAAACGATTTTAAAAATGTATAAAATAAATAAAATTAAAGCATATTTTTGGGGTGATACTTATTAACGAGGTAAAAAATATAAAGTAAAATTGCATTTGTTATAAGTATTTTTTTTTTTATTATTCTAAATCATTAAATATTTTATTTTTACTTCCAGGTGGCGATATCTCTAAAGATCAGTGCAACAAAACAGTGGATATTTTTGAAGATGTCAGTTCTCCCGAGGTGACGAATCAAAACATAGGCCGACCCTTAACCTGCTCTTATCGTTTTCGTACATTAAAAGGTGCTCCCAGGGATTTTGTCTTAAGATTAAGATTTAAAAAGTTCAAAATTGGTACTTTACTCAATGCCACACACTGTGAAGGAGGATATTTGCAGGTAATATTACCAAGAACCTAAAATTATTTGTTAAGCCAAACAAATAACTTACTTAAGTTTTTTATAGTTTCTTTCATAAGCTTTTTATTGATATTTTATCTTTTTGTATACCGTAAAACTTTAAGTGTTAACTTTAAAGCTTTTTGGCGTTGGAAACGTTTTATTGCACACACACATTTTGCTTAATATATAATTTGTTAACATTTATTGTTCGTCATGAATTAAGGCTCTAGGGAATTGTGATTTATGGCTAAAGACATTCTAACATACAGACTAATACATCAAATCAAGAAAAAACACAGAACAAAAGATGAAGAAATATATAAAGATATCAAATTAAATTTATTGCTTAATATAAGAACTGCTGGCTTACAAAATACACGTACTTAGACATTCCCGCTTACACACATTCGAAAGATAAATATCCTTACAGCATATTTTGTGTGTATATATTTGAAGACATTGTATTATTGTGGCCGTTTTAAGATAAATGTATGACATGAGCTCAACATATGGACGTCATATTAATAATAACGTAAGACTAAATAATGATTTCTTGAATTTTGTTTTATTCTTACTTTCTTTCTCTTGTACAAAATGTGTCAAATAAAAAATTTCTTTATAACTTATTTATTTAACTGTTAAGTTGTATGTGTGTGATTTCCACTTCCGCTTGTTAAACAGTAAATACCACTAGATGAGATTTTTTCATAACACATGAACATAACATAATATAACATACATAATACATTTCCCATTTATCTCTAGGGATTAAAGCAAATCGCAAAAGAACTACTAACTGACCTTAGAGCTCAGTTCTTTTTATAACTCTACGTTAGAATAAAGGGAATATAAAACTTTTTATTCTTTTTGTGGCTTTTTTTGAATATGAAGTTTAAAAAAAATATCTGAGATCTTAGTAAAAAATATGTCCAAGCTTAGTCTAGAATAAATCCAAATCAAACTTCTGTCCAGATAATCCGCAGAATTAGTGAAGACTTGCTCAGTTATGATCTTTGGACTTTATCGTGTACAAATAATCATTATTATCCTTATTTAATAAAAATTTTCTTTACTTAAACAAATTTTACTTATAATTTTCAATTTCATTATAACTGGCACTTTAACAATGAGTTGCACTTTGACAATGACTTATACTATGACTGTGCTTTTTACTTTGACAATCACTCGCTTTTTGATCATGTCTCGTATTTTTGATTCTAACTCTTATACAAAAGTGCAAGTCTTTTTGATGCTGACTGGCACTTCGCCTATGACGTGCACTTTGAATACATAGAACTTGTATTTGAACTATCAAGTGTGGTTTCGCTATTGCTCTGACCTAAGCCCTTTAAAACTTACAAAGGGACACTCATTTTTTAAATTTCTCACATTAATAAGCCCTGGTGTAGAGTACAATAATGTTTACAACAACTCGATATGATTATTTTTTTAGTTTTATTTGTCCATCATTATTTTTGGCCATTACTGCTCCAGCATAAATGATAACATATGGGATTCATTTTGGCCCAAATGACAGCTTCATATTTATTTTGCTCGGTCTTAGCAAACAAAAAACACAAAATCAAAAGCGAACAGCCACAAAAAACACTTTCAAAGCTAAAGCCAAAAATTTCCTAAAAAAAATCTTAGCTTTCTATCTCAAGCGTTGGGCCATAGGGAATCCTCGCTGTTGCTTGTGTGAGTGTGTGTGTTTCCGTTGGCGTGTAATGAATTTCAATTTATATCAATTTTTAATACGACTTTTTTTTCTATATTTTCTCTGATATCTTTAGATAGTGGATGGAAATGCCAAAACGGATGTCTCCAATCGCAGAGAGCCTGGTATGTTTTGTGGAGAAGCGGAACAACCTCAGACATTTATCAGTGAAACAAGTTATGTGAAGGTCCTTTTTCATACAGACAACTTTACGGATCAGGTGAGAAAGTTAATTTAAAGTTATTATCTTTTAAATTAAGGTATTTAATAAAAGTTGTAAGGATTTTTCAATGGATTTTTAATAAATTACATTTGAAGTTTTTTTTTATTAAAAAAAAACTTATCAGCGATTGTTTAAAATTCATTGACATATTATTGGCTATATTTTATAGTCCTCTTGAATTTTGTTTATTTTTATTTTATTATTTTATAAATTTGATATTCAGCATTGATTTTATTTTGCATGTGAGTGTCAATGCCTAAAGACCAGAAAGAGAAAAGATGAAAAAATTTATATAAGCGGAAATTAACAACGAAATATATTTTATCCATAATAAAAAATCTCACAAATATCATCAGTATTAAGTCATATAACAAACTGTCAACAGGCATACATACCTACATACTTTTATGCACAGACTTATGCAAATTTACACAAACACACATTTATATCCATATTAACGAGTAAAGATGTGTTATAGTAATATGAGGGTCCACTGAAAAATTCAAAATTAAATAGAGAAAATAGGATCAATATAAAAATTTTAAGCAAATCATTTTAATTGAAAGCAAATGTTAAAACTGCATAAATTATTTGGCTTTAGACTTTAAGCTCTACTTTCGAAATTCCATAATCAGAAAATCTTGCATGTCCTGTTCATATTTTGTCAAAACTATTTGTTGGACTATCAATAACGCGTAACGGATGTAAATAAATGCATATAAATACAAACACATGCAACATAATTTACACACTCACTCGTTTTATAATTTACATGTGTCTGAACAAGCAAATGCGTGTATTGCATTTAATGACAATTCTAATAGACAACAAAAAAAAAAAAAGAGTGTAAAAACAATGTTCATAAAATTTATATACTCGAGCTTATGCTAAATACACGTGTTGCCTGGCAAATGGGTCTTTTTTACTCAAGTATACAAGTAGTGAATGCGTAAATGTGTATTATATGTATGTACATACATTTGTATGTACATGAATATTTAATAATAAATGAGAATGAATGTGTATTGGTGTGTTAAATTACGTTATTTCAGTCAGGACAGGTTTTAAGCGTAAATATCAATTTACGCAGTCAATGTATTAAATATTGACAATGCAAACTTGCGCATACATAAATACACATTGACATACTTATGTGTATATCGAAATATGTACCGAAATACATATGCAATGAAAGTAAAATGTATAATAACATGGCTCATAATTGTTAGCAAATGATTTATGTCCTTAGTCAAGAAAAAATTGTGTCGTAAGTTTTCATTGGATGCTATTATTTTAATTTTGTCAAAAAGATTAGGTTAAAGTAAAAGTCTGAAAATTAGATTCACTTACACTTTGAAGCCCACTTGTTGTATTTCCGGTTGGCTTTAAAAAGCTCTTATTCCGGTAAGTTTCTATGTCAACCAGGGGCGATCGATATCGATCGACATAGTAAGATATTTTATAAACATTTGCATACTTTTAGGATAATCTAAATAATTTATTATATAGTTATAAAAAGTTGACTACACTGTAACTTATTTGTCGAAAGTTCACTGATAGTAAAATAGTTTAATTTAAAACTAAATAGATATGTTTGGTTATCAAATTTTATTTTTATTTCTAGATAAAAAAGATATTTTAATTTTTTATTTGGGAAACCCTAACCATATTATTGTGAACATTTGGAGACAATTCAATGAAATTTGACTCATATTGCCGTTCTTTGAACAGAAATAATGTCTACGGAATAAAGTTTAATTTGGTAGATAATTTCAGATACCTACCATATACAAAATTTACCTGAATTGAGTTTTGCGAATATTATGGAGCATACCTTTAGGCTGCGAAAAAATCGATTCCTAGAAACCTTTTATATAAGAAATACCCAAGTCAATGGACCCATACAAACCAGTTTTCGCATAAATACATATGTGCCAAATTTTATTGATTTATCTGCATAGGACAATTTCAATCTTAAGAATATGGGTAGGTTTTCCCAAACATAAAAGCTTAAATATCTTTCTTATCTGAGCAAACATAGAAAAATATATGCCACCATTACGTCTTTGTTAATTAAAAAAAAGGTTTCAAAGTCAAGCACATATGCATTTTTTCAAAAGTCACAGATAATATTAATCAAAAGTGATGCAAAATTTTCAAACTAGAAACAAATTTTAAAATTTTGTATTTATATTTTTTTTTAATAAAAAATTAATTAATTTTGGTGGCACTCTAATGATGAAATAAATAAACAAATATGTAAATATTCAGAAATATCAGTGCATTGGTGAATAAGTTTAAGTGTGTATATCCTTGTAGATATACATACATATGTAGACATGTATGTATTTGTACGTATAAATGGCTATATGACACATGTCATTAGTGATGTTAATATCATCGAATATTATGATGATGCCGGTAGTCAGTGTTCATTCAAATCCTTATACAGGCATATGAATACAAATATATATACTCTGGCTGATGTTGACATTTACAATACATGTGTATATGCATACATATACAAACAAACACAAGTAGTTGTCACAAATATTTTCATTATAATTTTCATTTCTGATCTTCGCTCCGAAAAACCTTGTGTCATTTATCAAGTATAAATATGTATATAAATAATATTGATACTTTTGTGGGTGTTTATGTATGTGTACATTAACACATATATGTATGTATGTATGAACATGTAAAAATTTTCTTATTTACATAAGTATGTAGGTCTTTGAAGGCAGGTGTGAATATTTTAAATTTTTTCATTATTTATTAAACAAAATTTAATTTAAATATTTTCTTTTTAAATTTTAATTTTGCTGTTGTAGTACTTTCTTTTTTTTTTGTTTATAATGTTAATTATATTTATGATGTAACCTAATTTGCTATATTATTAATTGAATTGTCTGTTATTTTATGAATTTGTTCTTGTACGTATTTATTACTAATGCAAAAAAAAACAACAATAATATTTTATGCAAATAATTTAATTTAAATAATTATTGGTTGAATAAATGATTAAATTATAATAAATTTCATTATAAGTTAATCATTTTATTGTATTTGAATGAAAAAAAGAGAAAACACATAATTTAATAATGATGAAATTATGTTATTAGATTTTGAAAAAAAGTGTGAATTGTTCATAATTCGCATACATAATTTAATATAAATTATATAATATAATCATTTAGGGAAATAGTGATATAACTTAATTAAGTACTATTTACTAAAATGGCATTTTAAACTACAATGACTTAATATTATAAAGTAATATGCACTCTTTAAATACAAATTTTAACCACAAAAATCCTCATAATTTGAAGAAGTTTTTATTAATATCAATTATACGCCATGTACATATAACAAAACAATTAAATTTCAATAAATGAAAACTTCAAAAGCACATTAATGGAAAATTTTTGGTTTAAAATAATTAAAATTGAAGGAATGTATGATTGAATAGTTTCTTATGGAGAACGAATATAAGCCAAATAAGTAGAAACAGAAAAAAACAAGTAAGGAAGTGCTATAGTCGGCCAAGCCCGATAGCCTTCACCACTAAGGTCAAAGGTGTTCTTTTTTCTGTATAAAGTCAAATATTTGTTAAATTTTGTCATCAAACAAACATTTTCTCATAACTTATATATTTAGGCTATTTCCGTCATTTGGACTTATATGAGAGCTAGGGTCAAATTTGGACCGATTATCTCGAAATTAAAAAAAACTGATTACAGTTTTAAAATTCTTATTATCTTCAGATTCAGATTTACGAGCGTTTTACAGAATTTTTGTCTTATATAGTGCCTTTTGCCAAAAGAGTTTGTATGGGAGCTATGGTCAAATAGTCAGTATTTGTTTAAATCTTATAAAAAAATATTGATATTTGTGGCCAAAATATCAATTCCGGGAAGTGGGACCTATAGAACGTATCATAAATAATGAATCGATTTTGATGAATTTCAAGAGCCATGATCCCACTATCAAAAAAGTTATCTGTGCCAAATTTAATTAAATTATCTTTAGAATTGCGACATGTACTTTGATTAAAAGGTTTACAGCCAGCCAGACGGACGGACATCGTTAAATCGGCTCAAGAAGTGATTCTAAGTCTATTGGTATACTTAAAGGTGGGTCTAAGACCAATATTTCTATGCGTTACATACATCAGCACAAACTTATAATACCCTTCCCACTTATTGGGGTGAAGGGTAAAACTTCTAGGGGTAAATGAAAAATTATAGGTGTGAGAAAAATATAAATTGGTTAGGGTTACAAGGGAACCTAATATAAAAACTTTTAAATAAAAATTAAATAATTCATCTAAAAGCACTAGTTTAGGTTTTAGATACAATATTTCTCCAATAATATTTAAAAAATATATTTAATTTTACCATAAAATATGTTTGTTTCCTTGCTATAAAAAAAACTACCCAAAACAGTCGGAAGTTGTCAGAATTAAAACCAATTGTATTGAAAGTTTTGTACGTAAACACCAAAACTTACTCAAAGTAAGTTTTGGTTGTTTCTTTAAAGTAAACCCACAATTATAGACTAAAAGGTTTTCTTGACAAAATCTTGATAGAAACATTTCTTATATTTTCAACAAATTTATGTAAAAGTTTTCAAAAAAGATCATTATAAGTGTAAAACAAAAATTAGAATTTTATATAAATAAGAATATAAGAGGAAACTAATAGAAATTTCTTGAGTTAAAGTAACATTCAAGTTTTAAATTTCAAAAGATTTTTTTTGAAATACTTTCTAAGGACATTAAATTTATCAAAAACCTAAATTTAAGTATATTTTAAAAAAATGTGTTTACTTAAAAAAAAAACACAGACCAGACATTGTTTTCATAATTATTTTTAAATTTATTCCATGCTAACAAAATGAGAAAACCAAATAAATTACTTGAAACTAAAAGAATGCCAGACTTTATCTAACTCAATTGCAGTTTGTTTGTCTTCAAAATGTTAATATTTTCTGATTTTTTCTTTTAATAATATTTGCAATGTATACGAGAGTAAGAGCCTGATAAACTTTATTACATAATAAATGCACTTCATGAGGATGCAAACAACTGCCTACTCCAGTTAACACTCGAGCTTTAGCCTTTGGCAGCAACTCCACCACATGTCTTTGTCTTTGTTTGAATATTTTATAAAATAGAGATTCTTTCTATTTATTCCTTTCGAAGTTTTTATTATTATTATTTCTTCATTTTTAAAATACTAAAGTTATATATTCATTCTTTCTAACTATTCATTCATTTGACACACTCGTCCTTTAGAACTACTGACTACTCCTTTTAAGCTTTCCCATTTGTAGTTTGCTTGTGTTGATTTCACAGTTTTCCAACCACCTTTAATAAAGTCATAAATATTTATGAAAAACTTTAGCTATTTCGTTCTTGATTTCCCCCCAAACCAAAAAGCTAGAGAGATTACTTGTCAGACAGTTTGTAGTGCAGCTACAGACAAACTGCCAGAGACATGAAGAGCCTGGAATAGGAAAAAATGCACTAGAATTATATGGAAAAACAAAAAAAAAAAAAAAAAATAAAAAGCCATTATAATGAGTTAGCTGTTGCTCATCAAGCCATAAGTTCTTCCTGTTTATACTTGCTTAAATGATAGTAAATATGAACAACAGCAACGGCAGCAGAAGTAGCAAAAGCAGCATATCTATGGCAACAACAGCAGCAAAGCAGTGCATTGCAGCAAACAACAGAAAATGTTGGTAATGGTGGCAGCTACATAAAGTTTTTTCCAGAAAACTTTCCATGAATAAGGTCAATGCGACTTTGGGGATTGCTAAAATTTGCTTATCTTATAAAAGAAAGTGTAAAGATTAACATTTAATAAAGATTTATCGAAATATTAGGAAGAAAATGTCATTTTCACTTATAAAACTTTTTTGAAAAAACTCAAGGCGTATTCACAGTAAATGAGACATGATCTTGAAATATTTTCAAAAAAAAAAAATGTAGCTCATTTTTTCAAACAACCTCACCCACTTTGTCATTGAGTAAAATCCGAGTTGTTAAGTTTTATTTACATTTAATAAAGAAAAAAGTTTTAAGAAAAAAAAAACGTTATAATGCTAAAGACAAGAGTGTTTTGGATGATAGTAATGAAGAGCTTTAGTAGAAAAAGTAATATTTGCTTTTTGCCATCTAAAAGTAGCAGAAAAAAATGAAATAAAAGAGGATTTGTTTACTCTTTACAGAAGGTTAATGATCTCAAAGCAAATAAATCTAAAAAAAATTTAATGTTTTTAAATAAAACATAAATAAAAGAAAAATGAAAGATTACTTGAGACAAACTGAAAAGATATTTTTTGTAATTGTAATTATGAAAATTATATTAAATGTATAGAATTGTGTACAGCATACTTCTAGGAGATAAAGAGTTAAAGCCTTTGAAATCGTTGTTAAAGATTTTGTGGATTATTTTAGATTGTATTTATAAGTTGCTAATGTAATTAAAGAGAGTTCATATAAAAGAAAATAATATAAAAAAATATTGTCTACTTCTAGGGGTGCATGAAATTAGATAAATAATTTTCGCAGTCTTAGATGTAGATAAGATCTAAAATTGTGTTTGTAGGATCAAATAAATTCAACCACAAAATAGAGAATAGTAGATTGCGGACATTTCTGCATAAAAAAGTCTGATAATGTGTAGTGGATAAAGAGTTTTGGAGACTTTTTTCTATGGAAAAAAGTGTTTTGGAGACTTTTTTCTATAGAAAAATGTTTTGGAGACTTTTTTCTATAGAAAAAAGTGTGGTGGAGACTTTTTTCTATAGAAAAAAGTGTGGTGGAGACATTTTTCTATAGAAAAAAGTATGGTGGAGACTTTTGTTCTATAGAAAAAAGTGTGGTGGAGACTTTTTCTATAGAAAAAAATGTGGTGGAGAACTTTTTTCTATAGAAAATGTGTGGTGGAGACTTTTTTCTATAGAAAAAAGTGTGGTGGAGACTTTTTTCTATAGAAAAAAGTGTGGTGGAGACTTTTTTCTATAGAAAAAAGTATGGTGGAGACTTTTTTCTATAGAAAAAAGTGTGGTGGAGACTTTTTTCTATAGAAAAAAGTGTGGTGGAGACTTTTTTCTATAGAAAAAAGTGTGGTGGAGACTTTTTTCTATAGAAAAAAGTGTGGTGGAGACTTTTTTTCTATAGAAAAAAGTTTGCTGGAGACTTTTTTCTATAGACAAGTGTGTGGTGAAGACATTTTTGAAAAGGAAATACCTTTAAAAATATAACATACTTTGAAGGCAACACTAAAATGTTTACCAAATTTAAGGATATTGTTATTATTTTACCTCTTATTTAAATCATTTATTTTTAGTATTGCCTACTTTTTAAGTTCAAAATTTACTTTAAAGGTTATATTAATGTTTTTTCTCTATAATTAACGTACAAATTAGACTTTAGACTTTAAAATGTTTCCTTCCTTTTCTTAATATAATTACACCTTATTTTATAGCCTACTTTAAGGTGTTTACACTAATTTCGTTTTATTGATTTTATATTATTTCTTTCAATTTTCGTTCTTTTTGTTCACTTACAGACTTATTTCACTTTCGATTCGCGTGCCGAACAACAAACAGAAGTTTATTTACGTTACGGCCAACATCCAGAATTGTATCCCAATCGACGTGGTGAGGTCGTTCAGGGGTAAGTAATCATTTGGCACAAGAAAAAAAAATATATAAATAAAACTCAAGTAACAAAAAGCTACTAAATACTTAATAGCAATAACCAACATTATGAGGCCGAAATGTAAATTGTTTACCGTACATGTACCAAATTGTAATGTAATGTTTAACAATAATTTAATTTTATTATATTACACCAATTTTTTTCTTTTTTTGCTTTTATTATTGCGAGTTTGTATGAGCAATTTGGTTTCTCTTCTGTTAAAAGTGCGACCATAATCATATTTGTTGCTAATAAAACACGCACTACTTAACACAAAAAAAGAAAAGAAAAACTCAAGCAATTTAATAAAAATAATAATAATAATAATAAAAAATCCGAAAATAAATTCTGGAAAATAACAAAAATTGTTTAGCTTTTCAAAGGAAAATAACAAAATTAAATGATTGAGTATAATTTTGTTTGTGAAAATATTATTTTGGAAATTTGTTATGAAACATAATGTAACTGTGTTTACATTAATATTTGTACATATTGACAATTATTTCTCAATTTTTTATGATAATATCAATATAATTATTTTTTGTCTTAAGCTTTAATCCTTTAATGTATAGAACTTTGCTTAAGCTTAAGTGCTTTATTATTTGATTCCTTTAAATCTCTGGTCTCAATTATTGATTTTTAAATTTATATTCAAGATTTTTTCTCTCATACTTTTTACATTTCCTCTATTTCCAGCTCATATTGCGAACGTGAATATCGCGATTGTCGCTTGCAAACATGTTACGTACAATCACCTGCGTATCCGGGTCTCTATCCAAGAGCCTTAAATTGCCGTTATAAATTACATACGAGACAGCCATACATCAAATTGTATCTACAAAATGAACAATTTGCGGTAGATGGTCAAAGGTAAGTCAGAGTTGTTGTTGTTTTATTTTTTTTTTACTTTCCATAAAACAAAACGTGAACAACAAGATAAAAACCAGGGCGGGGATATAAAAAGAATATCTACCTTAAAGCCCTTTTAACTTTTTGGCACTTTAAATGACATGAACAGAAATAAAACAAAAGAGAGCGAATGAAAATCAACTTAAGGCCAAAACTTACCATCAAACAAACACATATGGAACTGGCAGACAATAGGCGAAGATATTAAATTACATGGAAGAACAAAGAAAGAACAATATTTTTTTCTCCTTTGTTCTCCAGAAATTAGCGTTTATTTAGTTGTTCACAGTAATTTGTCATTTTGGCACGTCTTTATTTTCACAAGCAACTGCTTATGTCACATCTTCAACACTAAAACAGAATTTCTGAAAAAAAGAAAATTTCTACAAACTTTAACACATTCATAGAAACTAAATACTCCGGCTATAACAAACATTTATATACATAGCAGACAATTTTAGAAATATTATATTCATTTTGAAAATAAAGTATTTTCTAAACTCTTAAAAAATATCCTACTAGTCTTTCGTAATGTATGGAAATTTTTTTTTTTGGCAAAGTGACAATGGCAATTTGACAATTCAAGTTTTGTTAATACCAACATATTCGAAGTAGAAAATTTTTTCTTTTTTTTCTGTTTCATTCTGTTATATTTTAAAGTATGTATTTGTTTTAAAATATTTGTTTAAAAGTTTGTTAGAAAACGACAAGTTTTAGACATGATTTTTCAATAATGTGCAAAATCATAATATTTATTTTGGTTGCAAAAAATATTTATACAAAAAAAATTGTTTTAAAGCTAAAAAAATATGCATAAATTATAAAAAAAAATTCTTAAATGTAAATAAAATATTTTGAAACTAAAATTGGTTATGGAAAATCTTAAATATTCATCATTTTATAAAAACAATACAGTTTTAGGAATATATGCCAATTTTCTCTTTTTTAAGAATAACAAGCAAAATATAAGAATTTACAATTTTAATATTATTACTAAAATATGACTAAATATGCTTTCTAAGCTCAATAGAAGTCTTTATTTCATTCTATTACAAAATATTGTATTTTTGAGATGTATTCAAAGACATAATTGAACTTACTAGGTCTATAATATATGGTTCAATGTTTATATTAAAAAAAAAAACAATTACACGTCATATACCTTAAGGACAACCGTGCTAAAAGTATAGGCATATAAATACTGTATATCGAAATTTGGACCGCCGTACTATGGTATTTCTGCTGAAAAAGGCCATTTTTGGCCACAGCTTTTAAAAAATTGAATGATGCAGTTCTATGGGAAAGAGTCTAGGTATTAAGGCTTAATAATTGTTTTCAAGAAAAAGTTATATTATATGTTTTAAAAAAGGAATTGAAATTTGCTTAATGTTCTAGAACGAAGAGTGATAAAATTTTTCATCAAACTCACTACCACATGCATCGAATATAGCTTCACAGTTTTAATCTTGATGCTGATTATTGGATGGGTTAAGGTACAGAGCCTTAGTTTTAGTCTGCAGAAGAAAATAACTTAATCTCGTATATAGTTTAAAAGATATCAGGAAATCAAAAAAGCTCTATTAAATTGAGTGTTTTCGTTTTTCTTTGGACAAAAATTAAGTTGGCTCGGTTTTACTCGGTGCTCCCACCTTAACCACGCAAAAGGCGAAAGTCTTTTCTCTAGATTGAGTGAAAAAAATTCACTGAAATTAAGCGATCGTAGTACAGTTCAAAATTTTCTGAAAACAGTCACGTAAATTGTTACGCATAATTTAACCAAAATATGTTGCAGTCATTTAGGCTTAAATTTTTATTCAAATTATATTTAAGTGTATGTCCAACGCAGATACCCCTAGAAGTTGACGAATTTCAACCAAAATTAGTAGACCTCATTTTTGGGTCAACTAAGTTTGTTGAGAATTCCAGCTTATATTAATAGACGTGTGTCGAATTTCATTAAATTCTGTTGAGAATTGTACATTAAGAAGAAAAATAGGTGTAAAAATGGTGGTCGACGAATTTCAGTTTTTTGAATTTTTCTTATCTTTATAAAACTGAACAAATGTGCAAAATTTTATTGTTGTAGAATCACTTAGAACTCGAATAATTTCTGCTCAAGACATGGTGACTTTTTCATATTTAGGTTGAACCTTGTCTAGGAGCTATGGTTAAATATTCTAAAGAAATTTGATACAGTAATTTCTGTTTTTTTTTTGGCAATATTTCTCTTTAAATATATAAGTTAAAATTTGTGTTTAAAATTTTAATTTCGGGAAGTCACAACAATTTTAGCCAATATCAATAGATACTGTAACACTACCAAAGCCGATGTCTGCACCTTATTTAAATACTTTGACTACACATTTACAAGAACAGACGCCGCCGTCTTCAGGAAGTGATTCCGAGTCCATCGGCACTAAGATGGGTCTTAGATCAACATTTCTATTCGCTGTATACATCATAACCTTCCCACATATAGTGATGTAGGGTAAAAAGATATCATCACACTAATTTCGCTATCAATCAGGACTAACAAATTTTCATTTCATATAAATTGTATTTAAAAATTTTTGCATATGCAAATATAAGCGACCAAATAATTTCCACATTTATAATATTTTCATTTTATTTTCAAATGTTTAAAATAACATTTGTTTTCAAAGCTTTCCTTATAATTTTGTTTATTACATACCCTCGTAAAAATAAACCAATGAAAGTATATTTTTTTTACCAAATTTATCAATAAAAAATTTTTTATATAAAATATAAAATTATCTTTCTACCCCAAGACTCGTAATAAAAACTTTGAGCTGCTTTTCTTGATATAAAAATTTTTATATTTTCATATTTTTACAGTTAAATCATAAAAAAGAAGGGAAAGAGAAAAAAAGTTTTACGTATTTTTATGATTTCATTTCGCATCTGATTATAGAGATTCAAATGCGTTAGAGGAAATGAACGAACTGATTCCAGAATGTATGTGTGTGAGAGCTCTATGGAGAAATTTACATAGGGGAGAAAAGAGTCAAATTCCAGACAAGTCCTCTTTTGAAAATTTACATATACAGAGACAAGTATGGAAAATAATTCTACAAATGTTATGAATGTGTGTTTAAAGTGTGATATTTTAGTCTAGTGTTATATTTAAAATGTTTGTCTGTCTGATTTTCTGTTTGTCTCTCTGTCTGTCTGTTATTTGGTTTTTGTCTATCGTTCCATGTGTCTGGTTTTCCATTCCGTGACTCTTCTTTAAATGTGTGTATTTGAGTATTTGACTGAGTTGATTGGATGTATTAAAAACTTTTTTGTAACTGTTTATTGAAATTGATGCGTTATAAAAGTTTTGAAATTTATTTTCTAGCTTATATATTCTGTATGTAGAAATGATTGACAGTATGTGTTAAATACTTAAGAAGAAAGTTTAAAAATTAAGGATTTACTTTTCAACAAATTTAAATAAAAAAGAAATTTTATGATTAATAATCAAAAGTTCACAAAAGTTATTAAACATTTGCTAAAAGAGAGAAATTTTCAAGCAGAAGTCTTAAATTTGCTTATATGAGTATTAAAAATTTGAAGAATCTTAACCGTTTTCATTAGTTTAAGCCAAATGTTATACTAAAGCCTTAAAAATCATTTTATTCTAAAAGCCAATTCATGAAAGAATTTGTTTTTTAAATCATGATCATCATTGATAAAAAAACAACCCTTATTTTTTGTTCATGGTGAAGGTTATAAAAACAAGTTGAGCCTTTGAAGGCCAAAAGCCAAATTAGTTTATCAAAAAACGAGACCTTTAGAAACCCTTTAAAAAAACGACCAGCTTTTATTTGAGTCTATCTAAAGCAAATTTGCAGTTCAGTGGATTTTAGCAGATGTGAAAAATAAAAACGAATTAACAACATCAAAGATACATTTTTTATTCAAACACGTTTCAGCCTAAAATTGTGTTTTACAAAAATGCGTGACCAATAAAAAAGCCCCCAAAAAACTAAAAAGAAATTCAAATTTTCTATAAAAAATTTCATGTTGCTTTATTTCTTAAAAAAAGAAGAAAAAAGTAATAACCATGATAAGGATTTGTTTTTAATTGCTGTTTTTTTCTTTGTTTTTTTTTGTTGCCTAGTTTTAGGCTGAATGGTTTTGTGTGAACAAATTAATCAAAAATAAGGAAAGGGAATTGAAACCGGAAGCTAAATAATAAAAATAAACAAGAAAGTCTAGATGGTTAAGGCAGAAAATAAGATACTCTACCCTATCAAGAAAGTCTTATACAAACCTAACTATTAGAAAATGTTGATCGATTCTCTCAATGAAAGATGTTTCATAGAAAATTTCTCTGTGTCTTTTTAAACTTTCCTCTTATTAGCATTAAGGTTATTTTAAGTGGTAGGGGTTTTTTAAGAGTGAATTTTGGACAACTTCAAATTGAGTGATTCTTAATCTTTAGGATTAGATTACAAATCACTTTCACTTAAGTAAAATTTTGGATCGGTTTAGTTGTTGTAGGGTATGTTATTGTCAAAAAATATAAACTACAAATAACATGTTAATATTTTTCAAACAAAAACTTTGAGACATTGAACATTTATTAGGACTCTAGATCTAGGTTTCTATTTGTTTTTGCTACGAAGGGTAATTGTCTTGTTTGTTTCTGTGTTTTAGAAATTTATCTTAATTTTTTATAGACATTTTTATGAAGATAAAGGTCGTGTATTTTTTTTTTTTTTTTCTATTTATTTTTATTATTTTGACTTTTACATTTTGTTTAACATTTACGGTCTGTTTATGGGATTTTTTGTTTGTTTTGGGTTTTTGTTTTCTATTGTTTTAAAAATTTTGACCTTTGTCATTAAATTATACTCTTCACTGGCAAACGGTAGGAGTCTTAGCAGAGACATTGCCCTAAATTGAGACGCGTGACAAAATTCGAATAAACTTTTTGAAAAGAAATGTTAGTACATTATTAACAAGAGAATTAGCAAAGAAAGTTCTGATAGAATTTCAAATATTTTTTGTATCTAAAGTTACTTTCAAGTTCACAATTTCTATGACCCCTATAAAATCTGGTTACATTTTTGGAAAAATGAGTAAAATCAAAATTAAAATGATTATTCCACCATGAAATGAAACCTTTTTGTTACAGCCCCCCAAGTATTAAATTATTTGATAGAAGTCATTATACAAGTATTTCTAAATTTTTCAAAAACTCAACTCAATTTTTTGTTGTCTCTTCCTTTAAAAGGGACTTGTTAAACTAACAATTTCAAAGTTTAAAAGACCTGACCCTGCTACTTTATTTCCTTTTGTAACATTTTCTATATTTATTTAATATCATTTGCCAACTAAAGATAACAGTAGGTAACTAAGTATTTTAGCATAAATTTCCCCCTTCTGTTGATTTCTAAGTTACAAAAGCTTTTTAATTTGAATTTGTTTTTCCAATTTAAGTTTTTTTCCTCAACATTTTATGCTGGTAATTTCCTTGACTTTAATGTTCAATGAACACGTAACGCAAAGGGAAAATGAAAAGAAAAAAAATCATTGAAATTTGAAAAAAGACATATAAGAAAAAACTAGAAAAAATTTAAAGGAAATTCTAACATTTCTAACAAATGAAAGGACATGAACGCACATTAGTCTGTTCGTTAAAGTATAGACTGACAGACTAGTGAAAAGTAAATGGAATACAAATGATGAAACAGGCAAAAGACATTTGTTTGATACTAAACTTACAATAATGTTCTCACTTAACTCTGTTTTCTTTTATTCTCATAACATCTAAAAGGACACTCTTGGACACACCATTACGCTACTTAAAACACACACATAAAATTTGCACACACTCACTCAAACATACACATGCACAGTTAAACTAGTCAAGAATTCGTTTTTTTCTACATTTTATTTGCCTTTTCATTTCTTTTTAATTTTTTAGTTTCCCATTTTATTTTTGCTGCAGAAATTGTAAGTAAAACGGAAATTAATGTATATTTCTTTAACAGTTTCTTTGACTCCTTCTCGTTTATCCTTTTCTTATTTGTACTAAAAAATATATATTGTAAAATTCATGTGCTGTCAAAGTATGGCAGAGCAATAAGAATAAGTGTGTGTTGCAAGAAGATTGACAGTTTCTTAGAAATGATTTTAAAATGGCAGCAGCAACAATTGTTGCTGGAAGGTTTTACAAAGTAGTTGTTATAACGTTTATGTATGTTTTTTGTACAATTGCCAATCAATATTAAATTAAATTGTTTGTTTATTACCCACTATCAGTAATTAATTGCTTAAGATAGTAAATCTTCTTTTACAAAAGAACAATCTTTATTTTTTTAACAATGAAAAAGATAAATCAATTAAACAGGAAGTCAAAAAAATATGAAAAATCAATTGATTATTAAAAAGTCGACAAACTGGAACTAGAACTGAACTAGAACTGAACTAGAACTGAACTAGAACTGAACTAGAACTGAACTAGAACTGAACTAGAACTGAACTAGAACTGAACTAGAACTGAACTAGAACTGAACTAGAACTGAACTAGAACTGAACTAGAACTGAACTAGAACTGAACTAGAACTGAACTAGAACTGAACTAGAACTGAACTAGAACTGAACTAGAACTGAACTAGAACTGAACTAGAACTGAACTAGAACTGAACTAGAACTGAACTAGAACTGAACTAGAACTGAACTAGAACTGAACTAGAACTGAACTAGAACTGAACTAGAACTGAACTAGAACTGAACTAGAACTGAACTAGAACTGAACTAGAACTGAACTAGAACTGAACTAGAACTGAACTAGAACTGAACTAGAACTGAACTAGAACTGAACTAGAACTGAACTAGAACTGAACTAGAACTGAACTAGAACTGAACTAGAACTGAACTAGAACTGAACTAGAACTGAACTAGAACTGAACTAGAACTGAACTAGAACTGAACTAGAACTGAACTAGAACTGAACTAGAACTGAACTAGAACTGAACTAGAACTGAACTAGAACTGAACTAGAACTGAACTAGAACTGAACTAGAACTGAACTAGAACTGAACTAGAACTGAACTAGAACTGAACTAGAACTGAACTAGAACTGAACTAGAACTGAACTAGAACTGAACTAGAACTGAACTAGAACTGAACTAGAGCAGAAATAGGTATTTATTTATTAATACAGGCTCCTCGTTTAACATCCAAGTTTCCATTATCATCCCCCATTTTCTTTGAATTTATTTTATAAATAGCACATGCTTATCCACAGTCAGAAAATCCCCTGTTTAACGACCACGATTTAAAAATAGAAATAAAATCCAAGTGTCTATTTTGTGATGTGCTGGCTATTTTGATTTTAATTATCCTTTAACCCGCAACTGTCGCAAGAAACATGAGACACAGTTTCGTCTCAATGAATGCTTCCAAATAAAAACAGGAAACACCATAACCACCACTAACACCAGCATTTTTGTGACAAGGATGGAACATCTAATTCCTTGAAATACTAATGATAATGACTGTTAATGACAGTTATCAGGTTTATATGTATTTCTGACATTCACTTAAATGTAAAATATTTGAAAAATTGTGAATTATAAATTTTTTTTTAATCTGAAAATAAATTAATCAATAGTTATTAGTATTTGATAAATCGTGTGCGTCATAACCTTGTTGGGAAATATGTATAAAGGACCATCGCTAGAGATGGCAGCTGTTATGGTGACTGACCTCCATATTACTGACAATCAACAGAATGACGGACATGAATGAATGAACATACAAATGAAAGGAGATGATGAAACAATTTGGTTTTTTGTTGTCGTATATGCTACAGTTTGTTGTTGTTGTTTTATTGTTGCTGTATCTATTTGTTCCGCAGCAACATTTCGTTGTTAAGTTTGCCTGTGATTCTAATGATAACGTTAATGATAATGACTGGATGAGGATGAACTGCAGATGATGATTTTTTTCATTTGGTCGGTCGTTTGGTTGGTTTGTTTGGTTGTGGCTTATATGATGAGTTTGATGCTGATGGTGCTTATGAAAATAATGATGACGATGATGTTTTTGAAATATGTATTTCTATGGACTTTATTACTTTGTCTGCTAAAAATACGCATACCAACAAAAGTAAGGTCACATTAGGCAAATATTTGATGATTAAAATCTAATCTTTAGACAAAATATTGAAAAATTATTAAGTTGTCTTATAATCTTTCAAATATTTTCTTAGTCTGTTCTTACATTTTTACGGTTACATTAGCACTATGGTTCATCTTAAAAATTTCATTTTTCAGCAAATTTATTTTGTAAATTTCATTTAAATAATTGATGATGAAAGCATTTATGAACACGTCCAACGCTAAAAGTTTTTGCTCTAATTTTTATCTTGTTGTTGCATCGTTGTTAGATAATTAAACGCAAAAACCTTGTTAACAATTATTTGAATTGAATTATGATTTATGACCAGAATAATGATGGTGGAAATATTTATATAATGAAACTGTTAAGTACATTTGTTGCTCAAATTATATAAAATGGGAAGAGGAAAAAAGATGACTTGACTTTTTTTTTTGCAAATAAAATTTGGTTAATGCTAATGCCAAGTATTCACTTAAGACTTGTACTTAGTTTTTATTATATAATTGAATTTTGTATTTTTTTTTATTTCTAGATGTGAAAATGTTATGACCTGTCCCATAAGGCCCATTGGTTCGGGCAACGAGCACTGTCCCTATGATTGGCTGGCCGTTTATGATGGCAGAGATGAGCATTCGCCATTGATTGGTAAATTCTGTGGCCTGGGAAAGTTTCCCTTTAGTATAATAGGTAAGTAATGCTGCTTGAAAAAAGAACTTGTGAAATATTTTAAAATTCTATTTAAGTAGCAAGAACTTAATTTTGGCAAATAATTTAACTAAACAACATTTAACTTTAATTTAACTTAACTACATTTTCTGACTTTACTATACAAAAGGGAGTGATTTTTATAAAATACTTTATTCTAAATAACTTCTATTTAAAGCGTTTGTGGAATCAGTTCTAAACTAATATTGAAAACGCTCAAAGTTTTGTTCTATAACAACAATATTCTAATATTTATTTATACGACTTTAGACTGAATGTCCATCTATCAATGTTTTGCTACGTATAGCAAAACTTGATTCAAAATTTTTCAATATACCCAGCAAAACTTTTCATTATCAAAAAACAGCTAAACTATTGAATACGAACTAATAAGTTTAAGTTATAACATAAACATGGTGATGTCATTGGATGTAAGTAAGTACTTACCAATGGCAGAAAAGTAATGACATAAGTAAGTAATTGTAAAACAACAACTAAAACTTTTTTCAGAATAAATTGCCTTTTTAATTACAAATAAGTACTTACTGCAATAACTTTTAAGTATTTGGAGGGTATGTTGTAATCATTACAAGGTAACCAGTTTGCAGAGTACATCCAATTATCAAAATTTTGCTGGGTATCTTAAATGTGAAATATTGAATATTTTCCCTCAATAAATTGCATAATCAGTTATAAGATTTTCAAAACCAAAAGCTCAAAAAAGGCCAAAAATCAAGCTGGCAAAAATAGCAAAAGTATGTGCATATAAATTTTGTATAAATGTTATAGCACCCTCATACAAATGTCCAATTGTATGACCTGAATGGCCTCAATAACATGAAATGTTAATTTCGTAAATACAACATTGCAACATTGTGGACAAATCGAATGTGCAACGTGTATAAATGTGCAAGTAAAAACATACATATATGTATGTGTATTAGTCCTTGTTGACTATGAGCATGTTAAACTACATCTTTGTATGTATGTGAATAGTTGTCCATGGCGTTGTAGTTGTTGCTGGTGTAAATGCAGTTTGTAGATTAAATTAAAATTGCCCAACAAAAAATTTAGCTTAACAAACGAAAACTGTATTTACTTGTTTTTGTTACTCTTTTACTATAGAAATGTTTGCTGGGTCTTGGTCTTTTTGCTTGCTGGGGAGTTTGTGCAAACCGAATATGTCATATAAAGGATATTGAATGCTAATGTAATTAATATTTATTAAATGTTTATGTGTTCTGCATTTCAAAAATCATTTATACATTTGAACTTTGGATCAGCAAGTGGGGGAGGGGATTTGGAAAAAGGAAGTTACAACACGTTTATATAAAAGTGATAAATTGTAACCTTTAAACTAAATAAAGTTATAATACAATATATAAATCTATGTATTTCTATTTGTTACTATTTGTCATTGGACAGGAATATGTTTTTATACAATTTATTCATTTTATAGTTATTTTACAAAATTATTTATACATTCAGCTCATTTCCTTGTTTAAATGTTTATGTGTTTGTTTTTTTTTTCTAGGTACATCTCAATACATGTATGTTGAGTTTGTTACATCACCGGCCGGACCTTTATTAAATACCGGCTTTCATTTCAATGTTGGCAATTGGCCAGGACATGTGGAAACAGCTGGCATTAAACATGGCATTTGTGATTGGTTACTTAGTTCCGATTCTCTAAAGGATAGCAGTGCTAGTGAGGGCATATTCCTAAGTATAGCTCATTGGTATCCACCCAACACCTCCTGCAGTTATCATATAAAAGGACGAATTGGAGAAATAGTGCGATTATATTTCCCCAGGTAAGTGAGAAAAATTATTATTTTAAAAATTTAAAAAAAATGGGTAGATAATGTTTCTTTATATCAATTTTTCGTACTTGTATACATGTTTGCTATTGTATGTATGCACTTTAATTTAACTAAATGAAAATTAAATATCACTTATACGTGTGGTTTTCGATTATTCATTGAATAGGCCTATAACAACTGAAAAATTCTGTTGAAATTTGTATTTTTGTATTTTTGTCTGATGTTCCAGTTTGGCTGCCTGCCATCATACTCCTATACGTGCTATTAATTTTAATATATCGCGTCAGTGGAATATCATTAAAAACAATTCAGATAAGCCATAAATATCCAGCGCCCTCAAATACTCACATTTTAAATTTTCCTTTCCCAGCCGCCACCTACAATTCAATTAATACCTGAAACAATTGTTAACAACTGTATTTGTCAGAAATTAAAAATCACTTGTAACAATAAAACATAAAATAACAAAATAAATGTACAAATACACATACATATGCAAGTCCGGGCAACCTACATCCGCTTTTGGCAAATGACACAAATGAAAAGGTTATACAAACTTATACTAGTATGTGTGTGTGTGTGAAAATTTTAAGATTACAAAAAAGTAAATATATTGTTAAAAATCCCACAGTGTTTCATTTAAAAAAATGTATGTATGAAAAAAAAGCAAACAAATTTTTTTTTGCTTTTAACCGGCAACAATGTTGACAGTGTCTAGACAATTTGTACGCAAAAGTTTATATACAAAAGTGCACAAGCTTATGTACGAGTACTAGTACTTACATAGACCAAAAGCTTTTGTATATATGCCTTTCTATACATATATTCATTGTTAACATGTATGTATTTGTCATGGTCTTTTGTTCACATGTGACCAGTTAAGCAGCCACACACTCAGGAATTATACATCACATTCAGAAAGCACCCTCACATTAAGCGTGAAAATGTAAAAAACCATATATTTTTCGCTATATTTTTTTTTGGTGAATTTAAAAAATATACGAGGATGTGTGTAACCACGTTAAAAGTTAAGCAGAACATAAAACAATTGAACAAAAAGAAAACAAAATAATATTGAAAAAGTAATAATGAACGAGTGTAACAAGCGCTTCAACATTTGAACACACAGACTTACACACATACAGATGCCTAAAAGTATGCACTTTTTAGATTTAATATGTAAAATTACACGACTAACAACTTTTCGCAATAAACCACGTTTTTCAATAGAATATGTCTTATACGATTTTCAATAACCTTTGTCTTTCAGTCGCCTATAAACTACATCGTATTGCGTTCTTCAAAAGTCTATATATTTTTAACCCAGCTACTATGTTAGACAAATGTTCTGGTCATATATTTTGACCCCAAAATTTTTTTATTGAGAAAATTCAAATTTGTACATTTCAAAAATAATTTAAAAGCTTGTGATCAATGAAATATGTCACCGTTTGAGTGATTGTGTGTCGGTGTGAAGGACTAATAGGTTGTTTGCAAGTTATGCACTCAGTAAATACGATTTGGGTCATCAAAAAACCCCTTACTTAGTAGCAGGGTTAAATAAGACTTCCCTAGCGATCATGCGGAAGCAAAACTATGCTTTCGAGGACACATCGGAATCTTCTTACAGTACCTGGTTACAGTACCTCTTCCACAAGACTGTAGATGAAATGCAGACTTTTAATTAGCCTTAATCTTAAGCAAGATTACGCCTTAAGTTTGTATTTTTATTATATTGAACTCTTATAAATGGTTATTGCAATTCCAGGATACACATTATTACATATGTTTGTGGCTGTTCATCACATTAAATACAACAGGAAGTTTTTACTCATCAGTAAATGTGCTCGTAATACTATTAACTGTGAAATTTCTTTGCCTGTTCCGCAGTACAACAAAACAATGAGTATTTTATGTATTTTGGTATTGTTTTATTGCTGTTGCAAAAGTTTTACTTCAACCTCTGTTTTATGTTGTTGTCAGAGTGAATGTTCATTTCTTCATGTTGTTGTTTTCGAAGAATATATTTTTAAACATAAATATAATATAAAGTGACGTATAACAAAAAACACATTTTCAAGTAGGGAATATAAAACCTTTACACACACACACATACATACATACATTTATACACACGTATAGTATATATTTAGCCACATTTACACTAACTTATATATATTACACTTTAAGAAGACGACGCGGCATTTTAACCCAAGTGACAGGTTAAATTAAAACGTCACATAAATCTTTACTAGAATTTTCATTAAAATATTTAAGTGGCGCAAAAATGAACGAAAAGGAAAATAAGTTAAAATGTATAGAGTAAAAATTACAACACCAGCAGCAACAACCACAACATTAACGACAATTTGAAATCCTTTTTGCTCCGCTTTAACACGCACACACACATATTATATGCTCAATACTAAAATGTAGTAGTTGTTCACTTTGTTAACTTCGAGTGTGTGTATTTCCTTAAGAGGGAACTGTAGACATTTGAGTTAAAAGAGAGAAAAACTATAAATAAATACTAGAAGAAGAAACCGGTGCATGTTCAAGTTTTGGTAAGAGGAGACAGCAAAATTTAACAGCCACAAAAATATGCTATACTTCGAGTAAGTCATTGTTGCATATCAAAGTTAATGTTTAAGTAGGAAAAAATTAAGAATGAAAATAAGTGGTATCCTTAAGTTTATGTATTTGTACTGCATTTTCTTATTTATAAAAGTAGTCAAAGAATTTGTTGCAAAGAAAAGGAAGAGAAAAAATGGCAAATAAGTAATAGTAGGTCTAGCCCGACCTACACCTTTGAGGTCAAATGTAGATCTACTAAGAGAAATTTTCAAAGATGTACCCTATACCAAAGGCGAAAAGGAATAAAATTTTAGAGAAAATATCAAAATTTTCTTAAAATAATCAAAGTTGTAAATAATTTTTTTCTTTTTTTCCAAAAATAAGAATATGTTTCTTTTGAATATATGTACCTTGTTGTCATATAAATGTAAAATAGTTAAGCCCAAGTGATCATTACATTCAGCGTTTTAACAAAAAAAAACTTTTTTTAGACTAAAAATAACGAGCATTTAGTTATAAAAATATAAAAACCTGCAAGCAAAAGTAAAGAGCTTATATGCCCCTTAACATAGGCTAAACTATATTTTTTTAATAAACTTTTTAGCATTTCGCCACTACTGAGCACATACTAATACTCGTACATAAAATAGAAGATATAGGATTTTTTCATAACGATGATAAGCTCTACAATCTAGTTGTGGTACGTCTAGAAGTGTTAGTACACACATACATACATATGTATTTATAGTTGTGGCTGTTGTAATACTTATTCATCACAGAGAGTTTAGTTCATAACATACGAATGACTGTGTCGTAAGTGTGTCAGCATTTCTTGTATGAAGTAGTTTTGGTTTTCTATTCCCTTTTTCATACTTTGTTTTAGTATATTTTTTTTTGCTGTTTTCTATTTTTTGTCGTATATATGGATTATAAGGACATACCGCAAGGCATGTCCAAAATCCTTTATATGGTTGTAAATTTGTTTTGATATGAAGAATTAAGGTAGTAGTGTGGAGATGTTTTAATTTAACTAGACATACTAATTCAAAAATAAAAGATAATGAGAATATTTAAATATCAAAAGTTTTACTTTTTTTTGGAGAATTTTTTTGAAGTTTTCTATCAAGATTTAATTATTTTTTCGTTAGTATTTAATAATTTTCAATATAACTAAATTTCTAAATTAAATGACATCTTATGGAGCAAATTTCCTTAAAAACCCCCTAAATAAAGAACCACATCCTCCCTAATTCCTTTAACTCTATTTCAACGTAATATTTAGTACTTTACTTTTGTGCACGTCTATATCGTAAATATTATTTTCTATATAGAATTTCTATTTCTTTATACATTTCTTTAAATTATTTATAAAATATTTTTCTATTTCTTTGAGAAAAAAGACTATTTGAAGTATTTTGTAGAGCAAATAAAAACGAAATGAAATTCTGCTGTAACAGCATAATTTTTGGTACGTTTCCTTATCTTATAGGAGTGTGTGTCAGTTGGATGTTGCTGACTTTATGTTTCTCCAATTTCTTTTGGTTTGGCCTTTGTCTGCTATTTAAGGATTCTTGCGATGAAGTTTTGTAGGCGTTAGGCATGAAAAACCTTTTTATTAGCTTCAATTTTCTACTGCTTCTCTTTTATTTTGCCATAAATATGAACTTAAGGTGAAATTGAAATAGATAATGTTTAACTAGAAGTTTGAAGCTATGAGATAAATTATGAGGGATTCAAGAGAAACATATAAAGGATTTTTTTATAATATAAAAAATGAATGTTATCGATAACATTTTCATAAAAAAATCATAGTTATCAATAAACTTCCATAAAAAACTAATTTAACGATAAATTTTGAATAAAAATTAGACTTACCGATAGCCTTTCTATAAAAAATTTTGGTTGTCGATAACTCTATCGATAACTTTTCTATAGAAAAGCTATGTTATCTATTACTATTCTACTGAAAAGCAAAGTTATCGATAACTTTTCTATAGAAAATTAAAGTTATCGATAACTTTTCTACAGAAAAGGAAAGTTATCGATAACTTTTCCATAGAAAAGCAAATTTATCGATAACTTTTCTATAAAAAAGTAAAGTTATCGATAACTTTTCTATAGAAAAGCAAAGTTGTCGATAACTTTTCTACAGAAAAGCAAAATTATCGATAGTTTTTCTATAGAAAAGTAAAGTTATCGATAATTTTAGAAAAGCAAAGTTATTGATAACTTTTTATTTAGAAAAGCAAAGTTATTGATAATTTTTCTATAAAAAAGCAAAGTATTCGGTAATATTTGTATCGAAAAGCAAATTATCGATAACTTTTCTATAGAAAAGCAAAGTTATCGATAACTTTTCTATAGAAAAGCAATGTTATCGATAACTTTTCTATAGAAAAGCAAAGTTATCAATAACTTCTATAAAAATGCAAAGTTATCTATATATTTTCTATTGCAACGAAATGAACTGCCTGTAGCATGACCTTTGATTCGATGAATACTTTAATTGTGTCATTTTATGGTTAACGCTGACACCATCAAAATATGAATATAACAGGATCTAAGGTGTCTTTAGTTCTTATACAACTTAAAAATACTGTCAGGTAGACGATTTTGTGTGCTTGTAGGGCATTTATATGTAATAAAATATTTGTCATATTTTATTACTGAAGCCTAATGTAATTGTATCCAATTTTGTGATTATTATTTTATTTTTTGCTGTTCATACCTTTAATACTTTTTGGAAACCCAAAATGAAAATAAAGATGAAGCTAAACCTGAATATAACATAATAAAAGAAGACTGAGCTAAAAATATCTGTCAGCTTTTATAAAAATCCATAGAGGTATAAGAATGTCTGTAAAATACAAATGTTTATCTGCTTAGTTGGTGTAATATTTGTAGGTATTTTAAGCCTAAAGGATCATAATTGTATAAATGTTTTAGTGTGTATGTGTGTGTGTTTGCCAAAGTTTTATGTGGCATTTATATGACACAAATACTAAAGTATTGCAACCAAAATTTCTACACACTCATACTTAGAAAGATATACATATTTATTTTTATTCATTGTCCTTATTGCCTCTATCTCTTTGGTTTGGGTTTTCCTTTACTGAAACAGTTCAACTTAGCCATTATTACTTTTAAGGCTGTTGTTTTTTTTCGTTCGGTTTTGTTCCTTTCTTTCATTTGGTTTTATTATATGCAGAGTTTTCCGTTTTTATTTTTATTTTATTATTATGATTTTGTGCAAAAGTAATTGAAAAACTTTTTCTATTAATTTTATTAAATTCTACATTGTCAAATATGAGCAGCAGAAAAAAAAGTTATGCATGTGTTGGGAATAAATGAATGTGTGTATGTGTGTATGAAAGCTATCGTGAGAAAAGAAGTATTTAAATCAGATTATTAAAATTATTTAAATCCTGTAACGAAATGTCTGTTATTGAAGAAAAATTCAGTTTGAACATTTTTTATAAGTGACAAAAAATGGTTGATAATTTCTACTTTAATACTTTATTAGCGAATCAGATTTGAATTTCTCATTTTAACCTGAAATGATATATATGTATCTATGCCTTAACTTTTTTTAATTTAAATACAATTTCCCACTATTTATGTTATTCTAGAAAGAAATTTCATAAATTAGATATGTATCTCTGTCCAAAATGTTTACTTCAAATTTATATACTTTTTCAATATTTTCTGTACTTATCCTTATTTGGAATAAAAGTTGTATGTGGTATCAAATACCTGAAAGCTTAACAACATGACGAAGTGAAGAAAGCTTAAGAGCTATGCAATTTCTTGTTTTGGGTAAATTCCATTTTCGTCATTGCAAAAAAATCTATTTGATTTTCTTTGCAGTGAAGAGAGTTGTTATAATGTATTTGTTGGTATTATTTAACAGGAAATATACAAAAAGCCAGAGGTGACGAGCAGAGTTCTGTCAAAAAAGGAACATAATTTTTTGAAAGAAAAACTAAGTTTTCGTTAACATTTTATAGAAAAGGACTTTTCTCAAGAAAACCAAAGTTATCGTCAACTTTTTTTCTGAAGAATTATGTTATTGATAAGTTTTCTACAGAAAAATAAAATTCTCGATATCGAGTTATAGCTAACTTTTCTTTTAAAGATTACAATTTTTGATAATTTGTTTGTAAAAAGTTATTCTTTTCTAAAAATAAAAAAAGCTTTAAATTCTCTATAAAAATCCTTATTGTTCCTTATTCTAAACGCCCCTGCTTTCACTCATATTTCTGTGTTATTTTTACTGTGTCACTTGGGTTTTTGTTTGGTTAAGGTTTGTTTTTGTTTTTTTGTTTGCTTCTATTTTACTACACTCGTATTTGTGAGTTTTAGGATTTTTTGAGGATTCTAATGTTGTTGTACACAGGATGAGTGTTAAATAAGCAAAGGATGAGATTATGTTTTCCAGTTTCTATTTCACTAAAAAGGATATGTTTTTGCTTTGTATGTTCTTTTTTTTTGTAGCCAAAAGAATTATGTTGGCTCTGTGCCAGTTTTGTTATGCTGGGATTCGTTATAAACGAGAATGTGGTAATACATGTTTGAGGTTTTTTAGGCACAAAACAAAATCCCAAAAAAAAAAAATCTATGTAACTGATTAGATTAGTAGTAACAAACATATTTAGGTAACATTTTAATAACATAAAGGAACTTTAAGAAAATTCAAGTTTTAATTAAATCATAATATTTTTCTTCTTTTCATTTACAGTTTTCGCATTAATCGTATAGAATCACCGATTTTAAAATATGATGGTGATTGTGGTGAGTCTTTGACTATTTACGATTCAGATCGTGCTGATCCTGCTCGCATTATTAAAACATTCTGTGATACCTTTTCACGTCCCATGGAAAAAGTGGATTTTGTTAGCACGAGTCCTTCATTATTTGTGCAATTTGAATCCAAGACTGGTTCTTATAGTGGCAGCTCTTTGTATTACTGGGCTCATTATGATTTCTTTAACAACACCCGTTTTGGTGATCCTGTGCCCAATACTCTTTGCGATGAGGTCATGTATGCCTGGAAGCATCCCGGAGGCAAAATACGCTCGCCCATGAATTCTTTGATATTCAAAAGAACTGGGGGTTCGGATGTAAGATGTCAATACAAATTTGTTACAGATCGCAGGTTATATGCTCGAGCAGTGATTGAAGTGAATTCTGTTATGTTTAAGGAGTTACCCTACAACAATAATGCCTGCACTAGATGCCACGAGGAACGTGTGGATAAGCTGGTTATATGGGAAGAGAGGGAAAAATTTCAAAACAATTTAGCCTGTTTCTGTGACAATATACCAAGACCTGTAAGAGTCATATCCTCGGCTGATCAAATGAATTTGGAAATGATTGTTCAAGGGCAACATGCCATTACATCTTATTTTAAAAATCCCAATCCTTTATTTGAGGCTTCCTATGAATTTGCCCATGGTCCTTTGTGTGGACCCATTATACTGGGTCCTTCTCCCGATGGTGAATTGGTGTATCCATTCAAAAAAGCCCTGGCCTTGGTTACAGGACCCATGGGAGCCCAGCCTGAACATCATTATAGACGTGAAAAATGTATTTGGGAATTAAAGGTGGCCTCCCAAAGAGATTTATGGCTTAATTTGGAAAAGGCACGTTTTGGCGACCGTACCTGTGATAGTGCAAAAATAGAAGTTTATCTGGCAGGACGTCTTGAGCCTCGCTTTATTATCTGCCCCGAAAATATTTCATTGGCTCGTGATTTACCCATACTCTCCACTGCCGATTTGGGTGCTTTAGGAGCCGATCAAGAACCTTTGCCTGTACTCATACAATATACGGGAGATGGTCAACCGGGCAAAAATATATTCCGTTTAGTGTGGACTGAACTTTTCCATCTGCCTCGCAATCCTGATGGCAGTTTGGCCGCCTCTTTGCTGCAGGATAATGACTGTAATTTCAAGTGTCCTGGCAATTCTCATATATGCCTACCGCGTCATTTGGTGTGTGATGGTATACAAAATTGTCCCAATGTTTCTCATACTGCCTCCCTGGAAGATCTTACAGAACATATACAATGGAATCTGGAGCAGTTAGATCTATGGCATGAACACAAGGATAAGCAACATCTAATGAATGCTATTTTAGATGATGAATCTTCCTTGATTTGCATTCGAGAATATAGTCACAAATTATCTTATGCAGAAATTGCCTTTTTCGTTATAATGTCCTTGGCGATAGTGATTTTAATTGTTCTGATCTTAAGGCTCATGTGTAGAGGATCATCAAAGCATAAGGAGGCCTCTGGGAATTACTGAAAATATATTTAAAAAATTATACAGAAATACACGAATTTGTTGAACATTTTCTCAAAAGTTATTTAGTAAATAGAATATAAAAAAAACATCTTAAGTTAAATTTGAAATTTTAATAGAGTATTGAAAAAAAATCTTAAATACTGAACACACAATTTATTCTACACACTTTTAAGAGAAAATCTATAGAAAAACTTTCAAAAAGTTAGATTTAGTAAATGATTTCAAATAAAAACTGACAACAGAAGAAATAAGCTTATTATTAGAAAAAGAATAAAAACACATACTTCCCTTAACAATTAAGTTCCCTTTAGCTGTTTAAAGATTTTTTGTTTTAAATTTAATTTTTCAAATAATTTTTAACAAATTTACACAAAGTGAATTGTAAGACACAAAAGAATAATAAAAAAATAATAATAAATAAATAAAATTAACAAAATTAAAAAAAAAAACAAGAAAATGCCATATTTTTTGCACAAAATTAAAAGAACAATATAATAAATTAGTAAAAAAGGAAAATATTTTAATAAATAGTTTTTATGAAAAATAAATTCTAAAAGATAAATAAAAATACTTGTGAAGAAAGTTTTTTTCTCACACACAATTAAAGAGACATTACTGGTATGTAAAAAAAATAAAAAATAAATTCTTCAATTTAAAGAAGAATATCAAACAAATAATTGAAATAAAAAATTGAATAAAGAATGAAATTTAAACAAATACATTAGTTATAGAATAGGTGTGTTCCCGTAATTTTACGAAACTAAACAAAAGTGTTCTCAATAGATATTGTTGTCATTTCTGACAACAAAGAACTATTTTTGTTACTTTCCTTAGAGTACGGGAACAGACGTAATATGTATTGTACACTTAGTTTTTAAGAAAAATGAATAAGATATAAATTGTAGCTATGTAAACATATTGTAGTAAATAAATGAACAAATAAATGAAATATTGTGTAAATGTAAGATTATATGCATTTAGAGACAACAACAAATATTTAAGAAAATATTGGATATGAAAAAAAATTAAATAAAAAATTAATACCTGAAAATATATAAAGAGATTAGGCTGTTTTATTGTCTCAAAAATGGAAAAAATGGTAAGACGACATCAAGCTAGAGTGTCTTAACTTTCTCTAATGTAGTGTTTTTATGCATGGCCACGCTATCCTACAGTCAAAGACTAATAAAAAAAATGTTGTACTTTCATTCATTAATTTGCCGTATGGTCCTTTCGATAAGTCCCATTAAACAGGAGGGTATACCGCTTTTACTCGAATTCGGAAATAACTAATGGAAATGATTATTCAATGATCGAAAGCTAAGACACACTCACGTGCTCATGAAATGTATGTTTGTTTGTGCGTTTATGTATTTTTCATTGTTCTTTATCCACTTTTATTTCATATTTGACAGAAAAAAAATGTATAGAGTGCAAAATTTGTATATTATATAGTCATTACAGTGCTCAAGATAAATCAATATACCAGTATATACTACAGCGTCTGATACTGTGTCTACTATAGTGTGTACGACTGTGTTTCGACTAAATTCGAAACTATACTACAGTATCTTTACTATAGTTTTTACTTTACTATAGCCACCCAATACTAGTCGACACAATACTATGAACAGATACATAGCACAAACTGTAGTAAGAGAGGAAACAGTAATATTTTGGTCTTTGGTAATGACTGGTACTTTTGCTATGACTTCCACCTTGACTATAACCTACTCTTTGACTATGATTCGCGCTTTGCCCATGACTTGCACTATGACTATGAAAAATTAATTTTATAATTTTTTGTCTCGTGGGTAGTCCCTGTTAGTGTCTCGACTATAATCTACAATATACATACTATAGTGTCTCAGCTAAAGTCGACAATGAATTATAGTATCACAACAATACTTCATTTTAGATATAGTCAACACTTTATTTTAGATAAAGTTGACTTTAGTTGAGAAACTCAAGTATAGAGCAGATTATAGTCGAGCACATTAGTGTCAGACTATTGTGTATTGATCTTAGCAGTATTATTCTACAGTGCGATTTCTATTATGTATAAATAATACATCGTTGGTCTTATGTAGAAAGGCCTTAACTCGTATATATATGAAATTTTATAGGAGAAGGGAGAAACAGATTTAAAACTGTTATTGACAATTGATTAAAATGAAGGAAGAATCTTTTTTAAAACTTTCCTTTTATTTTTACATATGACAAAAACTAAATTGAGATAGGGCTTTTTGAAGTCTCATTTTAGAGCACAAATGCGACTAAGGGCTTTTTTCTGTAGTGATCAAAACAAATTATATTAATTCAAGCTTTTCATAGTGAATGTTTCTTCAGAAAAGCTTTCGATGGCGAAAGTTTTCTATAGGAAAGCTTTTGTTAGAGAATGTTTTCTATAGGAAAGTTTTTGATAGCGAAAGTTTTCTATAGGAAAGCTTTCGATAGCGAAAGTTTTCTATAGGAAAGTTCTCGATAACGAAAGTTTTATATAGGAAAGATTTCGATAGCGAAATTGATGTAGGAAAGCTTTCGACAGCAAAAGTTTTCTATCGGAAAGCTTTCGATAGCGAAAGTTTTCTATAGGAAAGCTTTCAATTGCGAAAGTTTTCTATAGGAAAGCTTTCGATAGCGAAAGTTTTCTGTAGGAAGCTTTCGATAGCGAAAGTTCGATAAAGAATGTTTTCTATAGGAAAGCTTTCGATAGAGATTGTTTTCCGTTGGAAATCTTTCGATAACAAAGTTTTCTTTCTATAGGAAAGCTTTCGATATTAAAAGTTTGACATCAAATGTTTTCTATATGAAATCTTTCGATATTCAAAGTTTAATGTATAAAATTAACAGTTTTCTATAGAAAATATTTTGATATCGGAAGTCTATTATATGAAACCTTTTGATATTGAAAGTTTTACATAAGAAATTGGTAGTTTTATTTTGGAAAGGTTTCGGTTAGGATAAAGCTTTGGATATTAAAATTTACCTTTAGGAAATCTTTTGATAAAAAATTTTTCTATCCCAAATATTTTGACGGCTAAAGTTTTATACAAGAAATCTTTGATATTAAATGATTTATATAAGAAATCAGTTTTATTGGAAAGCTTTCGATATTAAATATATTTAATTGAAAGCTTTTTACATCAAAAGTTGCCTATAGTAAAGCTTTTGGTGCTCAAAGATTTCTATAGAAAAGTTTAATATAAGAAATATTTCGATATCGAAAATTTATTATAGGAAACCTTTTAAAAGTTTTATTGGAAAGCTTTCGAGGTAGTATATTTTTAGTAGAGATATTAAAAGATACCTTTAAGAAAGTTAAAAGTTACTTATAGGTATTTGATACTGAAAGTTTTCTATTCGAAATATGTTGTCGACAATAGTTTAAATAAGAAATCAATACATATCAGACCAAAAGCTTTAAGATTCAAAAGTTTTGTTTTTATAATTTATAGATATGGCGAGATGGGGCTTTTAAAAAATATATTTTTTTTTAAGGAATAAGCTAGATATTTTTAGAAAAAAAAATATCATTGGAACCACAAAAAAATCAATTTCGAAAAAAGTGTGACTTAGGAAGTTTCTAAATGACACCGATGATATATCAAATATTTCGTACCACCTAAAACTATACTACTTTATTTCATCAATTTGGCTTTACATTGACTGTGATAATCGGTTCTCTAAGGACTCTCAACAAACTGAATGATATTTAATAATTTAAATTTCTAAAACTACTTAGCACTTATCACTTTTAATGATTAATTTGCATACCAATTATACTAATCAATTGATTTCGCCACAAGATAGTTATCATACCAAAGTCTTATTCCTATTTCTGCTAAACGACATCAAATAGTATAAAACTAACTCTACTTAAGTTCGCTATGTCGACATATTACTTTTATTTGAATAAAATCTACCACAAAATTATTAAAATAATTTATTATAATTCCCTGATATTGGGTAATACTCCGGGTGCATATGATGAACAAACGAATAGTTTAAAAATTACAAAGTCATATATAATCTACAGCGCCTTCATTCAAATCGTTTTCTTACTAATTACTCCTTTAAGTTTACCATTTCTTCAGCCAATGAATAACTATATGGTCAATAAACCAATATTAAAATGGACCTTTTTAGTGGCGAAAATTGTCAGATTCTTAACGATAGTGGTCATTAGTCTTATGATATGGCAAAGAAGACAAATAACAAAGAGTGTGTGGAACTCGTATAGGCAATTTTTAAAGAAATATCAAAATTTTTGTCAGCATTTTCGTTTTATTATGAATGACAAATTTCTAAGAGAAAAAGAAAGTCTAAAGAAATTTATGGTTTACAAATTTTTCTTCATATACTTACATGTTTTAACTATTGGCTGGATGTATATAAACATACAGAAAAATGTTAATAAGGAATATATTTTATCGGTTGCTTTAAACGGATTACAAGGCCTTTACCTGCTAACGACCAATTTGCAATTCTCTTTGATTTTATGTCAATCAACTTTACATTTTTCCTATATCAATCAATCTCTTGAATTGTTACCAAGTATCTCTAGAATGACTTTAAGGGATTTATTAAAATACTACGCTATTTTTTATAAAATGCATATGGAATGCTTACAATTGACACAACAAGTTTTGGAATACAGTAAAACTATAACATTTTTTATGATTGCTAAAATTTTCACTACCAATGTAATAATTTTGTATTATGCGGTCTTGGTGCTAATGGGGAATATACCCTTGAATAATATCAGCCATTTTGTGGGTACCGTTACTATCGCGATCTTTTACTGGGACTCATTGATGATTGCAGATGCGATTGATTATACGTTGACTTCTGCCAATAGAGCTGGCAGTGTTTTAAAAGGAACTTGGTTTGAAATGAAACCGGAAGAGGATAGAAGGGATTATGATCAATTAATACAAGTGGTAAGTTTTAAATATATTGTATATTTATAATGTTATATATCGTATTTACGTTTCGAAAATAAACTGTTACAATTTAAAGATCCGTCTCTATTTTATTGACAAAAAAAATTTGTGTATTTTGAAAGGTTGAAATTTTTGCTTAAAATCTAGCCCTTTGGGTTTTAGAAAATATTCAACTTGTAGTAAAGCCCTTTTGTTTTTTGCCAATGGTCAAAAACTGAACTTTTTTACCATTTAAGAATTTTCCTTGCTGATGGCTTGTTGACCTTATTCCAAAATTTGGATTTAATGTTCCTTGTAGTTTGAAAGTTAAAACGTGTTTTGCTTCTCCTCTAAAAAAACTAGAAGCATAGTTACGCCCTTTTGCATTTTAGGTGGCGATATATATTTTTTGTTTTAACTAAATACGTTATATTTTACACACATTCGATTATTGCAACTGAAGAATATATTTTACTTTATGTAGCTAATTTCACTTTCTGACCAGTTATTAGCCCAATAGTTATAACCTATTTATTTAACTTAACAATGTAACTAATTATTTATTTTTATAATAAGATGGCCATCATTTAATTACTACAACAACAAAGTTGTCTTCCATTTACACAAAGTCCTTGGACATTTATATATAAAAATCTAAGCCATTAGTGTCGAAATACTTGTTAGTGCGCAATGTCTTTAAAATATTCGAATAAACTTTATAAAAAAATAATTAAAATAATTTACATACATTCTCTAATATTGGGTATTATACCGGGAAAGTTTGATGAAAAAATACAAACATTCAGAGTATCAAAATCGTATAAAATCTACAGTTTCTTCATACAATTGATATTCTTTTTGATAACTCCTCTATCATCGCTTTTTCTACCGCAGAAGAGTAATTATATGAACAATAAGCCCATGTTACAGTGGGCCTTTGTGGCGGGAAAAATTGCACGATTCTCAACATTTATTGTCATTACCGTCAAGATATGGCAAAACCGGAAACGCTATTTAGCCGTGTGGGATATATATTCAAAGTTTTTGTTAAAATATCGAAATTTTCATAAAATATTTAATCTAATTATTGAAGATGATTTTCATGAGAAAAAGAAAACTTTGAAGGATTTGATAATCTACAAGTTTTTCATCTTGTATCTTCACTTTTTTTCTATACACCTGTTATATATTGAAATGCGGGAAAAACCGAGTCAGCGTTATTCTATTATAGTTGTGCTAAATATGTTTCAGGGCTTATATTTGCTGACAGCTACTTTACAGTTTGCCTTGATTTTAAATCACATCAGTTTACATTTTTCCTATATAAATCAATCTTTGCTAAAGCTGCAACATTGCAACAATATTTCCCGCAAGGATCTGATAAAATATTACATGACTTTTTACCAAATGCATATGGAATGCTTTAAAATGGCACGTTTTCTTTTGCAAGCTTGCGCATCTGTAACCCTTTTTATGTCTTTGAAAATTTTCACCACCAATATTATTCTTCTGTATTATGCGGTTTTGGTTTTTATGGGAATATTTTCATCCTATAAGGTGGCTTACTTTTTGGGCATTTTTAGTATCGTAATTTTTTACTGCGACTCATCATTGATGACTGAAATCTTTGATCACGCACTAACTTCTGCCAATTGTACGGGGAGTATTATACGGGGAACTTGGTTTAAATTGAAGGAGGGAGAGGATTTGAGGACTTTTAAAAAATTAATTCAAGTGGTGAGTTATTTTTTCAATTAAATGTCTATACCAATTTCCGAACACGATTTTGTTAATAACCTCCTAAAACTATGCACCAATTTTTCCATTGTGTCTTAAAATGATACCAATTGCGGCAATCTGGGGCCAAATTACCGCATTCGATGTCGATCGAAAACTCTGACTTTTAAGCAAATATTGTATACTTTAGGGATGTTCAAAGTTACTTCGATGCAAAAAGTTTATTGAAATTTGGTATTCATTTTGATTCGTTTTTAAAAACATATAGTCTAATTAAAACTCTTTTACTATAGTTCATCTTTTGGTAAATAACTTCAAGAAAATATAGTAAGCTGTGCATCTTTTAAATAATTTTGATTATGCTTAAAGTATGCTATACAAATATTTTGAAAATATCTAAGATTTCGATCGATATTGAATGCGGTAATTTGGCCCCTGGTCTCAGTTCTAACGATTTGTTTAAGAAACAATATTCAATATTGATCGTCAATATAGTATTTTTAGTGAATATTGTGTAGCATACTTTTGGGATGTTTAAAATTTTGTTCAGTTGCCTTACTTAACTGTATAGTTTTAATTTAAGTCTTTAATTTTGTGAAAGTATGTAACTTCCATCACTTTTTTATTATTATTAGTTTTCTGATTTTCTCAATGATTTCAAATTCATTACATTTTTCTATAAAGATTTGGTAAAAATTATAGTAAAAATGTAAATAAAAAGTTGATGGTAAAAATGTAAATAAAAAGTTGTGGTGTAGAACACTCTAAACTCAGGTCATTGTAAATTATTTAATATCTCCAGAAAGTATGCCGTTGAATATCAAACGAAACTAATTTGAAAGAAATTTAAGCAAAATATTGCACATATGTTTAGGAGAATTAAATAAGTAAAAGTGTTAAAAAGTTATTTTAATGTATTTTGTTTTTGTAGAGTCCTAGATGACTTCTTTACTCTTTTACTAGGCTGGATTATGAATACCTTATTGTTGTTGTATTTATATAACAAATTTCAGCAAAACTAAAAAATACCCTTCACAGCTGATCGATATTAAAACAATAGTATGGTAATACGCATGTTACATCTAACAATAAGATAGTTATCTTCCTTTAAGAATACAAGGGCAATAAGTGTTTGGATAATTGCTTTTCAAATTTACCACTAGTCTCTAAAAACTTCTGAGTGCGCAATGTCCAAACATTATCTAGACAAACTCTACAACTGGATAATAAAAATAATATATTTTTACTCCCTAATATTGGGTATTGCACCGGGTAAATTTGATTTTCGAAAACATACCTTCAAAATAACCAAATCATATTGCATCTACAGTCTGTTCATACAACTATGTTTCCTTTTAATTACTCCTCAAACAACGGCATTTGCTAAGTCTGATAATTATTTGGCCAATAAACCTATGCTAAAATGGACTTCAAGAATGGGTAGAATTTCACGATTTTTAACTATAGTAATCATAGGGTCAGTGATATGGCGGAGACGACAGAGTTTGATGAAACTTTGGAACACTTATTTACAATTTGAAAAAAGATATCGCAAATTCATCAAAAATTTCAGCTTTATTATAAAAAAAGATTTCCAGGAAGAAGAAAAACGTTTGAAAAAATTATTGCTATACAAATTTTTCTCAATACACCTGCATGCCATCACCATTAACATTTTATATATAGAAATATTGCAAAACCCCAGTCATCGTTACTATATAATGATTGCTGTAAACATGCTGCAAGGTCTTTATCTTTTAACAGCAAATTTGCAATTTTCTTTGATTTTATGTCAATTGAATAAATATTTTTCATATATCAATCAATCCTTAATATCTCTACAAGGAAATACAAATATTCCTATTAAGGACTTAGTTAAATATTATTTAATATTTTACAAAATGCATTGGGAATGCCTGAAAATGACTCGTTTAGTTTTGGAAGTCAGTACCTCAATAACATGTTTCATGATTGTCAAAATTTTTGCCACCAATTTGATAATGTTGTATTATTCGGTTTTGGCGTTTACAGGAAATTTACCTTCAAATAATTTGGGTTACTTTTTGGGCATTGTGTGTATTTTAAACTTTTATTGGGATGTACTTTTGATAATAACAGTTTTTGAACAGACTTTGGCTTCTGCCAATCACACGGGGAGTATTATACATGGAACATGGTTTGGTTTTTTGCAGGGAAAGGATGGAAAAGCTTTGGTTAAAGTGGTAAGTTTGAAAAGTTACAGCAACAACAGTTATTAAAGAAATGGTTTAAAACAAGATTGGCCATTATTTGCGTGGCAGGGGAATAACAACAATTTATATTAAATAAGAAAACTTTTTCTTCACTCGTTCTCAAAAAAAAAAGAAAACACAAATAAAAATATGCCTACTAAACCAACAATAACAATACATAATAAATTTTATATAGAAAATTTTTTTATCAAAATTTGTGTATAGAAAATTTTTTTATCAAAAATTTTTTTATCAAAAATTTTTTTATCAAAAATTTTTTCATCAAAAATTCTTTAATCAAAAATTTTTGTAGAAAATTTTTTTTTATCAGAAATTTTTCAATAGAAAATTTTTTGATAAAAAAATTTTCTATACAAAAGACAAATAACACTCAAATGGTGCCTGTGCAAATTGTGAAGCCTTCTTTGAAAAGAGGAAAGGGAGATGAAAAGTGGTGAAAGGGAGAGATAAAACTTCTCATGCTTTGTATTCTGTAGCCAATTTTATTTCTTTTACATCGACGGCATCTGATAGGCGTAGCTTATCTTTCTAGGGTTAATGTATTTAAGTATATTCCTGAAGTAGGCCTGAAACATTTTTCTCAAGAAAATTTTTTTATTAAAATTATTCTATAGAACATTTTTTTTGATTTTATTGAACATTTGTTAGAAATTTTTTTATAGAAAATTTTTTTAATTAAAAATTTTTCTATAGAAAATTTTTTTATCAAAAATTTTTTTATAAAAAATTTTTCTATGGTCAATTTTTTAATCAAAAATTTTTCATAAACATTTTTTTTATCAAAAATTTTTCTATGGTAAATTTTTTTATAGAAAATTTTTTTATCAAAAATTTTTCTATAGAAAATTTTTTTTATCAAAAATTTTTCAATAGAAAATTTATTATCAAAACTTTTTATAAAAAATTTTCTATGGTAAATTTTATTATCAAAAATTTTTTTAAAAACATTTTTTTTCAGAAATTTTTCAAAAAATCCTTTGATAAAAAATTTGCTATACAAAAATTTTCTATAGAAAAAATTTTTTTTCATTTTTTTTTTTTGTAGAAAAATATTTCTATTAGAATTTTTTGTAGAAACATTTTTTTTATCAAAAATTTTTTTATTAAAAATGTTTCTATAGAAAATTTTTTTATTAAAAATGTTTCTATAGAAAATTTTTTTATTAAAAATTTTTGTATAGAAAATTTTTTTGTTAAAAAATTGTCTATAGAACATTTTCTTGAAAATTTTTTTATCAAAAAATTTTCTAGGGAAAATTTTTTTTATCAAAAATTTTTAGAAATTTTTTTTACAGAAAAAAATGTTATCGAAAGTTTTTCTTTAGAAAAAAATTTTAATCGAAAATTTTTCTATAGAAAATGTTTCGATAGAAAAATATTTTTATCGAAAATTTTCCAAGTAAAATATTTTTATTGAAAAGTTTTCTATAAAAAATGATTTTTATCGAAATTTTTTCATCAAAAATTTTATCTATAATAAAGTGTGTGTATCGAAAATATTTTGAGATTAAATTTCTTTGTTCTCTTGAACCTTGTATTTTATTGCTTTAAATTAGATTTTGATTTTGTTTCTTGTATACTTTCTTTTTGTATTTTTTTTTATATTAAACGGCACCAACTGACCTTTTAACATCCAAATTCCAACTGAATGCTTTCGATACTCATGTTCACGAGTTTCACTAATGATCGTGATATTTGCTAAAATTGCAAAAGGTCTTCGGCTACTGGTGGTATGGGCTGCCTACGCCTGCTAATAACTAGTTAGAGCAAACGAATTGTTCACTCTTGACTGACTTAAAATACCTTATGGCAAAACATGGTCATGGAGTGGTTATTTATGGTTATATTTGATATTCTCTTATACTCGTTGACTTCAAAACAAAATTCATTGTGAATGGTATTAAAGACAAAAACTAACTTCCGATTACTATTTTAAACTAAATAAAATGTCACTGCAATTGATGATTCATTTATGACAATTATTGTAGATAAATGTGATAATATTGCATTATGGCAGAAATACTTTTGAATAAAAAGAAATTTATTATTTTAGTTTATTTCACAACTCTTAAAGGGCAATGTCGCAAAATTTTGTAAACAAAGTTCGGAATATAATTATCAAAATAATTTATTTTTATTCCCTAATGTTGGGAATAGTACCGGGAATATATGATAAACAAAATCAATGTTTTAAAATAAACAAATCGTATCGTATTTATAGTGTCTTTATAAAATTTACTTTTCTTATGATAACTCCTTTAACATCGCCAATTGTACAGCAAAAACAAAATAACTATATGGTCGATAAACCAATTCTGCAATGGGCTTTTGTGGCTACTAGAATAATACGATTCTCTACAATTGTTATCATTAGCTCTGTTATTTGGCGAATGGTGCAAAAATTTATGATTTTATGGGAAACTCATACAAGATTTAGGTCAAAATATCTAAAATTTCAAAAACATTTTCGGATTATTTTTAAGAATAATTTTAATGACGAAATGAAGAATTTGAAATATTGTTTGATTTATAAATTTGTATCCACCCATCTTCATGCCTTGAGCATTAGCATTTTGTATATAAAAATACAGGATAATCCCAGCAGGCGTTATTATCTAATGGTGGCTCTGAACATATTGCAAGGTCTATATCTTTCAACGACAATGTTGCAGTTTACTTTGGCCTTAGGTCAAATGAGTCTATATTTTACCTACATTAATCAATCTTTGCTTTCATTGCAAAGTTCTAATAATATTCCTATTAAAAATTTACTGAGATATTATTTGATATTTTTTAAAATGCATTTCGAGTGCTTGGAGATGACAAGACAAATTTTGGAAATCAATATAAATGTTTCATTCATAATGATTGCAAAACTTTTTGCCTTTAATATTTTACTTTTGTATTATGTCGTCCTGTTATTTATGGGAAATTTACCTACGAACACTATAAGTAATTTTGTCGGTATCGTGTGTATAGTTACCTTTTACTGGGATGCATTATTGATAACTGAAGTTATTGAAAATACCTTAGCTTCGGCTATTAATACAGGAAATATTATTAAAGGAACATGGTTTGAATTTAATCGACAAGAGGAGGAAAAAGTAAATTTTCAGAAATTAATGATAGTGGTAAGTGTCAAAATTATGTTTAATGTTTTTAAAAAAAGTTTAGGGACAGTTTTTATTCTTATCTTGATAATATTTAGTTCTATGTTATCTAGTTTATCTGAAAGGTAATATTTGTTTATTTAATATCTTAATCCCTCCAATTTATGCCTATAGGCAATATTTAGCAAATTTATTCAAGTTTTTCAAAACTAAGACCCTAGCATTTTTTTTTTAGCTAAGACACAAACCCTTCATATGTTTAAAATGAAAATAAATAAAGGTTTTGTTGTTAAAGTTTGTTGATTTTATCCAACAATAAACATAAAATACCTCCGTTTAGTTGTTATTATTAATTTATAATCAAACAATACCACCATTAAAGAGTTATTTAATTTAATTAAAAGATCGTAATCGTTTTCGATAATAGTTATAATTATTACTACTTCTCTCTAATTAAAATTTTTTAATATTAAACCAAAAGGCAAGTAGTAAGCGAATAGTCTTCAGAGTGAAATGTCAAATTATATTTTAAACAAACTTTACAAAAGTATCGTTAAACTTATTTATTTGTACTCCCTAGTTTTAGGCCTAATACCCGGTCCACTGGATAAAAACAATACAAAATTTAAAATCACCAAATTCTATCTCATCTATAGTGGCCTTGTACAATTCATATTTTTATCAGTTACCCCTTTGACATCGCCATTTATACAACAAAATAATAATCATATCGTTAATAAACCAATTTTGCAATGGTCCTATATGGTGGGTAAATTAACTCGTATTATAACAATTGTAATCATTATCGCTGGAACCTGGCGATCAAGGCAAAAATTATCTTTTCTTTGGGATCGTTATTATCATTTTCTATGTAAATTTCAAGATTTTCAACAAGATTTTGGCTTAATAATCAAAGATAATTTTGAGTATAAGAAAAATTATTTGAAAAAAATATTGATATATAAATTTATATCTACACATCTGAATTCTTTTACCATTACTTGGATGTATATTGAAATGCAAAAAGATGCTAGCCGGCGTTACTATATAATGGTTGCCGTAAATACATTGCAGGGACTATATCAACATACAGTCAATTTACAACTTATGTTGATTTTACATCAACTCACCCATTACTTTTCCTATATAAATCAAGCCTTGTTATGCCTGCAAAGCTCTAAAAATATACCCATTAAGGATTTACTCAAATATCATCTCAAATTATATAAAATGCATTACGTATGCTTGAAAATGACTGGTACATTTTGGAAAATTTATAAAACTATAGCCTTTTCTAGTTTTGTCAAAATTTTCACCACCAATGTCATTCTTTTGTATTATGCAGTTTTAGTGAATTTGGGTAGTTTACCTTCTCACAGTAGAGGTAATTTTATGGGTTCCATGAGTATAGTCTGTTTCTATTGGGATGCATTTTTGGTAACTGCAATCTTTGAGCAGACATTGGCCTCTGCTAATCTTACGGGGAGTATAATAAAAGGAACTTTGTTCGAATTTAAAGCTGAAGAGGATGCATGGACTTTTAGCAATTTAATGAAAGTGGTAAGTGTAGAAGACGAATTTATGTTAATTTCTACTTAAGACTACTAAAAAGATTATAACTATTTATAGTTAGTTAGTTAGGTACTTGTTCTTTATTGATTCTTTTTTCAATTTTTGATTTTTACAAACTCGGAATAAAAGGTAATATACAATTTTTTGAGAATAAAAAGAACTTACGACTATGACATAATGTCGTCAGTCGGTAGAATTACAAAATATTCTGATTGATATACAAAAGTACGTTTAGCTTTCATTTATCTTAGTAATTAAATTCTCTGATAACATCTTTTCTATATTTTATTGCATCTATTATGTAACGAAATAAGTCATTGAAGCTGAAGTTTACATTATTTAATATAATGATATAATTTAATGAAAGTGGTAAGTGTGGAAGACGAATTTATGTTTATTTCTACTTAAGACTACTAAAAAGATTATGACTATTTATATAAAATAGTGACAGTTCTTGAAACTAGTGTAAGACTTTGTGATATAATCATGACCAGGTAGCTCATACCACCAGAAGCCGAAGATATTTTGTAATTTTCGTAAATATCACGATCATTAATGAAACTCAGTTGGGATTTTAATGTTAGAAAAGTCGGTTGGTTCCGCTTTGTTGAAGAAAATACAAAAACAAAATATTCAAGAAACAAAATCAAGAAAACATTTTTAGCAACAATATATGCAATTCGAGCGAACAAAGAAACATTGTGGCCATGACACTATTATTTTTGTAAACATTATTTGAAATAAATTTAATTGAATTGGGAATAGTTTTCGAAACAAAAATAAATTCTAATATTAAACAATATTATATTTTTTAGATTTTTATCGAGAATTTTCGCAGAATAATATTTTTATTCTGCGAAAATTTTCGATAACAATTTAAAGGCACAAGGCCAATACACGGACGGTCGTAGTATTGCCAGTACATAAAATGTGCGTTTGTTTACAAAAATATTCATATACAAATATATTTGAGTAGGATATAATTAAATCTGGCAGCAGTGAAAAAATCCGCCGCGCGGAAAAGTAGAACAAAGTTCTACTTTTTTCCATTGCCGCTTCAAATTTGACAAATCAAAAAACAGCTGATTGCCGTCCGCAGCCACTTGCCGCGTGCATTAGCCCCCTACCTTAAAATATTTTTCTATAGAAAAATTTTCTCAAATATATTTATTTGTAAAAAATTTCGATATAACTATTTTTTTATAGAAAAATCTTCGATAAAAATATTTTCCTATAGAAAAGTTTTTTAATAAAATATATTTCTACAGAAAAATTTTTGATAAAAAAATCCTATAGAAACATTTTTTATTAAGAATTTTTTAGAAAATTTTTTTAAAAAAAATTTTCGATAGAAAAATATTTTGTCAAAATATAATATTTTTAAAACTTTATCGAAAATTTTTCTTTAGAAAAATATAATTTTTAATAAAAAATATTTTTAATAAAAAAAACTTTCCATATAGAAAAAATTTTAAAACTTTATCGAAAATTTTTCTTTAGAAAAATATAATTTTTAATAAAAAAACTTTCCATATAGAAAAAATTTTTGGTAAAAAAATTTTCCATAGAAAAATTTTTGATAAAATTTTCAGTATGGAAAATTTTTTGATAAAAAAAACTTTCTATAGAAAAATTTTTGATAGAAAAATTTTCTATGGAAAAATTTTTTATGGAAAAATTTTCTATAGAAAAATTTTTGATAGAAAAATTTTCTATAGAAAAATTTTTGATAAAAAAATTTTCTATAGAAAAATTTTTGATAAAAAATTTTTTATAGAAACATTTTTGATAGAAAAATTTTTAATAGAAAAATTTTTGAGAGAAAAATTTTCTATAGAAAAATTTTTGATAGAAAAATTTTCTATAGAAAAGTTTTTGATAGAAAAATTTTTAATAGAAACATTTTTGATAGAAAAATTTTTAATAGAAAAATTTTTGATAGAAAAATTTTCTATAGAAAAATTTTTGATAGAAAAATTTTTGATAGAAAAATTTTTGATAGAAACATTTTCTATAGAAAATTTTTTGATAGAAAAATTTTCTATAGAAAACTTTTTGATAGAAAAATTTTCTATAGAAAAATTTTCTGTAGAAAAATTTTTGATAGAAAAATTTTCTATAGAAAATTTTTTGATAGAAAAATTTTCTATAGAAAAATTTTTGATAGAAAAATTTTCTATAGAAAAATTTTCTATAGAAAAATTTTTGATAGAAAAAATTTCTATAGAAAAATTTTTGATAGAAACATTTTCTATAGAAAAATTTTTGATAGAAAAATTTTTGATAGAAAAATTTTTGATAGAAAAATTTTCTATAGAAAAATTTTTGATAGAAAAATTTTCTATAGAAAAATTTTTGATAGAAAATTTTTCTATAGAAAAATTTTTGATAGAAAAATTTTCTATAGAAAAATTTTTGATAGAAAATTTTTCTATAGAAAAATTTTTGATAGAAAAATTTTCTATAGAAAAATTTTTGTTAGAAAAATTTTCAATAGGAAAAGTGTTTTAAAAATAAGTAAGTGAAAAAAAAGTTCTAAAAACAAGTAAACAAACATTTCTGTAATGGACCCATATGCAGTAATCGCCATGAAAGGGTTATTTTTTTTTTGTCAAGTAAAATTGTTTAGTTTAATAAAATATTTGTGACAAAAATCAATCAGGGGTTAAATTGTTTCCATTAGCTTTTATATGTAATTGTTATTTATTTACATAATCATAGCGACAATTAATAAAATAAAAGAAATAAGATACCAATCGCTTAAAATACATATGAGCATTTCCTTCGGATGGTCAACCAAGATGGAAAAACAAAATGTTGATAATCTTCATGTTTTATTGCTTATAATTATAAAAAAATACATTTTTTTAGAATATAATATGGTTTTGTAATCATATCTCAACTGTTTTACTTGAGAAAATTGAAACGGAAACTGGAAAACTTTAAATTTTTTAAGAATTTTTAATTGTAACTTTACAGGCTAAAAAAACGTTTTAAACTTCATGAAATTTACTTTTTACACTAAACAGGCTACCAAGAAAATGCCAAAAAAGTTTTGTTTTCTATATTTGTTGTACATTAAAAGTGTACAAACGTACTTTCGGAACCCCAGGAAATGCCCATATGTATATGTATTATTATTTGAATGAATTAAAGTTATAGCTATAAACCCTTAATTGTTAGTGTGTGAATAACTTTATTTAAGTGAGCAATGTTTTATAATATTTTAAATAAACTTTATAATATTTTTTACAAAATTATTATCAATATTATTTATTGGTATTCTCTTATATTGGGCATAACACCCGGTTTGTTTAAAAAAGATAATCTCATCTTCGAAGTTACAAAGTCATATCTTATCTACAGTTTCTTTATACAAGTAATTTTTTTGGTCGTAACTCCTTTAACATTGCCTTTTATACAGCAAAAGGATAACCATATAATTCATACGCCGATTTTAGAATGGACCTATTTGGTGGGTAAATTTGCAAGAATTATAACAATTGTTATAATCGTGGCTGGAACATGGCAAGAAAGACAACATTTTATATGTTTATGGGATATCTATAAAAGTTTTAGAACTAAATATCGAGATTTCCAACGTCATTTCCAATTAATCATTAAAGATGATTTTAATGTGGAAAAAGAATCTATAAAAAAGATATTGGTATATAAATTCTTTTCCATACACCTACACGCCTTCACCATTAGCTGGATGCATATTAAAATCCAAGAAAATCCCAGCAATCGTTATTTTTTAATGATTATTTTAAATACCCTTCAGGGTTTATATCAGCTCGTGGCTAATCTACAATTTGCTTTGGTTCTATGTCAACTGAGTTTACATTTTTCCTATATAAATCAGTCTTTACTAACCCTACAACGCTATAGAATTGCTTCCTCTAAGGACTTACTCAAGTATTATTTGATATTCTACGAAATGCATTGGGATTGCTTGAAAATAGCGCGAATAGTTTGGAAATCTAGTGCCTTAGTTACATGTTTTATGATTGGTAAAATTTTTACCACCAATGTCATTCTTCTGTATTATGCGGTTTTGGTGATCTTGGGAAATTTACCTTCTAATGTTACGCTTAATTTTATTGGCATTGTGTGTATATTAAACTTTTATTGGGATACATATTTGACTATCGCAGCCATAGATTTGGCTTTGGTTTCCGCAAATCGTGCGGGAAGTATAATTCAAGAAATTTGTTTGGAATTCGATCGTGAAGATAATGAAAAAAAATTTATGCTAATGGTGAGTGTTTGAAAATATCTTAATATTTGTTTTTTTTTTTTAATATAAGCCAGTTTCAGTAGAATATTAGCAAAGACACTTAAAATTTTTTACATACTTGACATTCTTATGCTAAAAAAATCATTAGAGGTAACTTTTAACACCCTTCATCACTGGAATATAATATATACTAAGTAGCAATAGCTTTTTATACCCTTCACCCCTAAGGTGGAAAAGATATATTGGGTTTGTGCTGATGTTTGTAATGCATATTATACCGATCGACTCAGAATCACTGCTTGAGTTGATTTAACGATGCCCATTTGGCTGGCTAGGCGTATATAAATGTAAGCTTGTTAGCTAAGTACATGTCGTAACGTCAAAGATAGAATAAAACTTAGCACAGACTTATATTTTGGTCCAGTGATGATCCCTACACCAAAAACAAATTGCTTTTTCCATAGGAATACCTTGCCGGAATACAGTTTCTGGCAAATTACAGTCGCAAATTTAATTGTATTTTAGTAATAGTAAACAAACATGATGCCCATAGTAACCTAAATCTGTGTACCTTACTTGTCTATACCTCCCATATAAGTCAAAAGTCTTTTAAATTCCCAGAAAAGCACAAAAACGTTTATAAATCTAAAAATAATTGCATTTTATCACTAAAACTTTGCAGAGATAAATATATTTTGTAAATATTAACCAATAACCTAAATTTGGTATGAATCGGCCCACAATTGACTCTAGCTTCCATATCAGTTCCTCAGCCGGAAATGACATAAATCTACTAAAACCTTGAAATCTTTCCACATTAAAATCTCTGTAAGGGTCATTTGTTAATAGATTGTATAAAACATTTGTGTTGAATACATTTTTTTTAATAATTGAAATCATTGATTGTACCTTGGCTTCCGCTTATAGTACGGAAAGTATTATTAGAGGTACATGGCTAAGATTTCAGCAGAAAGAGAATGTAAAGCAAGTAATGAGTGTGGTAAGTTTTTATTAAAAAAAACATGAGTCTTCATAAACTAATTAACAAATTCAAACACAAGATAATGTTGACATAGTTAAAACATTAAGATCTTATCTATAATAGTACCTGCACATGCCGTTCATATTTTTTTAGCCTTTAGTATCGAAATGACTCTAGACAATGTCAGAACGTTTAGTTATAATTCTCTACAATTATATTATAAAAATAACATATATTTATTCCCTATTATTGGGTTTAGTACCGGGTACATATGATTGGCAAAAACGTACTTTTAAAGTGACCAAATTCTATCTGATCTATAGTGCCCTAGTACAACTAAGTTTTGTAAGTGTTATACCTCTAACAACCACATTCGTGCGCCTGGAAAATAATTATATGTACAATAAACCCATTCTACAGTGGACCTATATTGTGGGTAAATTGGCCATGGTCTCAACAGTTGTGGTCATTAGCTTCAAAATATGGCAGAAAAGGGAAAATTTTATGGATTCATGTAAACTCTACGAGAGATTTCATTACAAATATCAATATTTTCACAAACAATTTCGTGGTTTTATAGGACTTAAATTTGATGCAAAAGAAACACGTCTAAGACAATTAATGATCTACAAATTCATATCTCTACATTTGAATACCTTTGGTATTACTATAATGTATATAACAATGCAAGCTAATTTGGATTTGATATACATTATTATGATCACTGTTAATATGATTCAAGGATTTTATCTTTTGACTTCAAATCTTCAATTTATGCTAATGTTATGCCAAATGCGTCTACATTTTTCCCTGATCAATCAATCTTTAGAAGCTTTACAAACTCATTATCATCGTTACAATTTTCCCGTTAAAGATCTTATACATTATTATTTGAACTTATACGAAATGCATATGGAATGTCTGCAAACCTCCCGAATATTCCTACAAGCCAGCAATGCTGTATCTTTCTTTATGTTGGCGAAAATCTTCACGTCTAATATTATTCTGCTTTATCACGCGGTCTTGATATTAATGAGCAATATTCTAAGCAATGATTTCGGTAATATTGTAGGTTGTATTTGTATATTAAACTTCTATTGGGACAGTTTATTGACAATAGATGCCGTTGATGATGGTATAAATGCTTGTAATAGCGCCGCAACATTATTTCAAAGCACCTGTTTCAAACTAAGGGAGGGAGATGATGCAGAGACATTTAAGAAATTAATGCAATTAGTAAGTACAAAATAAATGTTTTTTTTTGTTAAGAGCTAAATATCTTGAAAAAAGTTAAATGAAGGTGTATATAATCTATCCGGTCGTTTGTCTATTTTATAGTCCGTTCAGTCGACTCTACAGTTTATTCAGTTGAATACATGGAATAGCCAGTTGGCTATAATGAACATCTTGTCGATCATATTTTCTATAAAATCGACTTTATACTTCAAGTCGACAATATAAATATGTTGTATTTGTTATAAAGTTCTTCTAATTTGACTATCAACTACATACGTTGTTAGATAAGCCCACTGTAAAGTCAATCTAATCTCCTATATGGTCAACCCTTTAAATGGTCAACACTTTAAGATCCGACTGTAAATGGGGAAGATATAACGAAAAATGTTTTTTGGCGACCCCAATGTGCCACAAAAAAAACCATAAAGCAAAAACATCGATATATCACACTTTAAGGTTCGACTGTAAATGTCGAAGATATAACAACGAAGAGATATGGTGTCCCAAATGTGCGGCGAAAAAATTTTTCGAAACTATCTTAAAACAATACTTTATATTCGGTGGTGTACGGCGTATAAGAGAGGTATAATAAGAGGTAAATAGTATAAATTTCGATAGTGGGAGAATAAGAGGAAATTTCTGTGTGAGATAATTGTTTAATAAAATTAAGTATCTATCGTCCTATATATTTTCTAACATAAACCATCATTAACTTATTAAACAAATTCAAACACAAGATAATCTAGGCATATTTATAAACATTAAGATCTTATCTATAATAAAACCTACACAAGCCTTTCAACCCTTTAACCCTCAGTATCAAAATAACTCTAGGCAATGTCAGAGCGTTTAGTTGTTGTTAGGTTAAGCGGAACGAAAAATTAAGAAGACTCGATTGATTCTCTAGAGTATTGCAACTAATCTTTATTTACAAAAACTTAGCCTAAGGTAAACTAAACTAAAATACTTATTATCTAAATTTATCTAACAACACATGTGGCAAGCATGTGTTGCTTCAATACTTATGTAAATACCCAAAATAGCTTATCTTTACACACACCACTCTTGTGTGGAAAATTACAATTAAATAGAAACGATCCTTTAATCATTTAAATATGCAGGAATACACAACTGCAACAGTAGGTAAAAATATTTACTGATAATACTATTTCAGGTATAAATACACTTTCTAAATGTAGGTTTCAGTGTACAGCATGGTCAATCTTAAAAATATAGATTTTAATACCAAATATTGAATTATTTACTTAAATAGAATATTATAAACTAAGTACAGTTTAAACAAAACTGAACATTCTGCCGGCCTTGAAAGATCCTAGTCTTTCAAAACAAAACACAGAATCAAATTACTTACTTATCACTACCCTAAGCTAATCGAGGTAACATCACAGTAGCTGGCAAGTATTTGGCTGATATCTGGCAGGTTTTCTTGATGATCCAAATTAGAATGATGATAATAATAATGATGATAATAAATGTTGTAAAACTTAATCCATAATGAGTAACATGATGACTATCTAGATGTATAGGAAACCCAAGGATTTTTGTTGATTTTGGTATATCCGGAATTTTATAAATTTCCAATTCAGTCTTTAATTTAAGATGACTGACTGGAGGTAGAAACATTGACATGTTCAGGGATGGAAACACATAATTAACCTTTGTTGAAACTGCATCATATGCTTGCAGATGAACTTCATTGGAATCCAAGTTGCACTCAGGTTGCATAGTTAATATACCTGAACCATTAATGTTTATTATCTGCACCTTCTTGTGGCATGTTATTTCTGCTGAAATATCATCGTTTATTGAGAATATCCAAGAGTTGGTTATATGAATTTGTCGCCAGTAGTTGGAAGCTTTTTTAATTTCAACCTTACAACTTTCTGGTATCTTCTTTGACTTTAAAAATAACAGAATTTCACAGCTGCTTGTTGAAATAGTGTTGAACAGAGGATGAATTAGATGACACAGCATAAGTTCCTCCATCTTTTGACAATGTTCAAATTTATCATCCTCAAAAATATAGTATATAGATTTTCTTTCATCAATAAGGAAATATTTGTTGTTGACGTGTATACTAATTGAAAACCCGTCATGTATTGTGGGATAGGTATATATTTCATAAGCGTTTAAAACTTCTTCATTTATTAGCGGAATCTGAATGTTGAAAAGTACAAATTCGCTTGTTGTTCTTGTTGATATCTTGGCTATTTTAGCTAGTTCAACTGGATGTTCAGACGGCAATCGTAGCTTTTTAGTTAAATTTGATTTGATAAGTTCAATCTGTTTTTTGAACTTTCTTACTGGTAATATTCCATGAAGAAAACTTCCTTTGGAGTTGAACATTGCTCCAATGATGTCATCTTGTATTTTCTCGTAAACTTCTAGAGATGTAAGAATATTTGAGACAGCTTTAATTCGAGTAGATTCATCTTTAGTTTCGTGAATTTCTAGTTCCAGAGAATGTATGGCATCACTTAGCGTTTGAATATTTTTAAAAACAGCTTTATTTTCATTTTTGATTATTTCCATGGTCATGTCTTGAACTGATGACAGATTTCGCATTATATTCAGCAGATATCCCTCATTTTGGCTATTCTGCTTTAATTTATCTGTTAGTTCTTCAGCATGATTTTCATCCATCAATCCAAATAGCGAATGATATATGCCACCAACAAAAGGTAGCAGCGATCTTTTTTGTCTTACAGAAGTTGATGACATTATCATATCGTTTCGATTTAATATTCTTTGGTATATAGCGTTTAAGTTCTGTTCAGATGATGATTGATAAACGGCTTCTTTATCCTTTAATTTAGCTATAGACAACATTGCTTTATCCAGGGACTTCATGGCTGTTGTATATTCACTTATATTGATGTGCACCAAAATGTTCCATGATGTCTTCGTTAAGCCAACTGTTGCTACCTTTTCAAAGAATATCCCTGCCTTGTTCTCAAACCTACTTATATTAAATTGTGATTTTATGGGACTAATAATTGCTAAAAATGTTAAAAATACTATAAGCATATTTTTATTTTTTATTCTTTTTTCATTATTACAATTTCTTTTTAATTTATTTTTATCATCTAAAGACGGATTTCCCGTTTCTTTATTATTTGTTAAAGATGGATTTTCCATCTTTTTTATGTCAACTAACAAATCGTTTGTTGTTTCCTTTTCGGTTTCTTGAGTAGGAAAAGGACAAACATTGTGGATTGACCTTTTGGTTTCCCCATTGTTGGTCCTTACGTCTACCATTCTACATAATCCATCCGAACCCATTATGGTTCGGATGACCCTCCCCCGCCTCCAGCTCATGGGAGGTATATTATCTTCTTTTAGAAGAACTAGAGTACCCGGCTTAATGTTATGTACTGGGTTTTTCCACTTGTATCGTTTTTGTAGCTCGGACAAATATTCGAATGACCAGCGTTTCCAAAATTCTTCAAAGTTTAATTGAACTGCTTTCCAATGATCTCGTATTCCACTATAACTTTTGTTAGTTGAATCATCACTAATCGTACATAAGGAATCGCCAATAAGGAAATGACCTGGAGTTAGGACATTTAAATCATTTGGATTGTCAGATAATGGAGTCAATGGTCGAGAATTTAATATCGATTCAATTTGTGTCATTAAGGTATAAAGTTCATCGTATGTCATTATTCCCTGAGTCACTTTATAAAAATGTTTTTTAACGGATTTGACGCAGGCTTCCCATAATCCTCCTATATGTGGTGATCTTGCTGGAATATTTAACCATTCAATACCCTTTACACCACAAAATTCATTTAACTTTTCAATATGTTCCTTTTCACAAAACATTTTATATATTTCATTAAGACTGTTAGCTGCTCCTACAAAATTAGTACCATTATCGGAAACAATTTTAGCTGGACATCCTCTTCTTGCTACAAATCTTTTTAAAGCTCCTATAAACCCTGCAGAAGTTAAGTCCGCCACTACTTCCAAATGAACGGCTTTTGTCGCAAAACAAACAAATACGCAAACATATGATTTGTCTGTTTTCTTTCCTCTAACTTTATAATGTATTGTTATAGGGCCTAAGAAATCAATTCCTATCTTTAAAAATGGCCGCGTTCTAATTACACGGTCTTCAGGTAGATTTCCCATTAGTTGATGTAAGTGCCGAGGCTCTAATCTAAAACATCTGTAGCATTTATTGATTACCTTTTTTACTAATTGGCGCCCTCTTAGCGGCCAAAACTGTTGTCTCATTATGGCTAGTAAGCCTTGTGGTCCTACATGCAAATGTTCTTTATGCAAATATTCTGTTAACATTTCTACTATATTGTTTTTATAAGGAAGAAGAGCTGGATGTTTAGCTTCATATGCTAGACTACTATTTTCTAATCTTCCTCCTACTCTAATGACACCATTCTCGTCAATAAATGGATATAATGTTTTTAAATTTGAAGTATTTGGCAAACCTTTATCTGACTTTAAATATTTTATCTCTTCTGAAAAATTATCCTTTTGTATACATTTTACAATAGAAGTTAATGACAACCTCCTAAAGTATGCAAAGGACTTTTTATCTCCTTTCTTAGCTAAATGTATGAATTTGTAAACATAAGCAATAATGTTCTGATATGTCCCAAAATTATTTTTATGATTAATTGTATTAAAAAATGGTTTATCGTTTTTATTAATCATACAAATTTTTGCTGCTTTTTTTATATCTGGTATTTCTTTAATCTCAAAACTATTATCATAATTATATTCCATTTTGCTTGATAGGAATTCAGGACCATTAAACCAAAATTTGTTATTTTGTAATTCTCTTCCCAATAATCCCCTAGAAAGAATATCGGCTGGATTTTGTTCTGATTTGACATGTCTCCAGTCTTTTATATGACTATTTTCCTGAATATATGCCACCCTATTTGACACAAATATTTGCAGACATGCTGGGTCTAATTTAAGCCAGCTTAAAACAATCGAAGAATCTGTATAGTAATAAATTTTTGTAAATTTTGTTTTCAAGCTTTCTATTACTAATTTCATTAGCTCGACCAATAACACACTTGCACAAAGTTCTAGTCGAGGTAATGTTATTATTTTAATAGGAGCAACTCTGGATTTTGATGCTGCTAAATGTGTATAAATATTTCCAAAGGTATCTACAGATCTTATATAAATGGCTGCACCATATGCTTTCATAGATGCATCAGAAAATCCATGCAATTCAATATGTTCTGGTTGAACACAAACGAAGTGTCTAGGTACAGCAATTTTATTTAGAAAAACAAAATCGTTTTTAATTGTTTTCCATTTGGATATAATTTCATCAGGAACTTTTTCATCCCAATCGATTTTTAATTTCCACAACTCCTGCAATAAAATTTTTGTAGTTACTATGACTGGACCCACTAGACCAAGAGGATCAAATAACCTTGCCATTTCCCCTAAAATGGTGCGTTTAGATATTCTCTCAGATGTTTCCCACTTACATTTTAAGCTTAATATATCCGCATGTGTATCCCATGAGATTCCAAGCGTTTTTACAAAATTAGATGCCCCAGGATCTATATTGAGATTACCCTCAATTGATTCTTCATCTATATCTTGTAAGATAGATTTTTCATTGGAACACCATTTCCTTAAAGGCATGCCATAATCTAGTAAAATGTTATCTATATTTTTTCTTTGGGATTTTACTGATTCTAGACAATTTCCGCCTGTCATCAAATCATCCATATAAAAATCACTTCTTATTATTTCAGATTCAAGTTTAAATTTATTTTTAGTCTCATCTGCAATCTTTTGCAAACATTTGACCGCAAGATATGGTGCGCATGCAGTACCATATGTTACTGTTTTCAAGGCATATGTTTTAAGGTTCTCTTTTGGATTCCAACGCCAATATATAAGCTGATACTTTCTATCAGCTTCTGAAACCGAAATTTGCCTATACATTTTTTCTATATCAGCAGAAAATACATATTTATGTTTTCTAAATCTTAAAAGAATATTAAATAGATCATCTTGTAATTTTGGGCCTGTATGTAAAATGTTGTTTAAAGAAATATTATTCGTAGTTTTACAAGAAGCATCAAATACAACTCTTAACTTTGTACTTGAGCTCTCTGGTCGTAAAACACAGTGGTGTGGTAAATAATACCCACCTCGAACTGCTTCATTATCAGTCATCAGTTCCATGTGACCCAAATCTAAATATTTTTTCAAGAAATCTGAATATTCTATTTTAAGGTCTGCCTTTTTTTCTAGTTTTCTTTCTAATCCATAAAACCTTCTTCTTGCTATAAAACTTGAATTTCCTAATTTTTCTATAGAATCTTTAAACGGAAGGTTAACTTCAAATCTACCATCCGTTAGTCTTTTTACATTATCTTTAAAATGATTTTCACAATTAGTTTCTTCTACTGTAAATTTCTTTATTTTTGGAATTTCTTCCATTTCCCAAAATTTTTGCAGTATTTGGTCGCACTTCGAATTGTCTGTTGTAACTAAAGTTTTTAACTTTTCAGACTTTTTCATATTATATGCTACCCAACCTAATTTAGTTTTTTGAAGCTTAGTACCTGCTTCTTTGTCTTCAACTTTTCCTTCTAATATGAGGTCAAAAATGAATTGATTGGATAAAAGCAAATCAATACCCTTTGGAACATTATATTCCGGATCGGCAAGTTTGATATCCTTTGAAAATTTCCCTGCAACCATTCTTGTTGTGGGAACATCAGATACAAATTTTTTCATTATTAATGCATTAAATGATGCTTCGTAATCTGATGTTTTTGATCTCATATTTATTTTTATTTTTTCTTGAATTGAAGATGTTTTCATCTCCAACCCTTCAATTCTTTTGTTTGTTTTTACACTTTTTAGATTTAATTTGTTTTTAAAATGATCTGTTATTATATTAACCTGCGAACCACCATCTAATAACACCCGACAATTTACCCATTCATTGTTTCCGGATTTTACTTCAACAATCGCTGTTGACAACATGGCACAATCCTCTTCTTCAACAGTATTTATAACTGCTACTTTTTTATTAAAATGTTCGTCATGTAGAAGAGTGTTGTGATCTTTGTTGCAAATTTTACAACTGAAGTTTGATTCACATTTGTTTTTTGTGTGTCCCGAATTAAGGCATTTTTTGCATATTTTATGCTGATTTGCCCTATCCAGTCTTTCATTTATAGAGAGGTTTCTGAACTTCGAACACCTAAAAAGATTATGTCCTATTGAACAGCCTAAAATACATTTATTTGAAAATTTTAAAGGTGTGGACTTCGTTTCTTCACTTCTTGCTTGCCATTTTGTAAATTTATTTCCATCATAGAGATTTTATTGTCTACCTTTGTAATTAGCTGCCTTTGCATCGCTTCCTACAAATTGTTGACAAGCCTCTAAGGAATATGATACTTGGCTAAGAAATTCGATGAGATTATCTACTTTTGGCAATTCTCTCGATTTCCCTAAATGGTGCTCAAATTGGATCCGTATTTGTTCATCCAATTTTCTCTGAAGAACAAAACACATAAATGCTTGATACAAACTTTGTGCATCAATTTTTACCGCATTTAGAGCTTGTATACTTTCTGTTGTGGTTTCCAAAAATTGTTTAACGCTATTTAAATTGTAAGTAACATAAGGCGCATCAACGATTGTTTTAAAATACAAAGACGTTGTAGCCCTATTATTAGAATAATACTCATTTAGTATTTTCCATGCAAGATCAAAATTTTCTTCTATGGATGGCAATTTTGAAATTCTTTTTATTGCTTCACCAGATAATTTTGATTTTAAAATGTACATTTTTTGAGTTTTAGGAATTGCCTGTGTTATTACCAACTGTTCAAACAATTCTCTAAAAGTCTCCCATTCCGTGAATTTTCCATCAAATATTGGAATTTCAATAGATGGTAACTTAAATGGAAGCGAATTTATAGTTTTTTCTATGTTCGGGATTTCCTGGTATGAGTCTCTCAGTGAATAAAAAACTTCTGTGAGCTCGTCGTCAGGAAATTCTCCCATATATTGCAGGAACATACTCTCTGCAATTTTATATTTGTCCTTGACTACATCAATTGACACTTCCTGGCCATTGTATTTCTGTAGTCTTGACTCTAAATCGTCCAGTACAAATTGGAATTGCCGTACTAGTCCAGCATTTTTCCTGATTTGCCTGTCCTCAATTTTTTTATTATACTCTGCTTGAGTACATTCTTTATTTGGGGTTTGTTCCAAAGTTTTAGGGGATACAGATGAGTGCTTGGATTGCTGCTCCTCTTGTACAATTCTCCCTTTTACTTGTTGGTATAAACTCTCAAAATTCTTAATTGTAAGTCTCACCTTGTCTACGAATTCGCCTTTAAAATAGGCATTTCTTTGCAAGGTGGAAGTTGGTGGTCGCAATTCCCTATCATTCTTTTCGAACTCTACACTAAAGGTGTTAAAAGATTCCCTTAGTTCCTTAACTTTTTCATTAAACTCCTGCCTACCTACATCACTTTGAACTATCGAGCTCAAAGCATTATACAAAGAAGCAATCTTGTTTCCTAAAACTTCCTGCTCTTTAATGACGGCCATTGGGTCCATGGTAAAAATTGTATATATTTATTTTTTATTTAAAATTAATTTCAAAAATATATTAAATTATGTGTATATAACACTTACCTTGTTAATTTTTCACTTTTCTTTTTTTAATATATTTTGCACCGACCGAACCGAATTTTTTTTTTTTTTTAACTCTTTGTAATTTAGAATATTTTTAAATTTTTTAAAAATTGCACTTATATTTTTTTTTTTTTAAACACTTAGCACTTTTTTTTATTTTCTAAAACAATTATTTTATACAAAATTTTTTATTTATTATTATTTTTTTTTATATATTTTTTATTTAAAAGTATCACTCGCGTGTTACTTCTCGGGGTCACCAAAATGTTAGGTTAAGCGGAACGAAAAATTAAGAAGACTCGATTGATTCTCTAGAGTATTGCAACTAATCTTTATTTACAAAAACTTAGCCTAAGGTAAACTAAACTAAAATACTTATTATCTAAATTTATCTAACAACACATGTGGCAAGCATGTGTTGCTTCAATACTTATGTAAATACCCAAAATAGCTTATCTTTACACACACCACTCTTGTGTGGAAAATTACAATTAAATAGAAACGATCCTTTAATCATTTAAATATGCAGGAATACACAACTGCAACAGTAGGTAAAAATATTTACTGATAATACTATTTCAGGTATAAATACACTTTCTAAATGTAGGTTTCAGTGTACAGCATGGTCAATCTTAAAAATATAGATTTTAATACCAAATATTGAATTATTTACTTAAATAGAATATTATAAACTAAGTACAGTTTAAACAAAACTGAACAGTTGTAATTCTTTACAATTACACTATAAAAATAATGTACATTTATTCTTTATTAATGGGCTTAGTACCGGGTATATATGATTGGCAAAAACATACTTTTAAAGTAACCAAATTCTATCTCATCTATAGTGCCCAAGTACAATTAAGTTTCATAAGTGTTATACCTCTTACCTCTACCTTCGTGCGAATGGAAAATAATTATATGCACAATATAAATACCTATCCTGCAATGGACCTTTATTGTGGGTAAATTGGACATGATCAATCCCTGATCAATCAATCTCTGGAAATATTACATACTCATCAACACCGCCACAAACTTCCCTTTAAAGATCTTCTTAATTATTATTTGAATTTATATGAAATGCACATGGAGTGTCTGCAAACCTTCCGAATAATCCTAGAAGCTAGCAAAACAGTTGCTTTCTTTATGATGACGAAAATTTTTACCTTAAACATTATTCTACTTTATCACGCGGTCTTGATATTGATGAGTAATGTTCTAAGCAATGATTTCGGTAATATTGTAGGTTGTATTTGTATATTGAACTTTTATTGGGACAGTTGGTTGACAATAGGTGCCGTTGATGAAGGTTTGGATGCTTGTAATAGTACGGCAACAGTGATGCAGAGCATCTGTTTGGAACCAAGAAAGGGAGATGATGTGAAGACCTTTAAGAAATTTATACAATTAGTAAGTATTTTAAATGTTTGTTTTTTTTTTTAAGTAGGTAAATTTTTTTCTAAAAGTGAAGTCAATTTTTTTTTCTCAAAAATTTTTCTATAGAAAATTTTTTTATCGAAAGAAAATTTTTATATAAAAAATTTTTTTATCAAAAATTTGTCTATAGAATTTTTTCTTTTTTCTATAGAAAATTTTTTTATCAAAAATTTTTCTATAGAAAATTTTTTATCAAATATTTTTGTATAAAATTTTTTTTGGCAAAAATTTTTCTATAGAAAATTTTTTTTATTAAAATATAGAAAATATATCTAAAAAAATTTTTTTATCAAAAATTTTTTTGTATCAAAAATTGTTCGATAGAAAATTTTTTTAACAACATTTTTTCTATAAAAAATTTTTTTATCCAGAGAAAATTTTTCTATAGAAATTTTTTTTTAAAAAGTTTTACTGTAGTGTATTGCATCAAGATCCCAATTGATTACAATTATTTCTTATTAAAATTTTTCTACAGAAAAATATGTATTTCTATCGAACATTTTTCGTTAGAGAAAAATTGTTACCGCAAATTTTCCTATAGAAATTTTTTTTACCAAAAATTTGTTGATAGAAAAATTTTGTTTTGAAAATTTTCACAGAAAATATCTTTATCGAAAAATTTTCTATAAAAAACTATTTTTATCGAAAAATTTTCCAAAGAAAAATATTTTTATTAAAAAGTTTTTTATAAAAAGGTTTGTATAGAAAATATTTTTATCTATTAGAATTTATTTCTGTTTCAAAAAATATTCCCAATTCGGTTACATTTTTTTTTCAAACAATGTTTGTCCTCTCCAACCTTTTTTTTTTGTTGCTGTAAATTGAAGTCAGCACCAGCCAAATGTTATAACATCCGAGTTCCAACTGAATGCTTTTAATACCTACGTATTTTCACGAGTTTCATTAATGATCGCTATATTTACGAAAATAACAAAAAGTCATCGGCTTCAGGTAGTATTGGCTGCCTTCGTCTGCATATAATCCATCCAGTCGTTTTGTCGACAACATGTTGCGTCCAATCTTTTACATTGTCTGTTTAGTCGAAAAACTCTAAAAGCTTACAACTTAGTTAATTTATCTACACTAATTACTAATTACGGATAAAATAAAATAAATCATTAAATATCGAATCTGATTGTAAAGCTATCGTAACAATAAATCTTTTCCAAAAAGTAATTATGATTTCAAATATAATTATTATTTATTTAATTTCCTTCAGTTCAACAATGACATTCTACAATGTCGCTTTATTTCGTAGAAATTCTCTATAATTTCGTTGTAAAAGTAACATATATCTATTCCTGGATATTGGGCATATCACCGGGTTCCTTAGATTGGCAAACATATAATTTCAAAGTTACCAAATTTTATCTTATCTATAGTGTTATCATACAGTTAACATTTTCAAGTATTATATTATTTTCAAATATGATTTTTCTAATGCATGGAGGATCTAATTACATGGACCACAAACCAATTCTGCAATGGACCTATGGAGTATTTAAATTGGCCTTGATACTAACGATTTTGGTTATAAATTTTAAAATATGGCAACGCAGAAAAAAAGCTATTGCATTAATTTCTATATATAAAGGATTTGCAAATCGTTATCAATATTTTCTCCACGAGTTTCGTTGTAATATTAACAAGGATTTAGAGATTAAAGAGCAGCATTTAAAACTTATGGTTATATTTAAATTTTTATCAATACACTTACACTCCTGTCTTATGCCCTGTATGTATATACTAATGCAGGAAAATCCTGAAAGGCTATATTTTTTTAAAATTGGTTTAAATGCTTTAATGGACCTGTATTTAATCACCTCCAACTTACAATTTATGTTTATGTTAAGTAAAATAAGTTTAGAATTTTCCTTTATCAATCAGTCCCTAGAGTTTTTGAGAATGCAAACTTTTTCTTTAGAGGATTTACTTAAGTATTATCTGATACTCTACGAAATGCATATGGAGGGTTCTAAAATAGCTCAGAAGTTTATTGAAGCAAGTTATACAATTTCTTTTTTTATGTTGGTCGAGATTTTTACGACAATTATTAATCTTTTATATCATGCAGTTTTGATGTATACGGAAGTTTTGCCCTTCGAAGCTCTTAGTTGTTTTATAGGTGTATTGAGTATTTTAAACTATTATTGGGATGGTCTTTTGTCTACTATAGCTATTGAAAAGGCCTTAGAGTCACGAAATAAAACTGGGAAAATTTTAAAAAGGACTTGGTTAGTTTTAGAGGAGGGAGGTGATACCGAGACTTATACAAAATTAATGCAAGTGGTAAGAATTTTTTTTATTTGGGGTTAAATATAACAGATTTAAAAGTTATTTTTCGTAAATTGAGATACTCAAATAAATTGTAAATATATATTGATTATCTTTCTCTATTTTTTATTTTCAGCTCAACCAATTCAGCGATTATTTGGCCTGTAACAAATTGGAATTCTGCATTTATGGTCTGGTCAATTTCGATAAAGCCTCTAGCTTTCAATATTTTGTAGCTGCTCTTTTGCATTTAATAATTTTAGTGCAATTTGATTTGAAAAATCGTTTGCAAGTTTAAATATTTATAAAATCGAATAAATTATAAAATAATTATTGAGTTTTCTTTTTAAACACTTCCTTCCATATAACAAAATGTTTTAAATTAATTCTTGATTTTCATTTATTATCTTACAATAGTGTTAAATTAATACAATATAAATTTTGAAATACATATTTATTTAACTTTGAGTTATTTGATATACTTGTATGTAAGCTAATAACAATATTACTAACTAATCATGTCTCTAGTATTTAGTTGCTTGTACCACATGAGATTTGTATTAAATTAACATTTTAATTATTGAAATTTATTTTCATTTAAGTAACTCTTTGCCTGTATTATTATCATCAAATTTAGCCAACTTAGTTCACTTTTAAGGTTTGAAAACAATTAATTTAAATAATAAATACTCGAACTATTATTTGGTTATTTGCATAATTGTGTATTATAACTCCATCATTATTATTATCATCATTACCAATGTCATTGTTATGGTCATTATTCTTGATTCATTTATGGTTATTTATTTGTTGTATTCGTTAGGTTTCAATTATTTTGGCAACATTTAAACTGGATATTTGTGTATATTTATAAAATAAATTCTCTACTGTCAATATAAATAAATAAAGTTGCGTGTCTACTTTTATGGATGAAATTTCTAAATTTAATGAGCTTTTATAAAAATGAATCACAATCTAGAGTGGAAAAGGGTTTAAGTTGTAAAATTTTGACATGAGCAAGGACAGATAAAAATCGGCTTAATTAAAGCTTCAACAAAAAAATTACTTTGTAATATTAAAATAAGGCTTAATAATATGTAACAAGTCAATACAGGCTAAAATAAATGGTTCTGGGCATTGTAGTTTTTAGAACTATGAGTATAAGATCTTAAACTTATAGATCTAATATATTTTTTGGCATCACTTAGATTGTAAAAATATGATTTTTTTATTTTTATGAAATTTCAACCAAAAATAATTGATTTTTATAAGAAAAAATAATGGAATATTGAAAATAATTAACGCTGCTTTATTTCAAATAGTTAAAGATAAAAGTCCATGAAGCGGTTTTGGAGTAATTGCAATTTTCCCCAAAAAATTTCCCTGAATAGGCGCCCTAGGATATGCTACAAAAGTTTTTTTGTAAATAAAGAAATTCCAAAAATAGACATGACTTATCATTTTATGCCTTCTAAGTACTAAATAATTCAGTTTCGTTAAAATATGATCGAATTTACTTAGTTTTCTTCATATTTTCCAACATAAAGATAGCTAAATACATTTTTCTCAGGTCGGTTTTAAAAATCATTTTTTAATTTCTTGAAAATTTCGTTCAATAAATATTAAAAACTAGGAAATTGTGCATCAATGTATTAAAATAGACAAATGGGAAAATGAAATTTAGAAAATTTTTTATCAATATCTTGAACCGTTTCGGCGTACTTGTGATTTAAAATTGAAGAATTTTGCACAAGTGCAAATTTATGTTATAATTTTTACACATTCGAAAACAACTTAAGAAAGAAGAAAACTATGCTTACTACGCTATCTCTAATAGTTTAAGAGATATTTAACGGAATATCGCTTACAATTATTTCAATCTAAGGGCTCGATATTATATTTGCAACGTGTCATAAGAATTTTTTGATAAAATTATCCGAATTAAATATTTACTTTGATTTGCTTAATTTTGCTGTTATCTGTAATAAAATATATTTATATAAATTGTTTGAAAATCGTAAATTATTAATCAAGATACTTCCCAGTATGTGGTAGATTACAGTTAGTAAAATTACTAGCTCTTCCTATAACTAATGTATTTATCTTACGCTCTTGGAGGTTTTGTTATAAAAGCATATTTTTCTTGTAACCGCATGTGGTTTAGATGGGGCGTATACTTGATATTTTCTAGTAAAAAGCTAATTAATATCAATCATACGCACGTTTTAGTTGATTCAAAGAAAATTATTAAATCAAAGGAATATACACACACACACACATGCATATATAAAAGAAATTTATGAAAGAGATATAATGATAATATTTATAAATATGTATTACAAGAAATTGTTATCCATTTTTTTGTATACAAACTTTTTTGTATGAATATGGTCCTTGTATCCCCCCTTTCATCGTTTATTGGATAATTTTTTGTTAGCAATTCAGTTAAATTTTCTTTAAATTATTTACAACTGCATTTATTAACTTCGTAATAATATACATACTAAACTATTGTCTTCCTTTATTTCATCCTTAAGTGTAAGCATTTACATCAAATTTACCTTTATCTTATTTTCCCCTCAAATTCCCTGTGTTTTATTTCATTTAATACCTTAATTATATATTTAATTTTTTATGTATGAAAAAATCAAACCAAAAAATAAAAAAAAATACATAATAAAATAAAACCTCATTATGCTTAATTAATAAACTGTGTTAATTATACGTTAAGCCGACACCTTGATAAATGAATAATTCAAACATAACGTCAGACTGTGATAGGGAGACGGATTTAATTTCCTTTTTTTTTTGTTTTTGTCCACCAAATAGAGTTAAATATATTAAAAAGCAGACATCAGGACATACAGGACTAGTTTAGTGCAATATGTTTGTGGATGGGGGAAATCAAATTGACATTGTAATTATATAACTAAATGGGAAAAATATAAGAGTAAGAGTAAAAAAAGTGAGATTGACTTTTTAAATTTGGCAAATGGATTTAAAATGGCTTTTGGCTTTTATTTCACAATAATGAAAATTAAATATTAATTTCTGAAATCAAAGTAGTTAATTGTTGGTTTTCAGTTGAAATATTCAAATAGTTTTATTTTTAATACTGGTATAGTTCAAATTAATAGAAGTAATTTAAAAACTTAGAACATATAGTCTCTTTAATACCAGCGGTATAAATATTTAAAACAAAAAATATTTATATGATTCTTTGTTATTAAATGCCACTATTATTAATCAAATCCTTTGATATTTGATCAAGTTAGAGATTAAAAAAACAAACTATAATTATCATAGTCGTAATTATTATTAATCATACGCACCCTTAGAAAAAATGTTTTTAATGTAATTTTTGACTTAATTTAAAGAAAACCTTAAAACTTTTCTTCATCGACAAAATATGTTGTCACAGGAAAATTGATATAATGTTTTAAAAGCTGCAGTATCAAATTCAATTCGAATATAATTTTAAACTAAAACCAGACGCTTCAAATTATTTTTTTTAACAGAATTTTATTGAAACTCTTAAAGTGTAACACCTATTATTATGATTTGTCAAATTTATAAGTACTGCAATACTTAAGCATAAAATGTCATAAACTGCAGGTGGTTCTTTAACTAGTTACGTCAATTAATTCCCAAATAGAAAAAGCAAGCAAGAACCAGCCAAGTGTTATATACACCAAACCCACATTTTAAATGTTTCTAAAAATTTTTGGTAACAATGTAACTGTAAGTTGGTGGTTTCAAGAGGCTTAGAAAAAAATACTTACAAACACATATTAAACTTCATACAAAAGCACATAGACACAGACATTAATTTACCGAGTATATATATGTGTGTGTGTGTGTGTGTTTGTAAAATCCTAGAGCTTAAAAGCAGAGAAGAGGTCACAGTCATAACATTTTGCCAAAGAATGTCACGCTGAGTTTAGTTTAATTAAATGGCAATGATTTATGTGAAATTCTTGGGGGTTTTACAGTAGAATAGGTACACATTAAAAGTCTTAGGAATTTAACCTCCAAATACTCACATCTAACTTTTGGTGAGAAAAATATTTAATATAAAAGATCTTTCATTATTCCCCTAATATTTTGGGTGATTTTATTAAACAAAAGAAGAATATTTGAGAGATTATTAGATTTTCTTTCATTTGAGTTTTCTTTCTGATTTTGGTTTCCAAGTAAAACCTCAATGCCATGACACCTTTTGTTTAAGGACCTTTTTGTTTGTCACATAATTTAAATGCTGGAAAAACTAGAGAATATATAAATACATATAAGAATTAAGCCAAATGAAAATATATATTTAAGATAATGTAGAACAATACCAAAATTAGGTTCTTTATCTGTATTCAAGAGACCAACTTTAATAGTTTCAAATTACTTATTATTTTACGGTTAAACTGTTATGTTAATATTAATCATACGCATCTGTATACAATTTGTATACCTTTCAAGACCGTAATACGACTTAAGCCTTTCTCTGGGGCCGAATATAGATTTATTTCGTTGCAAGTCTAGGTTTAACTCGAATCATCAAAGAACTCGGAATCACTCCATAAGTTGATTAAATTGTTGGTCCATATTTGTCCTAAGTAATGAAGGATATCAAAAAGTCAGGCTTTACCGTTTTAATTAAAAATTTGACAAAGCAAAAGTAAAATAAAGCAATTCAACAAAAAATTGCTTAATTATATAAAAATATTTCAAAATAAATTATTTAATTAGTCAAACTTAAATCTTCTAATTTCGATAACTTTTGCTTTTTATTGTACAATCACAACTTCCTGTGATTTTTTATTTTATTATAATATTTTTCTTCACTCACAATTATTTATTATCCAATTAAATTTAATTGAATAATCAAAAATATTTTACACTTAAGTGATTTTTTACAAAATTAAAAAGTAGTATGATCATCATCTGTAAAGTGTCAGAACAAGAAAACTATCATACTCAGCACAAAAATTTAACACAATCAAATATATCAACCACAAATGCAAAAGGAGAGAAAAATATAAGAATAAAACTAAGTTTTAGTTTCCAAACACACACATACAAAAATTACCAAAACTCTCTTAGTTTTATTCAAATTATAAATATTTTTGGTAGAACGATGATACCATCATCATCATCGTCATCATCAACAACTTCAAGAGACATTATTGTCAAGCTCTTTTGAACTTAAAAAGCTGATTTCTTTTACATTATTCTTTCATTTCTTTTACTAGTTAAAGCTTGTTTTCATAGAAAACCTAAGTTTTGTGGCTTTTTTTGCTAAAGAATTATTTTTTTATTTTAAATGACATTGTAGATCTAAGCCCTTAAAACCTTGAAATTTTGAAATAGTTTTTCCTCCTCTTTCTCTTTTTCTAAAGGTATAAAAGGACTTCTAAGAATTTGTGAACTTTTAACTCAAAGCAAAAAGGTTGAGTGACAAAGAGACGGGTGTTGATGCAAATGTGAGAATGTGTGTTTGAGTTAAGACCACAATAGAGTGCTAGAGCGTAAATATTTTGAAGTAAAGGAAATTTTCTGAAGCATTACAAACACAACCACACACACACTCTGAAGCAATTATATAATTTTTCAAGCACACACATAAATACTTACTTATACCTTAACAAATACTTATTAACTTACTTTGATGTTTTAAAGTTTCCTAAAGAATAAAAGAAGTAGAAGCAAAGAAATAGCTGACAAACATTTTAAATTATAATATTAAATAATTAGTAAGATTGATTAAATTTCCTTAAAAATGTTAAATCCTTTTTAGGTAATAATTTATTTTTAGCTTAATTTAAAATTTGTTGGGTTATATTAAAAAGGTCAAATGTCCTAAGGCATAATTCAAGTACGCTAAATTCAATTGAGCTTACCGTTATTGTAGGTTAGCTCTAGTTTTTAAGATAAAGCGTTATTTAAAAAAATGGGGGAGGTTACGCAATAAATTTACTCGTAAACTGCTTATTTTCTTGAATTAAGTAAAATACCAAATTTAGCAACAAAATTGTCTATCAGAAACACAAATTACTTTTTTAATACGAGCAACCGTTTTGGAAATAAATAATTTTTGAAAATGGAAATTTTTGTAATTTTTCAAAAAAAAAATAATTTTTTTTTTTGCAATAAAAGAAACAAATATTTTTAAAACGACTGCTCAGCTTAAAAAATAATTAATGTTCCTAAATGATAATTTTGTTGTCGAATTTCAATTTTTTACGTAGTTCAAGAAAATAAACAGTTTTCGAGTTACTCGAATATTTATTTCGCAACCTCCTCCATTTTTTTCATAACACTATATTTCGAACCGTCGTGGTGTAGCAGGTTATTCATCCTCCTAGTATACCAAAGGTCCCACGGCCAGTCGCACTTGAAAAAAATTAATTTTCAAAAAAAAACGGTTCACCTCATAACTCAGCTAGCCTTTGAGTTTTAGGCTATATAAAACTTCTCTAACTAATGCATTTGCCCTTTCAATGATTCTAAAAATAGAATCGGATGCAGCTCATTGTCTGAGAGAAGTACGCCTAGATATAATTGCATTGTCGTGGGAATTATGTATGTATATATCTCGAAAACTAGAGCTAACCTAGTACTCGATTTATCTTTACCCACTAGGTCTTCCTTTTGTCGGTAAAAAAAGTTATCAAAATCGAGCAGAGTGTAATGGTCGGATTAATGAGATAGACTACGTTTGGAATTACTCAGATGTTATACATTTATAAGTATTTGGATTAGTTTTGGACTAGTAATCGAGTAGTCCTTACATGCGAGTAAAGGGTGTCATAATTTAAAATAGTACTTCAAACTAGGGTTGTATTTAAAGCTAGGGCTTAAATTCATTGTACTTAAAATATTAGGGTGACCAGCGTAGAGACAGGGATATCCCTCCTTTATAATGTCTTTATCCTCTGTCCAATTTCATCCTTTAAGACTTTTTTCGTTTTGTTTTTGCCCATTCAAAATTATAGCTATTTGCAGTTAAAATCGCTGCCAGTCTCAATTGCTTAATCAGGCCTTCTGGCTGTTAATTTGGATATTTTATTTTTCGTTTTTTTTTTTTTATTTTTATGACTCCAACACATTTCACTGCAAGCCAAACAACATTAGTGTTAGACGAATATTTGGAAAGTTAAAGTACAAAAGAACATTATTTCAAACGGTTTTTAGCTAATGTGCAAACATTTTTAATGGTGCACAGTGGGGTAGAGACATGAGAAAACTGTAGATAATAAATACTATATACATACATATTTTTTAACATGTAATGCATAGAAATATTTGTAATGCATAGAAATATTTGTAATGCATAGAAATATTTGTCTTAGACCCACCTTTTGGCATACCAATAGAATTAGAATCACTTTCTGAGCCGATTTAGCGACGCCAGCCCTTCCGTCCGTTCGTCTGGCTAACTGGCTGGACCTCCATGTAAACCATGTAATCAAAATGAGACCATGGCTATTGAAATTCGTATGATTGAATAATTTAACAAACATTTGACTTTATACACGAAAAAAATCTCATTTGACCTTAGTGGTGAAGAGTATCGTATGACAAACATATTGTACAAAAAATGTTAAACTCCTAAAAATTTCCCAAAAATATTGAGTTTATTACAAAAATCAAAGTTAGTTATGGTTAAGAAAATTTTTGGTTCTTATTTTTGCTTCTTAAGGAGACTGTTTTCATCATCACCAACATCTAACGAATTAGATGTTGTTACAACTATTAAATGTTTGTTGTTTTCTATAAAACTTGGTAATTTTCTCGTTTTGCCGTTGAAACGTTAATATTTTCTAGTTGTTTTTGATATTTTTTTTAGTATTGTTTCCTGTTGTTGTTAGTGCCTTTGTTAAAGTCTTTTTTTTATTTTTAGCCTCAACTGTAAAGACAATGCAATTTATATTTATGTGAACTAAAGTGGTAGATGTTGTGGCATAATACAAAACACGCTTTAACATACACACACTCACATGCACTTAAACAAAAAAGGCAAACTTTTAAGCAAACTTATATTTAAGGCAATAAAAGCTTAAATATACCAACATCTACTTGAACTCATGCAAACACGCATACACACACACATTAAAAGGCTCAAAACAACAAAACATCAACAACAATATGGCAGCAAAAAAAAGCTGTAGTGAAAGAAAGAGAAAAACATCGGCAGGAAAATAAAACTAGTAGCAATTGAGTAGGAAATTACTTGACCCAGATTATGTGGTGGGTTAAAACGAGAAGAATAACAATAACTAGCACTCGACTACTTCTACCACCACTACTACTACAAACAACTACATTTACACAAAGCATAGTCTGAAATTAAAGCAAGGATTTTATTATAATTTCAGAAAAAATATAAATCGCAAAACCCAAAAGAAAAATATAAACTTTTTAAATGAAAATGTTTATAAAAAAAGTTTTGCCTTATTCTCGCATAAACTTTCATTTTCACATAAATAATTGTTATAAAGGAAAAGCAATAAAATACTATACAAAAGCAATATATAAAATAGAATTGTAGAAACATTAATAAATTTTATTTAGGGTTAATTAAGTTTCTTTTCTTGTAAATAATACTTAAGAGTGGCACAGTTTAAACCAAGAATTTTAAATAAAAACAAATTAAATCGATCAAGTCTGATCATAACAGACCCTAATCGAAATTTCATTGTTATAAGATTATTAAAATGAATGGCCGAGACACTTAGCTTTCCTGAGTCGATTGTTATACTTTAGGATAAGTGTCAGATCAATTTGAATGTGTGTTACAAAGATCAATATCGACCTTGTATTTACATGTTGGAAATTAAGTTAAATTTAGTATTTGAATTCTAGGTTCCAAAGCGATTAAAGTAATGCCCTTTCAACAAGATGAAAAACTAAATATTATAAATTTCAACAATTTTTTTTTTTTTGGCTGATTAAACATTTTTATTAAGTACCAAAAAAAATCTAAAACTAGAGCAATAAACGGTCTCGTTACCTAAAACAAATAATCATAACCCTAGTGAAATATTATGTATCCTTCTTACATCTAAGACACACACATACATATATACATACATACAATACTACTAAAACACGGCCAATAAATAAACAAACCTCCCCTCCCTAACAAGAAAGGCCAAAGAAAACCAGTAAAGACTAATCGAAAGTGGATAAAACTTTAAATAGTGTTCGATACTCTTAATATTTATTACATTTTTGCTTTCTACAGTTTAGTCTATATAAAATTTATGTGATGAAAATAAAGCAAAAATATATATGTAATGAAAAAAAGTTAAGAAAGAAGTGGGGTAAAACGAATGGGAACTACCAAATAAATGTAAGTACATTCTGTGGTCATAAATAAGTTGATAACATGATCTACGCATAAGGAATATAAATTAAGGGACTCAATAAACAACAAAACGTTCAGACACACACACATATACAAGCAAACATAACGGAAAAGAAGGCTCACATAAATGCAAAAGGTTAAATAAACAGCAGTTACACATATATACAGAAATTTTTAAAATAACCCAGTAAAGACATTTTTAGAATGAAAATTTTGTAATATTGGATGTATTTGGTTGGTTTTAACTACAAACTAAAGTTTTAACTTTCTTTTTACCTTATTCGATATATGAAATTGAAATTCAAAAACTTAATTAAAGACTAAAAACTAAAAGTAATAATTTCTATTTTTATCTTATCTCAAAGCCTAAAGAAAGGTAAAATATAAATTAATCCTACAAAAAATGTTTATGAGGAACATATAAATTCTAATCCCAAACAAATAATTATCTTCGAACGAATCATAGAAAAGGAAAGAGCATCACTTATTGCTAACTTCGTGACTAGACTGTGATTAAATAATTATATACTCCAAAGCAAAATGGCTTTTGATTCAATTCTATTTTTGGGATTATTAATTTCATTAAATCAATATTATTGGTTATGTGAGGAGAATTCTAAATAGTACTTATATTTGGCAAATTAAATGTCAAAGGGGAATCACTTTTCCACCTACACCAGGAGAGATATAAAAATAAGCTAAGATATATATAAAGGTTCAGCAAATAAGCATAAAATTAAGGACTAATTAATTTATTAAAATTTTTAATTCAATTTTTTTTCTATAGAAATTTTTCAATAAACAATTTTTACTATAGAAATATTTTCAATAAAAATGTTTCTATAGAAAAATTTTCAATAAAAAATTTTTTCTATAATAAAAATCTCATTGTAAAATTTTTTCTAAAAAAAATTTCATTAGAAAATTTTTTCTATAGAAAAAATTTCATTAGAAAATTTTTTCTATAGAAAAAATTTCATTAGAAAATTTTTTCTATAGAAAAAATTTCATTAGAAAATTTTTTCTATAGAAAAAATTTTTTTCTATAGAAAAAATTTCATTAGAAAATTTTTTCTATAGAAAAAATTTCATTAGAAACTTTTTTCTATAGAAAAAATTTCATTAGAAAATTTTTTCTATAGAAAAAATTTCATTAGAAAATTTTTTCTATAGAAAAAATTTCATTAGAAAATTTTTTCTATAGAAAAAATTTCATTAGAAAATTTTTTCTATAGAAAAAATTTCATTAGAAAATTTTTTCTATAGAAAAAATTCATTAGAAAATTTTTTCTATAGAAAAAAATTCATTAGAAAATGTTTTCTATAGAAAAAAATTCATTAGAAAATGTTTTCTATAGAAAAAAATTTATTAGAAAATTTTTTCTATAGAAAAATTTTCATTACGAAGTTTTTTCTATAGAAAAAATTTCATTATACAGCTTTTTCTATAGAAAACATTTCATTATACAGTTTTTTCTATAGAAAAAATTCATTAGAAAATTTTTTATAGAAAAAATTTCATTATAAAATTTTTTCTATAAAAAAATTTTGTCATGAAATTTTTTTTTATAGAAAAAAATTTACAATTAAATTTTTTTTATAGAAAAAATTTCATTATAAAATGTTTTCTATAGAAAAAATTTCATTATAAATTTTTTTCTATAGAAAAAATTTTATAATGAAATTTTTTCTATAGAAAAAATTTCATTGTAAATTTTTTTCTATAGAAAAAATTTCATCATAAAAATTTTTTTATAGAAAAAATTTCATCATAAAATTTTTTCTATAATTTAATTATTAAATTTATGGAAAAAAATCATTATAAAATTGTTTCTATAGAAGAGTGAAAAACCTCATCCCTTCAAACAACTTTTTTATTGATTGCTATTTATACCCTTCACCCCCATAGGTGTAAAGGGTATATTGAGTTTGTGCTGATGTTTGTAACGCATATAAATATTGGTCTGAACCCCACCTCTTAGTATACCAATCGACTTAGAATCGCTCTCTGAGTTGTTTTAACAATGTCCGTCTGGCTGGCCAAATTTCATCCAATTCGGAGATGGTGTGGTTAAGTGCGTGTTCGAAAATTTTTGGTATGACTCATTAAAAATTTTTACCAAAAAAGTACCAATTTCAAGAGGCCTAACTTCGAGCTAACTTTTCAAAACCCTTTGGCAGTTCTGTTTACTTCATAGTCTACTTTCATTTGCCATTGGAATTGTTGAGGCTGATGTCGATAACTCGTAATTTGCTGCATACGAGTAGTGTTATCCATGTAAGCTTATTATAATTCTACAGGTCGTAACTTTAAAGATAATTTGAGGATGATCCCTATTCTTTTTGGGGGAAATCGGATTACTATTTCGGGATACCTTCCCGGAATAAAGTTTTTGGTCCTTTAGCCAAAAATTTAGTTGTATTTTAATAAAATTCAGCACAAATATTATTTATAATAACATTAATCAGTGTTCCTAATTTTGTAGAAATTGGCCCATATTTCACCATACCTCCCGTACAAGACACATTCTCAAAAGCCGTTTATATACACAAAACAGCACAAAAGCGTTAAAACTCTAAAGATAAATGCATTTGTTTACTTAAACTTTGCACAGATTAATATTTTATGAATGTGAACCAATAACCAAAATTTGGTAACAATCGGTTCACAATTGACCCTAGCTCCCATATTAGAACCTTAGCCGGAAATGATACAAATATCGAAATTTTGAAAAAATAGCACATATTATATGTATGTATGTCTCTAAGACTTAAGGAAAACTTAATTGTTGGTCCATATTTGACCTTAGTAGTGAAGGGTGACCGACTATAGCTTTTCTTACTTGTTTATTATTGTTTTAGTATTAAAAACTACTTTTTCTTTATTTCATTTATATTAAAATTTCGTCTATAATAAAATTATAAAGAAATCGTTACAAGACAAAATATAACTAAAGTTACTAACTATTTGATTTTAAATAAATATCTGACAACATATAAGAAATTTGTTAAACATTTTAAGTTTTACATTTTTGACATGTATTTCAAAACTAAAAATTATAACTTTTAATTGGATATTAAATAACCCTTAAAAACATGTATTCATAAAAATCTATAAAACACAATACAATATTGCTTTAGAATTCACAAAACTCTCCAAAATTATATATAATATCCCTTGTCATATTAAACCCTTTGACAACTACTCCATCCTCTAATTTTGTCACACATCAACCATCATATATTATTTGTTTGTCACAAAAATGTTTTCCCATTCCTTTATTACGTCTCTGGTTACTTGATTCTTGATTTTAGTTGCCCACATCAAGAGCTATTTCCAATTATAAGCATTTGTTAATATTTGACACCACTTTAGCATACAAAATGCCTTCCTTACCTGATACAGCCACAAATGTGTTCAGTCAGGGTCCTTTCCTTTCAAAAATCTACAATTTGCCTGACTGTTGTTTTGTACATTTAACGAGCAAATTGAATCTATTGGCTACGATTATCCTTCATTTGATAGTTGTTACTGAAACATGATCTGCGGGGTTTGGATAGAATTTTTTTTCGAAAGCGCAGGAAATGAAAAAAAAAAGCCAACGAAATTGAATAAATGGAATATCGTTGTTTCTTTCTTTAGTGGCATAAATATACAGCGAATGTTGACTACTGTGAGTTTGTAGAAAACTTCGAAAACAATATCCTTTTAGAGAACGTGTAAGGATTTAATTTAACATGATTTAAGAGCCAGAAATTTGCTTTATTTTAGCAAATAACAAATAATCTTTGAATATGTTAATTTTTAAGGATTTCAAATTTACCATAATTCAGATCATGTTCTTAAAACTTAAAAAGAAATATAATATATACCTCGTCTTATTTGAACAGGTTCTTAAAACTTACAAAAGAAATATTTATACATTTAAATACATTTTAAATAACATACCTCATTTTATTTAAACTCTTACAAATCAATCTAAATATTTATTTTAATTCCTCACGTACTTACATATTTAAATATTTTCTAGTTTTTAAATTAAAATTCTGTCTGTTAACTGAAACCTTAAAACCAAATTGTCAAAAATATCTAATTAGTAACCACACTTTTATAAGCAACCCAATTAATGTCCTAAATAAATGAAACAAACTTCATTTGACAATCATTCTCTATCCCTCAATCCTCTTCTATGTCCCTTAACTAGAGCCTTTCAAAACCATATCTTCATCTTTAAGGCTAATGAACTTATAGTAAGTAATTCGTTACTTCATGCTCTAAAGCTCACAAATATACGAACTTACACAATCTTAACATTAATGTTATGGTAGAACATTTTCCTTTTCAAATCACCAATACCGATAAGAAATCTCTGCATATACTATAATTCATTGAAATGTATGAGTAGAGGGAGCAAGATATATATTAACTATGTATATGTAGTTATAAGTATGTATGTTTATAGAATTCTATACAATACGTTAGTAAGATACATTTATTATGACCATTTGTTCATTTTCCCTTTTGTTTTAATTCTAATTATACGCACGACTGGGAATTTTCTTTAGTAACAATTATTTAGTTGCAAAACGTTAAAGGATCTATAGAAGGACATGCCTTACCATAGATTTTAACATTAACATTTATTTAAATGAATGTGATTGATTGGAAATGTGGGAGGAGGGTAGGATGTTAGTGAATTATAAAAGGCTTTAATATAGATCTCAAATGAGGTTATAATTTAGCGTTTTATATACAAAATATCTACAATACATATTTACTATAAGTTATAGAAACACTTTTGTATTTGTAATTCTTGTATATTTGCTTTATTTTATGTAAATCTGTGCTTTACTTTATTTCATTATGATATCTTTGTTATTAATAATTCCCTAGAGTTTTTGACTTCAATTTGTCTTCATTTCTTAGCCTAGATTATATTTGTTTCTAAGCTAAATTCATCAAGAACTAATTGGCTAAACGCATTCACTTGTTAGCGTTATTGTCCTCAAAATGGGAATAAAAATGATACTTTGGAAATAGTAAATTGATATATACACAACTAGTAAATATTTATTGAAATCATATTTCTCTTTCTTTTTCTTTTCTACTCTCTAACTTAGGTGATCAAGTTATTATCAATTCGTCACTGCGTTTGTAATTTCTATGAAATCTTTCAATTTTATAAGCAGAGGTCGGCACAAAGAGAACATATTAAAAAAATCGTCGGCAGAGTTGCCGTTTTTTAAACTTTTAACTAAAATAGGTATTTTTGTGAACCGCAGTCGTGTAGCAGATTAGTCATCCGCCTAGCATACTAGAGGTTCCAAGTTCGATTCCCGGCTAGACACACTTGAAAAAATTAATGTTCAAAAAAAGCGGTTTTCGTCATTACTCAGCTAGCCACAGCCGTTCGGAGCCGGAGTTAAAACGTAGGTCCCTTTCAATGAGTCTAAAAATATAATCTGATACAGCCCGTTGTCTGATAGAAGTCCTCCGTGTTCCAATTGGGAATGTCGTGGGAATTATGTTTTTTAACAAGAAAAATATTTTTACTCCAAATTTTTTATCAAAAATTTTTCTATAGAAAATTTTTTTATCCAAAATTTTTCTATAGACATTTTTTTATCAACAATTTTTCTATAGAAATTTTTTTGTTAATAACTTTTTTATTGAACATTTTTTGAAAAAAATATTCTTTTTCAAAAATGTTTCTATAGAAAAAGTTTTTATCAAAAAATTTTAAATAAAAATTTTTTTATTAACATCTTTTTTTTATAGAAATTTTTTTTATCAAAAACTTTTCTATAGAAAATTTTTTATCCAAAATTTTTCTATAGACATTTTTGTTATCAAAAATTCTTCTAAAGAAAATTTTTCAAGTAGAAATTTATAGAAAATTTTTTTAAAAAATATTTTTTATCAAAAATTTTTCTTTTTTTTATCAAAGCTTTTTCTATAGAAAATTTTTTTATCCAAAAATTTTTTACAGACATTTTTTTATCAAAAATTTTGCTGTAGAAACTTTTTTATTAACAACTTTTTTATAGATTTTTTTTTTAATATCTTTATCAAAAATTTTTCTTTAGAAAAAGTTTTTTTCAAAAAATTTTTAATAGAAATTTTTTTATTAAAAATTTTTTTCTAGAAAAAATTTTTTTTATCAAAAATTTTTCTATACATACATTTTTTTATCAAAAATTTTTCTATAGAAAACTTTTCAAATAAAAATTTATAGAAAATTTTTTTATCAAAAATTTTTCTATAGAAATTTTTTTATCAAAAATTTTTCTATAGAAATTTTTTTTATCCAAATAATTTTTCTATAGACATTTTTTTTTATCAAACATTTTTCTATAGTAAACTTTTCAAATAGAAATTTAAAGAAAATTTTTTTAACAAAAATTTTTTATCAAAAATTTTTCTATTGAAATTTTTTTATCAAAGATTTTTCTATAGAAAATTTTTTTATCCAACATTTCTATAGAAATTTTTTTATCAAAAATTTTTCTATAGAAAATTCTTCAATAATTTTTTTTTTTTTTATAAACAAGATTTCTATAGAAAATTTTTTATCAAACATTTTTTAGAAAACTTCTCCACAAAAAATATTTCTATAGAAAAATATTTTCATTGAAAATTTTTCGATAAATCAACTGATTGCTTTATATACTCATTCTCAAGAGTTTCATTAATGATCGTCATATTTACGAAAATTACGAGAAGTCATCGGCTTCTGGTGGTATGGACTGCCTACGCCTGTTCAAAGGTCCCAGATATATATCATGTTCTAAAAGAAGTAATATTACTTAAAAAAAAAATAATGTAAAACCGATAAAATAATTTCAAAATAAGACCTTAGGACTTCAAACTAAGAACTTATAGTAAAATCGTTTAAAAATTTAATTTCACAAACATACTTGTAACTGATGAAAGGTATTCAAGATTCTATATTGTTTGACACTCTTACTTTTTGCCTTCTTGTTAGCTTAAAAATACCTTTAGAAAATGTTTCACTTGACTGTAGTTGTTATTGGTGATATTGGTCCCCGTGGTATTTGATACATTTGTCTTAAATTAAGTTTATCTAGAGTTCTAGTAGTAAAAGCTGTAAGATTTCTTTGAAACTAATTATTAGTTATGACTTTAGGAATTTTGCTTTAAACTTTTATATGTTGTCTGAAAGTTAGTGGTAGTGAGTATTATTGATTTGTCTGGGGAGTTTATTATTAATAAACAAAAACTTTTATTTTCCATAAATAAATAGTTTTCAAACTTCAAGCAAATTTCAGAAGTTGAATGATGTCAATGAAGAAGTAAATTATAAAGTTAAGTTAATTAACTGGTCTTTTTTTAGTAGAATTCATTAGAATCTCAAATTTTCTTTAGACTTTACATTGTTAGCCTTAAATATTTTCCATTTCCCAAAAATTTCTTATTAACTTTAAAAAATTTCTTTCTAATTAACACTCGCAAAGTTAATAAACCTTGAAATTTATTTACATGGAAAACATTTTAATTTAAAATTTTCAGGACTAATATTTTTGGTTATAAAGTAAAGAATATCCGTCGTTGGCTTGTTATGAAAACAAAAAGAAACCAATAAAAATCAGTCATTAAATTAAATTATTTTAATGTTTTTCTCTCATTGAAGATGGCTAGCAAAAAAATACAAAACAACAACAAATAATTTTTGGCTTTAAAACATTGGCAAAAACAATTGTGTAGGTTCTATGTAGATGCGAGTATATTTATGTACGTGTTTGTTTGAAAGAGTTCGTAAATGTACAACTACATGAACATCTAGTGTATGAACCTAATAATAAGGGAACACAAAACTAGAGACTAAAACTAAATAGTACATAAATGCTGGGAAATATTTAAGCTTCATCTAATATTCAAGTTGTATAACATACCACTACAACATGGAAAAAACGGCTATGAAAGTGTAGTCGGTTAAGGTCAACTATGTGTTACCCTACGCTACAGCCACCACTTGGTTGATAATGTGTAAAACACTCTTGAGTTTGACATAGTCAAATCGCAAGTTATTGTGAAAACGCAAGTTATTGTCAAAGTACAAGTCATATTTAAACTTTTAAAAGTGAAAGTCATTTTCAAAGTTAAAGGCATTGTCAATGTGCAAGTCATAGCTAAAGTGCAATTCATAGTAAAATTGCAAGTCATTGCAAAAATGCAAGTTATCACAAAAGTGCAAGTCATTGCAAAAGTGCAGGTCATAGCAAAAGTGCAAGTCATTGCAATAGTGCAGGTAATTGCATTAAGTGGAAGTCATTAAAAAAGTGCATATTATAGTTTAAATGCAAGTAATTTTTAAAGTAAAAGTCACTGTCAAAGTGCGATGCAATTTTTGTTGTTCTTTAAAAATTAATCGTAGTATCTAAGAGACTAAGAGAAACATGATGTTTTTTCTCCCTCATTATTGAGAATTTTATTGCTGTTGATATGAAGGTTCGGGATTTAGAATTCGTAAGTTCCAGATCATATATCTTATTCAAAAAGTCATCAGTATTATTTTAAGTTATCATTATTTTGATATCTTAATACTTTAAGTCAATCGCCTTAAGTTGGACTATAATTTATATTCATTACAAATACTACCACAAACCCAGTGTATGTACTTAACCTGGTATAGGGTGTACAAATTAGAAATACACACATACAACATTTAAACTTGTGCAAAATATTATGTTTTATATTTTTTTCTACAGAATAAAGTAAACCCCAACAAACAAGTGTTGACTATCACACAAACGTACCTTCATACACATACAACTCAGTCTTTTAGCCAAAACTCACAGTTACAAACATGACTGGGGAGTTTGATAACAACTATAGCATAAATCCAGGGTTGTGACGAGAAAGGGCTTTAAGGTCTCTTTAATAATTTCTCAATTTAAATTTTGTTAAAGAAGAAGATCCCGAGAAATAAGGTTTTGTAGCTTAACTGATTTGAGCATTGATAACTAAACATGGTTCTTAGGGGATCTGAGAATAGAATCTAGAGTCGAGGTAAGCTAATATTACAAATCGGATATTTTTAATTATGTGCAGATGGCTTTGCATTCACTATAGCTTTATTAGATCTCACACAATTTTTGGATTTAGTACTTTTTTTATATATTCATATATTCATATTATTTCTAAGTCATGTTTGATCGTGTATAACCCCCATTACCCTATGGATACCTCATAATAATAAAGTTCTGTCTCTGGTGGTGTAGTTTTGCCCTTATAAAAAGTGCAAGTACTTTTATGTAATCGTTTATATTTAGTGCATCGACAGTACAAAAACTAAAATAAAGAACAACAGCAAAATTTTAATTGTTGATTACATTAAAACTTGTATTCATCGTATTTTCTATAAATGTTTGTAGCATTAAAATACTACAAAATATGTATGTATGTATGTCTGAATGTTTGATAGCAATTTTATCTAATTGCCAAAAAATGTTGTATGAATTTTGTTTAATTTAGAATCCAAAAAGTAGAAAGGAAGAAATAAAAAAAACTAAACAGCTAAAACTACAATGAAATAACGAAGATAAAAAATATGAATATAAAATATTTAAATGACAACTAAATGAAGCTTTTGGGCATTCAGATGCCAATTACAAAGATAAACACAGGTTTTTGCATAAGAATATGGATTATTTAAGTGCTTAATCTTTAAGTTTAAATAAAATTTCAATAAGAAAAAATGCTTTTATTTCTAAAACTCTTAATTTAAAATATTTCTATGAACTAATTTAGGGGATTCACAATAAGCTACTTAACCGTTTTAAAAATAAAGGATTTTACCACAGAAAACACGTCTTGTAAATTTTAACAACGTTAAAGTGTGTTAATACATATTCTGTTATATTTAGCAAAAAAGTTTTGAGTTTCACATTTTAAAATTAACGGTTATTTCGATAGCATTCCCATTATTTTAAATATATAAAAAGGTTCATGTCTAATAAATACATACATACATACATAATATTTTGTAAAACCATTGAACTAATAATTAGTACAAGGTTTAACAATTATAGTAAAACATAGAAGTTATAGTAAGAAAACATTATAAATTTGAGAGTATAATTTTAGTACCAAAACAATTTTATAGTAACTTATAAAACTTCCTAAAAGGAATTATTTATTACCTGAGAAGGAATTAAAATACCATAATATTTTCAACTGGTTGTTGAACTGACTATATAATAAAAATCCTTTTTTTAGTACAACTCAACTGTTTATAATCTATGTATTTTATTTTTTGTACATTTCTCATATTTTTGTTAATTCATTCACCAGCTTTTATATACAAATTGTACCAAAACTATTAAATAACTCAAAGATCCTTTCAAAAGCGCAAATGTTACCCCGGAGGTCAATTTAAAAAGGCCACATACATTAAGGTAAGGCAGATTAACCGAGAACTGAAGAGCAAGAAAATCCAGCTAAAAAGATAATTTAAAAATAAAAATTAGAAAATTTAAAAATTTAAGAATTGTTCGATACAGCGGATGCGGTTTCTATTCACTTTAGTTATGTTTACCACCTATTTAATTAATGTCTAATTATTTTAGTAAGTTCTACAACCACAAATTAACTATAAATACGGCAACATCAAAAGTCAACAAGTAAAGTTGCCACGCAATTGTTATTTTCAATTAACCTATTAAGCGTTTAAAAAGGCACCGTTTATGCAAGTCGGCACCAGAGACTGATAACAAGAACATACTCAAAAATTTTTCTATAAAAAAAAATTAAAAAATTTTTCTATAGAAACATAGAAAAATTTTTTTATTTAAAATTTTTCTACAGAAAAATTTTTTTATTGAAAATTTTTCTATAGAAAAATTTTTTTATTGAAAATTTTTCTATAGAAAAATTTTTTTATTGAAAATTTTTCTATAGAAAAATTTTTTTACTGAAAATTTTTCTATAGAAAAATTTTTTTATTGAAAATTTTTCTATAGAAAAATTTTTTTATTGAAAATTTTTCTATAGAAAAATTTTTTTATTGAAAATTTTTCTATAGAAAAATTTTTTTATTGAAAATTTTTCTATAGAAAAATTTTTTTATTGAAAATTTTTCTATAGAAAAATTTTTTTATTGAAAATTTTTCTATAGAAAAATTTTTTTATTGAAAATTTTTCTATAGAAAAATTTTTTTATTGAAAATTTTTCTATAGAAAAATTTTTTTATTGAAAATTTTTCTATAGAAACATTTTTTTATTGAAAATTTTTCTATAGAAAAATTTTTTTATTGAAAATTTTTCTATAGAAAAATTTTTTTATTGAAAATTTTTCTATAGAAAAATTTTTTTATTGAAAATTTTTCTATAGAAAAATTTTTTTATTGAAAATTTTTCTATAGAAAAATTTTTTTATTGAAAATTTTTCTATAGAAAAATTTTTTTATTGAAAATTTTTCTATAGAAAAATTTTTTTATTGAAAATTTTTCTATAGAAAAATTTTTTTATTGAAAATTTTTCTATAGAAAAATTTTTTTACTGAAAATTTTTCTATAGAAAAATTTTTTTATTGAAAATTTTTCTATAGAAAAATTTTTTTATTGAAAATTTTTCTATAGAAAAATTTTTTTATTGAAAATTTTTCTATAGAAAAATTTTTTTATTGAAAATTTTTCTATAGAAAAATTTTTTTATTGAAAATTTTTCTATAGAAAAATTTTTTTATTGAAAATTTTTCTATAGAAAAATTTTTTTATTGAAAATTTTTCTATAGAAAAATTTTTTTATTGAAAATTTTTCTATAGAAAAATTTTTTTATTGAAAATTTTTCTATAGAAAAATTTTTTTATTGAAAATTTTTCTATAGAAAAATTTTTTTATTGAAAATTTTTCTATAGAAAAATTTTTTTATTGAAAATTTTTCTATAGAAAAATTTTTTTATTGAAAATTTTTCTATAGAAACATTTTTTTATTGAAAATTTTTCTATAGAAAAATTTTTTTATTGAAAATTTTTCTATAGAAAAATTTTTTTATTGAAAATTTTTCTATAGAAAAATTTTTTTATTGAAAATTTTTCTATAGAAAAATTTTTTTATTGAAAATTTTTCTATAGAAAAATTTTTTTATTGAAAATTTTTCTATAGAAAAATTTTTTTATTGAAAATTTTTCTATAGAAAAATTTTTTTATTGAAAATTTTTCTATAGAAAAATTTTTTTATTGAAAATTTTTCTATAGAAAAATTTTTTTATTGAAAATTTTTCTATAGAAAAATTTTTTTATTGAAAATTTTTCTATAGAAAAATTTTTTTATTGAAAATTTTTCTATAGAAAAATTTTTTTATTGAAAATTTTTCTATAGAAAAATTTTTTTATTGAAAATTTTTCTATAGAAAAATTTTTTATTGAAAATTTTTCTATAGAAAAATTTTTTTATTGAAAATTTTTCTATAGAAAAATTTTTTTATTGAAAATTTTTCTATAGAAACATTTTTTTATTGAAAATTTTTCTATAGAAAAATTTTTTTATTGAAAATTTTTCTATAGAAACATTTTTTTATTGAAAATTTTTCTATAGAAAAATTTTTTTATTGAAAATTTTTCTATAGAAAAATTTTTTTATTGAAAATTTTTCTAAAGAAAATTTTTTTCATTGAAAATTTTTCTATAAAAAATTTTTTTTATTGAAAATTTTTCTATATATATACAAATTTTTATTGAAAATTTTTCTATGAAAAAAATTTTTTATTGAAAATTTTTTTATAGAAAATTTTTTTATAGAAAAATTTTTTATTAAAAATTTTTATAGAAATTTTTTTTTTCTTTTTTCTTTAAAAAAATTTTTTATAAAAAATTTTTCTTTAGATTTTTTTATTGAAATTTTTTCTAGAAAAAATTTTTTATTGAAAATTTTTCTATAGAAAAATTTTTTTATTGAAAATTTTTCTATAGAAAAATTTTTTTATTGAAAATTTTTCTATAGAAAAATTTTTTTATTGAAAATTTTTCTATAGAAACATTTTTTTATTGAAAATTTTTCTATAGAAAAATTTTTTTATTGAAAATTTTTCTATAGAAACATTTTTTTATTGAAAATTTTTCTATAGAAAAATTTTTTTATTGAAAATTTTTCTATAGAAAAATTTTTTTATTGAAAATTTTTCTATAGAAACATTTTTTTATTGAAAATTTTTCTATAGAAAAATTTTTTTATTTTAAATTTTTCTATAGAAAATTTTTTTTATTGAAAATTTTTCTATAGAAAATTTTTTTCATTGAAAATTTTTCTATAAAAAATTTTTTTTATTGAAAATTTTTCTATATATATACAAATTTTTATTGAAAATTTTTCTATAAAAAAATTTTTTTATTGAAAATTTTTTTATAGAAAATTTTTTTATAGAAAAATTTTTTATTAAAAATTTTTATAGAAAATTTTTTTTTTCTTTTTTCTTTAAAAAAATTTTTTATTAAAAATTTTTCTTTAGAGAAATTTTTTTATTGAAAATTTTTCTATGGAAAAATTTTTTTATTGAAAATTTTTCTATAGATAAATTTTTTTATTGAACATTTTTCTAATTTTTTATCTATAGAATAATTTACTTCTACAAATTAGAGCGGTGGATGTCTTAGATACCGCTGATTGTCAATAACATAAATATCAATGATGCCACCATTTGTTAAACTTGATAATAAAAAAAACTTGTGACCATATGGTAAGTTAAACTATTTACTAATAAGTAACAATTGTTACTAGACATGAACATTTAAAGGATTTATGGAAGTGACTTTTTGTTAAGGAAAATTACTTCTTCATAATTCTTAATAAAATTTTGTAAATGTAAGAAAAAATGAAGGAACAAAAAAAATGTAAGACTTGTATACTTTTTGGCAAACTTAGCATGTTTTAGAAATCTCCAATCCAAGAGATAGCCCAGACTATCCACTTTCACTCACCTCTTTTTGTAGTTCCTGCTGATTTTGTAATCGAGTTTTAAGATTTATCACCAGCAAAACATCTCTTATCCTCCGGGTACACTTAATGGTATTACAGCAAATGAATGCAGTCATCAAGAAATCCAAAATATTAATTAAGGCGGCATTTAAAACAAGTATTACACACAATATTGACCAGATACCCTCATCCTCTTTTTTAACATTCTGCCAACGCACAATGAAACTAAAGACTAAAGCAATCAAAGCCACCATAGAAGCCAAAGCTATGCTTACAATTTCCCACTGAAATATACTACGAATATCTCGAACTAATTTACCCATTTCCATATAGATTTTAGATAATTGTTGGACTTTTGTCACCGTCAGATTATTTCGTAATTCCCAGAGTTCTTCGCGTATAGAGCGAACCACACAATTGGCATAACACATTCCACAAAAGAAGAAATTCATTTTGAAAATACTCAAGGTCTCCAAGATTCCAAAGTAAACTGTCGTGAAAATAAATCCTAGGGAGGGATTTTCCACAAATATAAATACCCGCACATAAAATGTAAAAAGTAAACTTGTTGAGGTGAAGATTTTCACAAGGATACAAAAATCATTGTGCTTTAAAATTTCACACCTTTTGGTCTCAGATAAAGTGCAGAAAAACTTCTTACGCATGGCCTCAAAACGATTAAGCACCGATAACATACAACTGCTGCCCATCCAAATGCCCAGGAGGGTTATAAACAGGGCTGGCAAACGCAGAACAGTTATCGCCACATTAAGAAGTATGTAAAATGGCTGCTGTTTAAAAGCAGCTTCTCTAATGTGCGATGAAGCTAAAGCCCAGGGCAATATAACAATATAGATTATGTGTATCAGGGCACAATAGATCTGCTGAAATTTAGTTTGTTTGCTAAACTTTTTAGTTTTAAAATCAAAGGTATAATTATTAGCACCCACCAACCGGGAGGCAAATATCGCCACGTAGAAGAAATATTTTAATACACGACTTTGTGTTACCGACAAAGGTGATAGCTGTGACATAACTGACTAGCAAGTCCGATGGAATAATTTGAATGTACAAATTTACTGTGAAACCGCGATAGTTCTTACTGATTAAAAAAAAAATTGTTCCCTTATATTTCAAAGTCATCCTATCGTAAATACCTATAATTCATTAGAAATTATTGGTTTCTTTGGCTTCTACTGTATTTAATTACCGAAGGAATTTATCAGGTATTGATGATCAATTTACTAGTTATTGATATCAACATTAGAAGGTTGGTCTCATAAATAATTAAATAATTAGCATTTGAAAAATTGTTGAAATAAATTCGCTCTGTATAATAGCAATAAATTCTTTGGCACATATTTCAAAATGAATAAAATGTTTAAATAAAATTGTTTATATCTCATATTCCAACACTCAGTTTTACAATGTAGACAAAAATTTATTTGAAAAAATTTGTTTCGTTAATCAAATTTAGAATCAATTAAGAGATTTGTTTTAAAATCCTTGAAAAATAAAAATAATAAAAATGGCGTCAAGCCTTAATATGCGATAACCTATATTTGGTTGAGTAAAATTAGAGTAAATTTCAGCGTCGGGTTTTTAAAAGAGCTATATTGAAATGTGGACCAATTCTGGAAAAATTTGTTACATTGGCTGATATTCGGGATGGATGATGGCCAATATGGTACTCTTGTTATTGTTTATATTTACTTACTTACAAAGGCCGAACGTTTTTTAGATCTCCACGCCCACGATCTTGTGCGCATATTTTTCAATTTAATAGGCCAAGTTTTAAAAATTTTCTTCTAATTGGTCTTTCCATCGAAGTTTCGGGCCTCCTCTTTTACGACTTCCATCGGAATAATTTTCATGATCAATAAATCATGATTTTTTTTCTTTTGCGATAGTCGTCAACAAAACGTTTTTTTTTTTTGCTTTTTCATAGTACAATTTTTTTGTAGGAGTGGGTTATATACCCGACTCCCTAACCCTTAGTCTACTTTTACTTTAGTCAGGTTTGGTTTATCAAGTCTTGAATTTGTATGAGAAAAAACTGACAGAATTAATTTAATACAAACCTGACCGTACTATCAAGTTTACGAAAATTTTGAAAATTTGTTCAAATTTAAGGAAAATAAAATAAAAACTGATGAAGAAAATGTTCGTGTGTGAACGTGAATGCAGGTTCAAAAGAAAAACTGATCAAGTAAACCTGATTCGCGTGAAACGGGACTTATTTATATAGTTCGTAAGTGAACAACAGATAATCAATTCAAAAATAATATTCAAATCTTAGTTAATAATTTAGGGGGATATAAGTGACCTTCTCCGAGAGAAGGGACCTAGTGTGTCTTAAGAGTGAATTCTGGTATCTAAAAGGGTGTAGAGCAAGATGAAATGAGTTAAATATATATGATAAAAATTTTTTTTACAACATAAAAACTTACAAAACGATCTTGGAAAATCGATAACAATGAGAAAAACATAAAAATTATATTTTTTATTTTTAATTTTTCTCAAAACTTTATTTCCACACACTAGGTCCCTTTTCTTGGAGAAGGTCACATATATTTAACTCTAGAAATTTCTGATTTCGGATTTATTTTTCTGCAGTTCTGTGCAAAACTAAGCTTAATCGCTTAATAACTGTATATTTATTAAAAAATTATTTATTAATTTTTTTTTTGTACATAAATGTGAAAGAGCCTTTTGGGAATAGAACGTGTAAATTGTATTATTCTAGTTACATGTAATTATAAAATTTTCCTCATTTTTAAAGAAATATACGGCGAGAAAAGTTTAACAACGCGACTTGAATTTAACTTAATTTTTAACAAAAAAAAAAAAGAAAACATAAACGAACACTAAATATTGATGAATCTACAATGTCTTTAGTTCTAAGACTTTATCATTACGTCAATATGGCCTTAGGTCTTATAAATATTCATTATAATGCGGAAACAAACACATATGACCTGTATCACTGGCCCACTATAATTTATTGTGTCACGTTTAATGTTACATCGATAATTGTTCAACAATTTGCCTGCTATATATCATGGATAGCCAATATCAAATGCGAGGAAGTGGGACCTCTGGCCATATTCAATGTTTTAATTGTAGTTGTAAATTACACTCTGTATATAGTCATTGTTTTGGAAAGCTGGCTGAAAAGACAACGTATCTGCAGACTTTGTAATAGATTTAAAAACTTATTAAAATATTATCTAACGGATATGAAAATTTATGAGAATCATCAATTGGTTTCGCACGCCCGGAATCTATTGTTGAAGAAATGCTTGTCATCGGTCTGTGAAATGATCGTATTATATTTGCATCTCTTCAAGCGTCTTGGAGGAAAGAAATGTGAATTGGTCAATCGAAATCACTATATGGCTAGTAGCATATTTTTTGGTGTCTTAGATCTCAATTGCATTTTGCTGGACATTAACATTTATATTGGAGTGGTTTTTGTTTATATGAGTGTTCAAATGTTATTACAGCGCTTAAGGGATGTTAAAAAAGACGCTAAATTAATGCTACATCTTCAAAAATTAAAATTTCGAAATGATACTCATTTGAATTTATATAAAAAATGGCGCCAACAGTTAAGGCTGGATATCTTGTTAATTGCTAGAGATGAGTTAAAGTTGAAAAATCTGGTCAAAGAGGTTTTTAGTATTTTTGAAATACAATTAATGCTGCTATTGCTATCTTTCTTTCTCAGTGTAGTGGCCCTAATGTTTATAGTTTTAATTTATATATTGAATTTCAATAATGTAGGATTCTGGGAGCTATTTTTTCTTATATTTATCCTAGTCACTAACATACATAATATTTTCTTATTCTTCAATATTTGTGAGCTATTGACATATAGCTTTAAGGAAATGGGCTTTTTGAGTAGTCAAATAAGCTACTATGTTTCTTTAGGAACTAGGAAAATATTTCGTAAAGATGATTTTGCTTTAACTGTGAGTAAGCTTGATAATTGTAATTAAAATTTAATGAATTATTAGTATATTTTTTAGGTGGACTTATTAATGCTGCAGATTCACTGTGGAGATCTTAAACTGAGTGTCTGTGGTCTTTTTGAAATAAGAAATCATACTTGTTTGGCTATGATAAGTTCTATATTTAAAAATTTATTATATCTTATACAAGCCATATTACAACAAGCTTAAAGTTTTAATAGTAAGAAATTTGTTTATATTAAAATTCTAGTCAAATGTCACATTTTATACTACAGATAGCGTTAGTGTATAAAAACATTGTAGTATTTTTTTAATTTTAACATATCGCACCCTAAATACAAAAGGGCCACAACTCAATTAAACTAAAATTTCAGGAGAGACAAAAAACTGTTTGTCGTGTAGAAGCAATACCCTTAACATAAAAATAGACCTAACTGTATGTTTCCAGTTAAAGAAGATAGTGATGGGAATGAAATTTTTGCAGCAGTTAGAGATGTGTACTCTGAATTAATCTAACAATAAAAGTCAGTTTTGAAAAATTTTGAGTTATGACACTTTTGTATTTAGAGTGCTATATATTCGATCAAGATATTTTACTAAAAGCTTTTGGTTTAAAAGCCGTGCAATACTTTTAAATCCAAATTTCTTTCTAAGTTTATGAATACAAAATAGCAAATTAATATCGCAAAAAAAATTCTGTTTGTTTTGCAATTAATAATTAATAGCTTTAATTACACTAAAAGCTTATTAAAACCCTAAACTGTCCTAAGAGATTTAATTTTAAATACAACTTGAAGTTATCGTTACTATTACGATGTTCAATAATTTTTATAGCTTCATAGATTTATTAGTTTTATTGAGCAAATAACGATTACAAAAAAGGTTCTAAAATAAAATATTTTGAATTGATTACGGGTTTAACTTCTTAGTTCTAGAAATTTCTTTAAAAATCTATATTCCATCAATTCCTTTACTATGTCTTGGATTTTGGCTATCTATTACTATTTAAATGTAGTTTTGGGACTGATCAGCTTTAATTACAAGCCTTGGAATAGTACACTCAAATTAAATTTCTGGCCGATTTTGATCTTCAGTTTCATATTAAATTTAGCTTCATTGATATATCTACAAAATGCAGCTTATTTATACGTCTATATAGCGATCAAATGTGAAAAAATGGGGCTTATAATTGTAATAAATATGTTAGTTATTTTTGCCCATTACATGGCCTACAGCGTTTTAATTTTAGAAACTTGGTGGAAACGTAAACGTCTCTATAAACTATGCGTCAGATATGTAAAACTATTTCAATACTACTCAAGTGAAATTTATAAGGCGGAAAATCGTCATATTGTCGCTCGGAGCAGAAAACTCTTGTTAGCGAAATTCATTTCCCTGACTAGTGAATTGTTTTTACTTTATGCGGAAGCATTCGCTGCTAGTGACGAGCCGGCATGCCGTGCCGTAAAAGATGTTAGCCTGGCTGAAATAAGTATATATTTTTTTTTACTTCAACTAATATTAGCTGTTATGGATACTAATATATACCTCGGCTTAACCTTTGCGCACATGTGGGTAAATGTATTAAAGGAACGTTTAAAAAAAATTGCTGAAAATGTCGAATCCATGTATCTTTCACAAACATCAGAAGGCTTTACGTTGGAACATTTGCAGTACCAGAGAGAAAGGCGTTTGCAACTCTCAAAAGAAATTCGAATAATTACAAGAGATATGGAAATTTTAAGAGAAGCATCCGAAGAACTTATTGGTATCTATGAGTGGCAATTACTAATGCTTCTATTCTGCAATTTTCTTATTCTAATGGTACTATTATTTTTTGTTGTTGTTCTGTACACGGTGAGTGCCGGTAGAGTCAGTTTAGTTCAAGCTTCCTTTTTTCTTTATGTAACAATATCGCATTTGGCCAACAATGTTGTATTTTTCAATGTATGTGAGCTATTGGTTAAAAGTTTTAAAAACTTAAGTTTTCAAATCTACAACATTATCGTATATCCTCCAATAGATCGTACTGAGGAAGTTGAAGAAGATGAGCTGGAATTAAGTGTAAGTTTTAAAGGTTCAAAAATTAAATTTTATTAACAATTTTTATTATTTTAGTTGGAAAAATTTTTGCTGAAGGCCAAGTCAACAGATTATGAATTGAATGTCTGCGGATTTTTCGATATGCAAAATTTTTCAAGTATCGATATGATCGGAGCAATTGTTCTAAATTTAATGTGTCTTCTACAAACATTTGTGGAAGTAACTGACCTCATTTAAGCAAACTTAATTTTTCTCATTTTTAATAAAATACTTACCCTTTAAAAATCTCAATGTAAAAACAAAATTATTTGAATTTAATTTAACAAAGTAGCTTTAAAACCGCAAGACTCTCTGGGGATGTGTCTTTAATTAAATATAGTTATACACCAAAATTAAAGCCTTTGTACAGTTACAACTGTTGTAACGTTATATTGTAACTGTAATAAATAAAAATATTAAATAATATTACTTAGCAGTATTATTATTTCGATATAAACATTCTGTACTGTATATACATTAGGGTGCACCTTATATTACGAAAGTGTGAAATTGAACCATAACTCCCCCTAGATATGTTCTATTTAACATGTTTTTTTTTTTCAAAATTGCATAAGGGGAACACGTGCGGCATCCGTCCACAAAGTGTTAAACTTTTTTGTATGGAAAAAATTGGGAATATTTTCGGTTTTGTCAAATTTTAACCACTAAGAATTAATTTATTAAACAAAGTAGTTTCGGAGTTGTTGGAATTTTTCCCCGAAAATTCGCGTCCTTGACGACATGCCTAAGGATATGCAGCCAACAAATTTACTATTAAATATTACAAATAATAAATTTGCTTTCTATTATCATGAAACAAACAAATGGGAGAATAAATACTAAAAAAAGAGATCGACATCTTAAACCGTTTTGCCGTACTTGGGATTTGAAATAGTAACATATCAGCAAAATGTGATTTTTTGTAATAATTTGAGTATATGCTTGTTAAATTGTACCCATGCTCAGCATTATTAAAAGTAATAGTGAATATTCTTCCCTAGACTATATGGAATATACTCGGCATTGTTTTTTTAATCAGAAAAGTTTAACCCTTCCTTCACCGGGGTCAAAAGTCAGAATTTCGAGTATTTTTCATTTTCTATAGGAAAGTGACTGAATATTAAGAATTTATTACCAAATTTTGTTAAAAATGCAAAAATATATAAATTTGTATTAGCATTCATTCATTAATACAGTGAAGTCAATTACTATTGTGTCTCCTTTGTCTTTTCTTTAAAAAAAAAAAAAAAAACGGCACCAGCCGACTTTGTTAAAATCCAAATCTCTCAACTGAATGCTTTTGATACTCATTTTTGCGAGTTTTATTAATGATCAACTCAATGTAACTCATGTACGTGTCGTGTGCAAGTCATGTTCAGTTCATGTGTAATATATTTTTGAATGGCACAATATATAATATATTTTTTAATGTGTAGAAAAAGTTCACTCGTGTCAAGAAAAATGTGTTGATACTCATGACTATGTGCGAGATTTTTATAAATAGGAATTTTTGCTCATGACCTGATTTTAATACAAAACTTTCTCAAGAAATAAAGAATATTTTGTAAAATTTTCTCGGTCTATCTCTTTTTGGCGCTATGTGCTTACTATAGAGAAAATTCGTCCTTAGTTCGCCGTACAGTACGTATATGGAATTCACTTCCCGCAGAAGTTTTTTCTGACAGTTGCACACTACTACCTCTTTCCTCCTTCCCACAACCTATTTTCCTAATTCCAACACAATACATAGCATAAGTAGTGGTCATCCCCTGAGTGCTGGTCCTAGATAAAAAAGTGGCCTTTAGGTGGAATTAAAGCTATTTTCGTAAGTGGTTTAGATGGGAGCTATGGTTAAATGTGAACCTATTCATGAAATATATAAAACTTTTTTTATACTAAATTTTATAATCGTACCTATTATAATTTGTCATTTATTAGCAAATAAGCAATTGCTCTAGGCAAGGTTATACGAGAGTATGTGAACCGATGTCGATTTTGAAAGAAATGAGAAATACTTTTGCAAAATTTCAATGACCTAGCTCTTAAGGCCCTTTTATACCTTCAGACAGACAGGCAGACGGACGATCATCACTTAATCGTCTTTGATTTCACAATGATTCAGAATATATGTATATCGTTTTTGTGTTTTAAATCGATATTTAAGAAATTACATTTGGAATGATAATCTCAATATACCCCCATTCTTTTTGATGTTGGTTAATTTTTGTAAAATTTCCATTTTTTCCATTTTACTTTTTTTTGTTTTGCACAACAACATCTCGAGTTACTTAGGGGTTACACGATCTAGTTTTGCCTTTCAATTTTTAATACATTCACACTTTATTAAAAATTGTTAAGAACTTTCTTTCAATTTTTCTTTCAAGAAAGTGTTTCAATTTACGTTAAAGAAAACAGCTGATCACATTATTTTCAACTGTTTTTCTGAATTTTTATCCAGATTTTCAAGTATTGAAATTTATATCTGCTTAATTTTTTACTGAATGTTTATATAAACTTCGAAAAAACACAGCTTATATATAATGAAAGCAGTTAAAGGCATTGACACTAACACGGATACTACTAGTAATATAAACTATTATTTGTCTGATGTATGCGGTATATTATTATCATGTGGAAACGCTGCTCATAGACTGACATTTGGTTTTTTCCGTTTAAACGTAGGAAAGAAATCAGCCGGTAGCTGTCAGAAATAGTTTTTTTTTGCCGATTAATACAGACGAACATTTTTTAACCGCACCAGGAACATTAATATTTCACAATATTTTCCAGGACGGAGTAAGGAGGAAAATTGTATAAGTACCACAATTATTTGAGCTAAAATTTGCTGTAAACAATAATTTTATGAAAGTAAAACTTTTTAGGAAGATTTAACTTTTTCCATTTATTTTATAATTATTAGACTTCCAAAAAAGTTCGAAGACTAGAAGTTAAATAACCAATTGTTTTCACTGATTATAAGTTTTCTATCTGGCTTTTGAAATATGGCGCATCGTTTATTAAATTCAGGAAAATCTTTGGAGCGATTTCTAAGACGTAGTTATATGGGCCAAAGAACTCCGGAAACAGAAAAGGTAGTTTTATTATATTGGTGCAATTTGTTTGAATTTGTATATTAAAAAATATATATATATATAAAATATAGGTGCAGCGTGTTGTCACAGAACAAATTCCTATTGTTCACTATTTATTAGAACAAATCAGTTATTTTTGTAAAAAACCTCCAAAAGGTTTCGAAAAGTATTTTGAGCAAGGTAAAGGAAGCAAAAATGCAAAAGAAGATTCTGCAGTTACTGGCAAAAAAAGTGGAGATAATGCGCCGCCATCAAAATCTGCAGATAACACAAATGCTCAGCAAACAGGAAAGAATGATTGGAACTTTGGTATGTTTGCCAACACAAACAAACAGCAAGGCGGTGGTGGGGGCAGTGGAGGACAAGGACGACCGATTGGTGATGGTATGCGTGAGAAGTGGTTAGTTTTTGGAGCTGTAGGTGCTGTAGCGTTGCTGGGTAGCTTTGCATTTTTTGAAATGGGCTATAAAGAAATTTCATGGAAAGAATTTGTGACCAAGTATGTTTTTAAAACTCGAATCTACGATGCATTTTTATACCTTCATCACAAAACGTGGAAAGGGTATAAGTTTGAGCTGACGTTTGTAATGCATAGAAATATTAGGCTTAAGTAGGGTTTATATAACTCAAGCGGATGACGATTGAGAAAGATTTACATGTGTTTTGTTATTGTAACAAAATACATGTAAATTTCGCTCAATCGTCAGCCGCTTGAGTTATATAAACCCCACATTGGACATACCTTGAAGCTCAACAATAGACTTCCTGGGTCGACTTTACGATGTCAGTCAGTCCGTCCGTCCTGGTGGACTTTAATGCAAAGCTTGTAATCAAAGAACATGTTGCATTTTTGAAGATGATTTAAGTATCTAACAAATCAGTACACAATTGAATCCTAACAAAATTTAGCAAATATGTATCCGGATTTATACAATAAAAAAGCATTTGACCTCAGTGGTGAAGGGTATCATATGGTCGGGCTTAACCGACTGTAGCGCTTTTTTACTTTTTTTTAATTATGTTTGTTTTTAAATTTTAGTCATCTAAACAAGGGCACAGTCGAAAAACTTGAAGTAGTAAATAAAAAGTGGGTTCGCGTTCGATTATTACCAGGCAATTCTCAGGAAGCTGGTGGTATTTTTTGGTTCAATATTGGAAGTGTCGACTCTTTTGAAAGAAATTTAGAAAATGCACAATCGGATCAAGGCATTGAACCCTTAAATTATGTTCCCGTTATATATCGTACTGAGGTAGAGCCTTCTAGTTTAACGGGACTTTTACCAACTTTGTTAATAATTGGCTTTTTGGTCTATATGATGCGACGATCGGCTGATATGATGGGAGGTGGCAGAGGAAGGAAAGGAGGTGGACTTTTTGGTGGTGTGATGCAATCTACAGCAAAACTTATAAATTCTAATGAAATTGGCGTGAGATTTAGGCAAGTATGTTTTAATAAATTATTTATATTTTTTAGTTATAAGCAGAGGATATGAAATGCTATTGCTATTAAAGCAACATATTTTTTTAAGATATTTAGTAAATTATCTTTATTACGAAATTCAGAAAATTTTATTCAAAAATAACATTGCGTGACTTTGATTTTACAATTTTTTTAGTCATTATTTATAAAAAAAAACCAAAGAAAATCCAACAAGAAAATGCCAAAGTCGTTGAAGTTCGACTTGATATACACACTTTTCAATAAACTTCTCTCTGCAAAGTTTTAGCAATATTTATAAGCGTATTTTTATAACAACGAAGGGAAAATGAATGAGGCTCATTAAAAATGTTATTCTTTTGACTTTTTTTCACTAAGTTCTAGTTTTAAACTTGAATTTTAGATTATTTCTAAACTAATAATAGCTAATAGTTATTACCCCTCATTTTAATAATTTTCAATTATTAACTGCGATTAATAAGTTACCTTATCAATGAAGAAAAAAATATATATTTTGTTTGATTATAAATACGCTCTAAATTATTTATACTCAACAATTTATTAAAATCGCCTTTCTACCCTATGAACGAGATTTTATTTCATTTATTACATATCATTACAGAGATGTTGCTGGTTGTGAAGAGGCCAAAATTGAAATTATGGAATTTGTAAACTTTCTCAAAAATCCACAACAATATATTGATTTGGGAGCAAAAATACCTAAAGGAGCTATGTTAACTGGCCCTCCTGGTACTGGTAAAACTTTACTTGCCAAAGCAACCGCTGGAGAAGCTAATGTGCCTTTTATTACCGTTTCTGGTTCGGAATTCTTAGAAATGTTCGTTGGTGTTGGTCCTTCTAGAGTGCGTGATATGTTTGCTATGGCTCGCAAAAATGCGCCTTGTATTCTATTTATCGATGAGATAGATGCAGTTGGTCGAAAGCGTGGTGGTAAATCATTTGGAGGCCATTCAGAGCAGGAGAACACACTAAATCAGTTGCTTGTAGAAATGGATGGTTTTAATACAACAACGAACGTTGTAGTTTTGGCTGCAACAAATCGTGTTGATATTTTAGATAAAGCTCTTTTGCGTCCCGGACGTTTTGATAGACAAATATTTGTTCCAGCACCAGACATTAAAGGAAGAGCTAGTATTTTTAAGGTTCACTTGGACCCTCTTAAAACGCAGTTGGATAAAGTTGAGTTAGCTCGTAAAATGGCAGCTTTGACTCCAGGTTTTACAGGAGCTGATATAGCCAATGTCTGCAATGAAGCTGCTTTAATTGCCGCCAGAGACTCCAATGATTATATAATTCAAAAACATTTTGAACAAGCTATTGAACGTGTTATTGCTGGTATGGAGAAGAAAACTAACGTTTTGGCTCCGGAAGAAAAGAAAACTGTGGCTCATCATGAGGCGGGTCATGCTGTTGCTGGCTGGTTTTTAGAACATGCTGACCCACTACTTAAAGTATCTATAATACCCAGAGGAAAAGGTTTAGGATACGCTCAATACTTACCCAAAGACCAGTATTTACTATCTAAGGAGCAACTATTTGATCGAATGTGCATGACTTTAGGAGGTCGTGTAGCTGAAGAAATTTTCTTTCAACGTATTACAACAGGAGCCCAAGATGATTTGAAGAAAATTACTGACAGTGCGTATGCACAAATTGTACGTTTTGGTATGAATGAAAAGGTGGGTCAAGTTAGTTTTGATGCTGGTCAATCAGGTGATCCTGTCTTCGATAAACCCTATTCTGAAGAAACAGCACAAATGATTGACAACGAAGTTCGTCTCTTAATAAAAGAAGCCCATAAAGTGACGACAAATTTATTAATGCAACACAAAGAAGACGTTCGGAAGGTTGCCGAACGTTTACTTAAAAATGAAGTGCTGAGTCGCGATGATATGATTGAATTACTAGGCCCAAGACCATTTAAAGAAAAATCCACCTACGAAGAATTTGTAGAAGGTACTGGATCTTTCGAAGAAGATACCACTTTGCCTAAAGGTTTGCAGGATTGGAACAAGGAAAAGAGTACCGAATCCTCAACACCTTCGGCAAAACCTGCACCTACAGCTTCATAAGTTTTGTTTGATTTTAATATAAAAAATTTTGTACAGCAACAGAAACATTTATTTAAACCCTGTTACCTAAGTTTCATGCTAAATTTGTTCACATGTTTTAGTTTTGCTTAATAAATTGTAAGTTATACATACACTCAGTCGAATAAATTTGTATCCAGACATTAAATGAAATAAAATATGATTGTTTAACAAAATTTAAAAAATATGAATATTTTTAGTTAATAAAATGTTTTTTTAAATAGATGTAACACTCAGGCAAATACTGTCTATGGGTTTCCTTCTTTGGAAAGGGGTTAGTAGAGAGGTGGTGAAAGGGAGAGCTTTATATATTCACATACATAATTAAGAACAGTGAAGTTGCGGCTTTTGTTGTTATTTACAGGCATGTTCCAGAAAAATAGTGGATTAAAAGTAAAATGAAGTTTTAAAAACAAATTTGAACGTATTTATTTTCAAACTGAAAATTTTTATTAATTCATGAAATACTGGTATATAAATACGCATTTATACACGCAATGGATTCTAAATTCTGAATTCTCTCGGGATATCAAACATTGATCGTAAATTTACATTATTCACAAAGGGACTTTGTTGGAATAGTGTCCAAAAATAAATCTACTATACAAAAAGTGCTGAAAACAGAAATTAATCATAAAAACTTGGCTGGTTTAAAATCTGCGAAAATAGAGTTACGTAGTATGTGAACAGCCCCTTACTGCATTTTCTGTTCGTTTACTTTTCTTGTACAAATGATTTCGTAAGAGTAAATTCGTTCATTTACTCAGTAAATACTCAGCATACGGAACTTTTACTGGAAAGTATACGAACGAATATATCATTTGAATTTAATTATACAAAGTAGCTTTAAAACCACAAGACTCCCTAAGGAAATGCCTTTAATTAAATATAGTTATAAGGCAAAATTATAGCTTTTGTATTTTGGATGCAAAAACATTACAGTTACAACTGTTATAAATAAAAATATTTATAATATTACTTACCATTAATATTCTCTTGATATGAATAGTTTGTATACATATATCGAGAATATTTCGTTTGCACAGTTTATTTTCTTTTTATTTCTTTTTACCGTGAATATGCTGTAAAAGTAAATTCTTAATATTAATTTAAAAACAAATTTACCTTCTTTGAGCCCATTTAACAACTATTTACTTTACTTCATTCTTATGATAGTTTTCAATACTACAATTTGGCTTTTTGAGAACGTTCCTAAAATAAAATAAAAAACGATAAAATTAATTCTAATGATTTTTTTTCACATGATCTTAATGTATTTAAATTGTTGTTTTAAAATATTTCCTTTTTAATGAAATAACTAAAATATGAATATCTTAATGATTTGTTTTCTTTTACCGTTAAAATATTTTTCATTTAAATCTTAAAGATCTTATAAAATAATGTACATTAAAAACTAATATGTTGTAAACATATTTGATATTTTCTTAGAAAAAAATCATTTTAATAATATGATAACACTACCTTATTTAATTTGTTTTTGTTGGTTTTTTAAAGTTTTTGTTAATAAATCACAAAAAATGGCATGCTATATTATATAAAAAAGTAGAATGAATATATTCAAATGAAAATAAAATGATTTAGAAAATATTACCAGGAAAATGAATATACAATTATTTTTTAATATACACAGTTAATATAAATTGTTGCATTTTGTTTTTTTTTTGTTTTTTTGTTGTATAAATTCAAATGGTAACATAATTGTTTCGTTGCTTAAATATTTTTTAGTTGTTGAGTGATAATACGTCTAGTGAAAAATTGGTGAATTTTATGCAAGTTATAAACAAGATTATCACGTTGTTAATTCTTTTCTGCATTTGGCAAATGCTTATTTTACAAAAGAAAAGAAAAATTTTAAAACTATTATATTTTATGTGTCATTCCTTGTAATGTTTCGGGGTTGATTGTAAGTATTACACAATTAAAAATTAAAAAAACCTTTTTTTATCATAAGCACTAATTAGTAATTGCGCACATTAATGTATAAATTTTGTTTGAATCGTGACTTTATGTGGTTTTTACCCCACAATCGCATAGAGATTTTAGGCCACAATATGACTATTTTTATTTAGATCTGTTAAAAGTTCAGCGTCTAAATCTTCAGCTTCCAGTAAATCTGTGCAAGCATCACCATTGGGTACATTAGACCTTGTTGCCGTATTAGGATTTGTAACCACAATAATATTGTTTTCTATAGAATTCTGTCTTCGTTCACGTTCCCTAACTATATGTGGAGCCTCGTTAAATTCGTCTAGTTCATCCATGCCTAAAAAGTAATATTTAAAAAAAGAAAAAATTAATGAAATTTTATACAATTGCAGTTTAGGAGAAGTAATTCTACAGGTGTCAGAAAATTTAAACGATTCCGTTAAAACTTGAGTTATTTTGTTATTAAGACCTACTCACCAGCATATTTTGTACCAGTTAAAAGTAAATATTGTCCAGATCTATTTGGCCACAATAAACCAGTCATAACACAGTACGCCAAACAATCAGCAGAATTGGTTATACCCAGCAATAATTTATAACGCCACATGGGACTAACTTGCAGAGCAACTATTGCCACTATGGGCAAATAAATAAACCACACAAGACTTGAGGCGCCCAAATGTAATAGAAAATCAAGTTTTTTGGTAGAATGCTCATACTTCATAGTGTTACGCAGTTCATACAAGAACCACAGCATAAAAGTAGTGCTAGAAAGAAAGAAGTTTTATTTTTTATATAAAAAAATGTTTTATAAAGCTTACCGCAAAATTAAAACAATCCAGCCAGGCCATGTTTGATATTCATCGACATCGGAAATAATATCCACCTCGGTCTAGAGAAACAAAATACTTTGCGTAAATTTAATGGTTTTAGTTAAATATCAAATACACCTACCCTATCCCAGTAATAAAGAAACACATGAAACGCACAGTAGGGTACCCAAATACTCATTAAAATAATCCAGCCAGTGCGGCTAATTTGTTGACGAGTCACAGCCCAACCTTTGGCCAATAACAGTAAAATTAACATAAATGTTGTCTAGTAAAAGAAAAGTTTTTGTAAAAATTTGTATACAAGATATTATCTATTTTCTACTCACCCTACTAAATATATCTAAAATGTCACCCGATGTTTGTACATTCGGCAAACCCACACCATTCATGGCAAACTTCATCAAATGAGCGGATATCAGCACTAAACTAACAAACTCACTTAACAGGCTCAGCGTAAAGAGTTTTGTAACAGGATGCTTTTGTAAACGCACAGCATAGATTTGCATTGGCAGGAGTATCATGTAGACCAATAAAAATATCAAATACATTTCTAAGAGATTTTGACGATCGAATGAAAATTCATAGGTAAGAGGATGATCATGTGAATTATTTGGATGTCCATTGACTACATGTATGTCGTAGTGTAACTCGGAAATGCTATTGTTGAGAAATGAGGCAGGCGCTGTTAGAGTGTCGTAGGCATGCCATTTACAAGTGGTGCGATTGCGATAACAAGCCACCATGGCAACATACCAGAATCTAGAGTAAGTTTTTTTTGGGAGGAAGAGACAAATTTTAGAACAATTGATTAATTTATTAAATTATATTTTTTAAGTTAATAATACTATTATTTTTTGTTCGTTATAAGTTTAATAACAATAAAAATAACACCAGTTTAATATCATTGTTTATAAAAATTAAACTGTTTTCAAGTTTAAATTGTTAATTTTTTTATATTAATTTTTGTATTAAGATATAATATTTTTATTTACACATCTGTTTTATTTGTATATTGCAAAATGTTGGAAATTAAAGAACATTCTTTAATGTAATTAATAAGTAATCATAACAAAATTCTGGCAATAAGCAAATGGTTTTAGAATAAAAAAGTTCATTTTAAAATTTTTCTCAGTTTAAAAATCATTAATTCTCGTTGGTATTATAAAGTATTACCCCCTAATTCAAAAACAAATTTTAAAATAATCAAATTCTTATAATTTGAAATTTGTATGGAAAATTTGTATTATAAGCTTGCTATAGCTTTATTTTTTAATCATGAATTAGGGGGTTAGTCTTTTACGAAAGCTAAAACTTGTCTTAAAAATTCCTTAATCCCTTAATTTGTAAGTATTTTAAGCTTTGAAATTTTTGAAATACATATATACAGAGGCAGATCACAATTCCGAATTGAAACTATTCCGTATTATTACCTAATATTTAAAATGATCTAAAACATTACACGATTTTTTTAATTGTAATCAGTAAATATATTTTTGTTTGAAGCGAAAGCAATCAATGTGGGAATATTAGACCAATAAGGAATAGAGGCCAAGAAAAATGTTTTTTTTTCATCTGGAAAGTGCAAGGGTTCACACTTGCGGAGCTTTCATTGCATTACTCCCTTTGCGCTATTTTTGCTGATTTAGCCACGAGTAACAATTTGTTGATTTCAAACATGATTAAAAATGGGTCAGTGGAAGGAGATTTGACGTATCGACGTAAAAATTACTATTTTGATAAAAAGGGCTAAAAAATTCAAGAAATGTAGGACTAAGTTTGTAGAACTCAAAATAGACTATTCTTCTGATCTATTGCTAAATAACCTTAATTTTAAGTAACAAAGCAACAATATAACATTTGGTGGGCGCAGATTTACTAAAATGCATCTAGGGTGCCTCGAAGCATTATCTTGTGAAAACCACTACTCTAGATAGTTGATATCAAAGATATTACCAAAGTATCAAAGTCATCCATTATATATAGAGCACTGAAGGAAGCATAATGTTTTTACAGCATTGTAATTTTTGAAAAAATGTAAGGGCTATGAAATTTGTGGGATTTTTTAAGAACATTTATCAACACTTTCACGTAGACGAATCTTAATTGTTTTAGGTGGTCTATCAAATGTTTGAGGGATATAAATTACGATTGAGACTGTCCATGCTAGGCCAAATTGGCATCCATCTAACTATTGCCAAATCTTCTATTTTTTAAATATAGTCAAAAACTTTTTGTCTGCAGTTTGTCTCAAATTTTGTCTGCTCTATTTTCAATTATAAACGACTTAACATTTAGTTTCTTCATATACCTATTATTTGCTTAAAAGTGCAATATAGTTATATTCACTTTTATATATAGTTTTGTAAGGAAGTTAAATAAATATTTAAATAAGAAGTAAAACGTAGAATGTTTTGTTTCTATAGCTAAAATACCATTGTTTTTTTTTCTTGTTATCTTATCTTTTACAGCTCTAAAGTGATTTTCAATGATTTAAGTGAATGTACACTTATTTTTTTTTTAAATTCATACGCCGGCAGAAATGGACACGTGTACATAATAAACTTTTATATTTTCCTTTTCTTTGGCAATTTAAAAATAAAATTAAACAATAGCAAGTGGAAGAAAGTAAAAACTGCAAAGACTAATGACCCTGAGCATGAGAAGCTTTAAATTAAGTTTGCCAAATTGGCAGACAACAGCAGATGGCACTTGAAATAGTGCCATCAAGATTTATCTTTTTATGGTTTTCAACAAAAACAATCGATGATTCTGTTTTTTAGCTGCAGCACTCACACTTACCTTGGCTGAGACACTTCACTGATTACGTAGGTAAATTGACTATCGGCTATAACATTGCTGGGAGCATCTTCATCCACACACAATTTGCCTTTAGGGCAGGGTACGCGTCTTAGGAAGTCCCTTTTCCCATGGGCGTTGCAATCTACATCGTAGGCTAAAACCTGTACGCGTTGGAACATATGTTGGCAGGCCAATTCTCGGGCATAAATACTAAGACTACGATTATTGTAGAAGTCTACAAAAGTGGATTTATCCAAAACAACCAAAGTGACTGGCTGGTGGAATTCCTGTGATGAAGTGATGTTGCCATAAATGTAACCAAAGGAATCCTGTGGTCGATGCAGTTCGGCCTTTTGGAAGCCGAACTTGATGATGAACTTGAAAAAATCCTGTGTATCAAAGGAACCCTGTATATGAGTGGCAGCAACCAGTGGCCAGGTTTGATAGGCCATCAAGGCTATCAGATGCAGGAGCAATCTTAGTTGCGTACTCCCTTTTAAATTCATGTTTTTTATTCTCTTCTTCCTTTCTGTTTGTTCTCTTTGTTGTAATTGTAATTTTTGTTTCCCTTCTTCACGAGGGGTTTTTTCTTTTCATGGAATTAATTATTCATCAATTGCTTTTGATTTCTTTACAATTTTAAATTACTTTTTACTTTCTTTCTCTATAGTTTTCAATTGAAAATAAAACAATCTATAACTCGTTAATGGTTGATTTTGAAATAATTGAAAACAATAACAAATTCTTCATGTGTGTAGCAAGTACAAACAACTACAGAAACAACAATAAATACAAAAACACTTCACAATAATTGTCGCGTTGGTTGATTTTTTTCCTGGGTGTGTGGTTGGTTTGATGTTGTTTCTTTCGTTGGATTTTCTTTCTATTTTAAGAAGTTTTATATTTTTTCCTTTTTCTAAACATTATTTGTTTAACTTTTATGAAATTATTAACGACTTCACAGGATTTTATTTTATAAATATAAACAATTTTTTCACACAATAAATAAATAAATTTAAGAAAACCCACAGAGCAATTCGCTTTTGTGCAAAATTCAAGAGCAAATAAAATAAGAAAAATTCAAGAAAGAGAGAGCAAAATAAAATAAGAAGAAACAAAACAACGTTGACGTGTGTAACTGTCAAATTGGCGATTTCCAAGCAATGAGCTTTCGTATATGTTAACACAGTGTAGACAGCGTATTTTCACTGCGTTAACATATACGAAAGCTGGTGAATAAAGAGTGGTGCGTAAGTGCAAGATAGAAAACCGGAAATTACCCAAATACATCAACCGGACCCACATGTGGTGAATAAGGTGTGGGTGAATAAGGTGTGGGTGAATAAGGTGTGGTGAGTATGAACAGGTGGTGAGTACACAAACTAACCACGAAGTGTACCGTTACTCCAAATCAAAAATGTTGCCTACTTCCAGGGATTACATAGTATCGCCTTAAGGTATGCAACACTTTTTGAAAAATGTCCTAAAAATGCAAAAACTTTTTGCTCTTAGTGTGCGTGGGTTGTTGTCGGGTCGGTGGTGGGGTGGGTTGGTGTGTGTAGAACTTTTGCGTGTGGTGTGTGGGTGTGTGTGTGACACCGATTCGTTTTTAAAAACATAGTTGTGTGTGTGTGTTATGGTGGTGTATGAGACAACCGAGCAAACCTGTGTGGAACCTAAGGTAGAGAACCTAAGAAGTAAAGACAAAAACTCGTATCGAGCAGAAGAGACGGAACAACCACCAACCGTCGTAGCACAGCTACCAACCAACCAACTAACTGCTAAACCTTTTCCTGGAATTTCTGTCGGATGTTCTATATATATCAACATTTAAAAAAAGGAAAACGGGAATTATAAGGTAGTTATATATTAGTATTATTAAAACAAACAAAAGTAAAATAAGGCGGCAATGGTTTTTTTAATTTTGTTTTTAAACAGTAACTTTTCAATAAGTTTCGGGTAAGTTTATTTTTATACAAAAATTTTTGGTGTTTGTTTGTTGGTAAGTTTTTTTCTATAGAAAAAGTTCTATCCATCTTGCACCGCCAACAAATCAATTTTATAATGTAACACATTTCTCCTTAGTTGTTCTAATTTCCCCGTTTCTTTTAAACTTTCTATAATATAATTTATGTCGGTACACTCTCCCTCTCAACTTGATTTCAATAGACAGACAGACAGATAGATGGACATCGCTTAATCGATTCTCCTACTGATTCTGAGTCGATCGATATAAATTTTGTGGTGTAAGTGACAAATAATAAAAAAAATACAAACTGAATGACAAACTTAAATACCTGAATGACAAACTTAAATACGAAGGGTATAAATCTGCGATGGGCAAAAGCTAGATCGAGAGCGTTTTTATGTTTTTTGCAAAAGATGGAAAGATGATAGATAAAAAATAATAATAAATAATGTTTAAGAAAAAATTTTGAATAAAAATGGAAGTTTTTCTATGAAAAAAGTTGTTTTTTTATTTATGAAAGTTGTTTTTCTTTAAAAAAAGTTGTGGATTTTTAAAATTTCTACGGAAATGTTAAAATCCATATAGATTATTTTTAAATTTAATATTTTTATTTTTGAGGAATAGTAAAAATAATACCTATTATCATATTATATAAAACCCCCCTAATTCATAAACGAATTATAAAATTATCAAAATCTTATATTTATAAATTTTGTGTATAAAATTTGAAATAATTATTAGCTTTTGTCTGTACATGGGGGTTATTTTTCGTTTATGAATTAGGTGGCAAGTATTTATTTGACAACTTTTTACCACAAAATATTTGCCTTTGGGGTCCTCCCCCCATTTCCATTTTCACTTTAACGCAATTTACTTAACCAATCACAAAAATAATTTGCCAATTGGCTACTTTTTGTCTATGTAACTGAAATAGGATTATTTTACCGAAATGTATATATATATTGATTGTCCCGATATTTATTTAGGTTAAAAATATATTTTGATTTTGTTGTTTTTTGCTTTTAACTAAATTTTGGTTGATCATATAAATAAAATATGTAACTAAAATTTATTTGATTTCATTTTGTTTATTTTTATATCGTTGTTTTGTTTTTGTTTGAAAAACTATTCAGTAATCAGTCTAGGGACTAGAAAAATCGCTGACACTAAGCAAATAGATTTTACACACATCCAAAGGATACCCCAACCGAGTACATATAAGTGAGATACATAAATGATACTTATTTCCGCACAAATAAACACTGGAGCTTGTAGCTGACGCATTTGGCAGCAATAGTTCAATTGATTAATTTAATAAAATGTAAAAAATAATAAAACAAAAGAAATTTGTCACATAAGCAGAAACCATACACATTTGATACTTATACAGATACATAATATTTATGTTGTAGTGTATAGTAGTATCCTTTTTCAATGGAGTACTGGACAATTGGTCGCCAAAACTAAAAGCTTTTTGTATGGTATTAAAATAAACAACTATTAAGAAAATTGACAAATATTTATTTTTCTTTTTAATCTAGTTTTTGAATTAATTTTTTAAATTTTTGCTTTTTACTTACTTAGTATACTCATTCATTCCTGTAAGTGATAGAATTCAAAAATGCAGAAATTAACCCTTTAATGCACATACTTTGTAGCCAAATTTAAAAATTTTATACAAAAGATAATTTCATTTTATAGATTGATTTTACTTAAAATGGCTATCTGTTGAAACTTGAGAATCTTTTAGAATATGTAAATATTTTTCGTATTTAGACAATAATGGATGGATGATTAGTAACCCTTAATACTTTAAACATGCTACAAGGCGCTCATCATAAAAGTCGCAATAGTGACACATGTAAATGATTTTTTTTGAAGCTCATTAAGCAGTTGCTATAAGTATTTAAATTCAGATGCTTAATTAAATAAAAAAAAATATTTTAAATCTTTTTGGGCATTATTTTAGAAACTGGCATTTAGAGGGTTAATAAATTTTCCATTAACCCTGACTTTGAGCTAAATACAAGTATGTTGTTATTAATTAAATTTATTTTTTTTTCACAAAATCTTTTGAAACGATTTCTTTTATTGCTTTTAAGTCATGAACGAGTTTTTTTGCAAATGAAAACCTAAAAACTCTTTTTAAATAAACTCTTCAATGAAAATTGCATGAAAAATGTCTGGCTAAAATAGAAAATAAAAACAAAAAGTTTGACATGAAATCAAAAACCTGTTATACCTGCAACACACCGAAAGAAATCTTATTGAATAAACAACATTAGTATATCTAAATTAAATACGATTTCCTTTGCAATCCACAAATTTTGTCTATAGAAAAATGTTAACATAAAATTCTACAGAAAATCTAAAAATTTTGAAACGTTTTTCCCAAATATTCTATATAAGGAAACTTTTTGAAAACTCCATTTAAAAGAGAGTATATCGCTTTTAATCTAATTCGGAAACAACTTATGGAGACCATTTATTACCCAATGAGAGACACACACATGCTCATGAAATGTATGTTTGTTTGTGCGTTTATGTGTTTGTTATTTTTATCCACTTTAACATTTGACAGAAAAATATGTATAAAGAAAGTGTGTTATATTATATTGTCTTTGGTTTTCCAGAAAAACTTACAACTACATTCACTTCTTTTCTACAGGTAATTTGTATATTTTGTAAAATAATGACTTTTTTCCAAGTGTACAAAACGTTTAGTTGCAACAAGCTGCTGTTTGTTAAAAAAAAGAAAACTTGAAATAAGGAAAAGAATGGACCCTCGAAACTCGTAACCTTAAAGAATGCCTAAAACTTGTCTTTACGTGATGCACTTAAAAATGATTCTCACTAACACACACAATTATTTAAGGGAAGCCTCCAAGCCCACCAAATGCTTCAAACAGATTTAAACAACATAGCAAACATACACGCAAACGCCTAACACCAATTAAAGCCTGTGTAAGTGTGTGTGTAAATGTGTATGTTTGTGTATTTGAGTCTTACAACCTTTATGAATCCTTTGGCACTTTACTCTATGTTTCTGTTGCATATTTTTGATGCTGCAATTGTTGTTATTGCCACCCACATACACTTGGATATTTCTAGTCATATTCACATTCATAGCATCATCATATAGCAAAAAACATTAAGCCGCTGGGAAAAGTACGTAGGGGGTAGATTGCAAAAAATTATAGAAAAAAAAAATATAAACGAAACTTTATGAACTCTTTTCTGTTGTTAAATGAATACAAATGAATTTTTAAACGTTGCAATCCCAACTTCATGCCAACCAACCTACAAACATTTCCAATAAAAACGTAAAAGGTCTACATAATATTAAGTAAAATCGAAAAAAATGTTACACAGAAAAAAGTGTAAAAATATACAAATACTAACACATATAGACATATGTATTTATTTTTACACTAACATTTTTTACACATCCACATTTTTGCACACACATTAACATTTTCGTATACATTACATATAAACATGTTAAAGGCGAAAAAATCTACAATCATGTCTACTCTACTAAAGCCAGATTTATGCAAAAAGTATATGAATGGAAGTGCTTCATCATACTTTTTGTGTAAGAGGAGTAAAACTGTTTGGAGTTGTTATGCGGACTTTATTATCATAATGATGCACTTCAATGAGACACATATTGCACGTCCGCATAAGTACATCCATACTTTTACAAATACACAAACAAACACATGATGTGGCGGGATTCCCACTCAGAAACATATGCGGGAGTTAAAATTAAACAAAAAATTTAAGAAAATTTCCAAAAAGAACAGGGGTTTTCAGATCATATTGTAAATTTTTAAGATCCCAATGTGGAAAGGGGGATAGTAATTCTATAAAAAAAGTTTTGGATAACAAGTTTTTCTATAGGAAAAGTTATGGATAACAAGTTTTTCTATTGAAAAAGTTGTGGATAACAAGTTTTTCTATAAAAAAAGTTGTGGATAACAAGATTTTCTATAGAAAAAGGTGTGGATAACAAGATTTTCTATAGAAAAAGTTGTGGATAACAAGTTTTTCTATAGAAAAAGTTGCAGATAACAAGTTTTTCCATAGAAAAAGTTGTAGATAACGAGTTTTTCTATAGAAAAGTTGTGAATAATAAGTTTTTCTATAGAAAAAGTTGTGGATAACAAGTTTTTCTATAGAAAAAGTTGTAGATAACAAGTTTTTCTATAGAAAAAGTTGTAGATAACAACTTTTTCTATAGAAAAAGTTGTAGATAACAAGTTTTTCTATAGAAAAAGTTGTGGATAATAATTTTTTCTATAGAAAAAGTTGTGGATAACAAGTTTTTCTATAGAAAAAGTTCTGCATAACAAGTTTTTCTATAGGAAAAGTTCTGGATAACAAGTTTTTCTATTGAAAAAGTTGTGGATAACAAGTTTTTCTATAGAAAAAGTTGTGGATAACAAGTTTTTCTATAAAAAAAAGTTGTGAATAACAAGTTTTTCTATAGAAAAAGTTGTGTATAACAAGATTTTCTATAGAAAAAGTTGTGGATAACAAGATTTTCTATAGAAAAAGTTGTAGATAACAAGTTTTTCTATAGAAAAAGTTGTGGATAACAAGTTTTTCTATAAAAAAAGTTGTGGATAACAAGTTTTTCTATAGAAAAAGTTGTGGATAACAAGTTTTTCTATAGAAAAAGTTGTGGATAACAAGTTTTTCTATAGAAAAAGTTGTGGTTAACAAGTTTTTCTATAGAAAAAGTTGTGGATAACAAGTTTTTCTATAGAAAAAGTTGTGGTTAACAAGTTTTTCTATAGAAAAAGTTGTGGATAACAAGTTTTTCTATAGAAAAAGTTGTGGATAACAAGTTTTTCTATAGAAAAAGTTGTGGATAACAAGTTTTTCTGTAGAAAAAGTTGTGGATAACAAGTTTTTCTATAGAAAAAGTTGTAGATAACAAGTTTTTCTATAGAAAAAGTTGTGGATAACAAGTTTTTCTATAGAAAAAGTTGTGGATAACAAGTTTTTCTATAGAAAAAGTTGTGGATAACAAGTTTTTCTATAGAAAAAGTTGTGGATAACAAGTTTTTCTATAGAAAAAGTTGTGGATAACAAGTTTTTCTATAGAAAAAGTTGTGGATAACAAGTTTTTCTATAGAAAAAGTTGTGGATAACAAGTTTTTCTATAGAAAAAGTTGTGGATAACAAGTTTTTCTATAGAAAAAGTTGTGGATAACAAGTTTTTCTATAAAAAAAAGTTGTGGATAACAAGTTGTTTACCCTTTATATGCTTAATGTAATGATAAAAAAATTCCTCTTTAAACATTACCCTGTTATTGTAATCCCTTGGCATGAATATGTATGTAGTAGTACGTACATTAACATCCAAATTTAGAATGAATATGTTTATTCAAAAACTCTTCAATATTTGTTGAAGTTGAAATGATTAAAATTTGAAAAACGAAAATTATGATTTTGTTTCCTATTTTGTTGCTTGTGTGTGCTCCTGCCGCTGATGTTCATGTTGTTGTTGTTGGTTGAGTAATTAAAATTTGTGCGAGCATTTGAAATATAAACACTGAAGTATTTTTTCAGTGAATACGAATAATTTCAATATCATTAAGAGTCAGTCCCATCTAGACAACAATGGAAAAATCCGAAGGAGCAGCAGCTGCAAAAAAGTCTGTCATTGTGACAAAAGAAGTTGTTGACTTGATGGATTAAAAAAAGGATATTTTTTTGTACATTTAAAGAGGTAAAACTTCTTACATCTTTTATTAAATTTTAGAAAGAAGGAAACACAAAGAAAGGAAAGGATTACTTACAAAAATAAAGAATTTAATGTAAACCAAATTTGCAATATAAACTGTTATATTATTATTAGCAATAATTGATTTTGTACTAATGGTTTTGTTGATTAATCTAAGCCTTCCTGCCAGTCACAATTATCATTAAGAATAAATCGTTAAAAGTAAAACCATAATTGCATGATACCACTCTATCATGTTATTTTACCGCTACATACTGAATACACAAGGTATATGAATTGGATAAATGATTTCATAAAAGTTTTCAATGTGTTTTTTTAATTGTTATTAAGATATGTAAAAAAATCAACAGTGTGTTTATAAGATATCTATTCAATTTTATGAAAAAACAAGGTTTGTTTTCTTTTAAAGACAAAATTTCATGACTTTTAAAATTTCATATTTTGAAAAATTCCAAAAATAATTTGTAGCAAGTGAAATAAATTAAAATTATTTCGATTTATTTGCACACTGTAATAATATAGATACATTTTGTAGTAGTAACTTGAAACGCCAAAAAGTATGCACATAAAAAAGAACTTTACCAAATACTATCATCATGATGAGCAGCGTCATTGTTTGCACATGAAACATCAAAGGATTTTTATATTTGCTCTACTTACAACTATAAAAACACAAACACGTACGCATACACCTACAGAAATGTGCAAAAATAAACTACTTATACACCCTCTAGCTCCTGGACATAACCATTTTGTATCCTATTTTTATCCCCCAATAATACATGGTCCACACAATTCTGACTTAAACAGAATTACAATTTTATTTTAATTTGCATTTAAATGAGCTTAATAGTAAATATGTATAAAAAACCGAGTGCTCTCACAAAAGCGATACTATCGGAAAGATATTGTTCTATAAAGGATAAATTGGCAAAGGAAAAAATAAAAAAAAAATTGTTACATTCGTGAAAAACACAGAATTCTGCAAAAAGGTAAAAAAATTGTTAAAAAGTTGCTGAAAAAAGAAGCTTGTTAAATGATGTTCAGTTGTAATGTTGGTTTGTCTATAGACCAATTGTGTGGTTAGGTAGTCGAAGCATCACCATGCAGCTATGGTCAATTTCATGCACACACACTTACATAGATACTCTTGAGCTCACTCAGTCACTTATAGAATAAATGATTCCATATGAGTTCGTTTAAATAATACCACATTATGTGGGTTGCAAAGAGAAAATTGCAATATTTCTTACTTAAAGGCCAATATTGTTATGCTACATTTATTGTGAATATAAAGGATAATGATTCTTCTGTAAAAATTGGTAAAAAAGAACTGAACCCCAACACGTAGAAAGTTCTCTTTTAGCTAAAGAGCAAATTTTGAATAACAAATCTTATATAAAAAAATATATATTTTTAAGAAAATTGTGGAACATAAATTTCTTACAAAAAAAAAAGTTGTTTAAGTGAGGTTTTCATACATATGATTTTCTCTAGAAAATCTTATGAAACATAAGATTTTCTATAGAAAAAGTCGAGGGACATAAGTTTTTTTTATAAAAAGTTGTGGGACATAAGTTTTTCTTTAGAAAAAGTTATGCAACATAAGTTTTTCTATAGATAAAGTTGTGCAACATAAGTTTTTCTATAGAAAAAGTTGTGCAACATAAGTTTTTCTACAGAAAAAGTTGTGCAACATAAGTTTTTCTATAAAACAGGTAGTGCAACATAAGTTTTTCTACACAAAAAGTTGTGCAACATATGTTTTTCTATAGAAAAAAATGTGCAACATAAGTTTTTCTATAGAAAAAGTTGTGCAACATAAGTTTTTCTATAGAAAAAGTTGTGCAACATAAGTTTTTCTATAGAAAAAGTTGTGCAACATAAGTTTTTCTATAGAAAAAGTTGTGCAACATAAGTTTTTCTATAGAAAAAGTTGTGCAACATAAGTTTTTCTATAGAAAAAGTTGTGCAACATAAGTTTTTCTATAGAAAAAGTTGTGCAACATAAGTTTTTTTTATAAAAAAGGTAGTGCAACATAAGTTTTTCTACACAAAAAGTTGTGCAACATATGTTTTTCTATAGAAAAAAATGTGCAACATAAGTTTTTCTATAGAAAAAGTTGTGCAACATAAGTTTTTCTATAGAAAAAGTTGTGCAACATAAGTTTTTCTATAGAAAAAGTTGTGCAACATAAGTTTTTTTATAAAACAGGTAGTGCAACATAAGTTTTTCTACACAAAAAGTTGTGCAACATATGTTTTTCTATAGAAAAAGTTGTGCAACATAAGTTTTTCTATAGAAAAAGTTGTGCAACATAAGTTTTTCTATAGAAAAAGTTGTGCAACATAAGTTTTTCTATAGAAAAAGTTGTGCAACATAAGTTTTTCTATAGAAAAAGTTGTGCAACATAAGTTTTTCTATAGAAAAAGTTGTGCAACATAAGTTTTTCTATAGAAAAAGTTGTGCAACATAAGTTTTTCTATAGAAAAAGTTGTGCAACATAAGTTTTTCTATAGAAAAAGTTGTGCAACATAAGTTTTTCTATAGAAAAAGTTGTGCAACATAAGTTTTTTTATAAAAAAGGTAGTGCAACATAAGTTTTTCTACACAAAAAGTTGTGCAACATATGTTTTTCTATAGAAAAAAATGTGCAACATAAGTTTTTCTATAGAAAAAGTTGTGCAACATAAGTTTTTCTATAGAAAAAGTTGTGCAACATAAGTTTTTCTATAGAAAAAGTTGTGCAACATAAGTTTTTCTATAGAAAAAGTTGTTCAACATAAGTTTTTCTATAGAAAAAGTTGTGCAACATAAGTTTTTCTATAGAAAAAGTTGTGCAACATAAGTTTTTCTATAGAAAAAGTTGTGCAACATAAGTTTTTCTATTGAAAAAGTTGTGCAACATATGTTTTTCTATAGAAAAAGTTGTGCAACATAAGTTTTTCTATAGAAAAAGTTGTGCAACATAAGTTTTTCTATAGAAAAAGTTGTGCAACATAAGCTTTTCTATAGAAAAAGTTGTGCAACATAAGTTTTTCTATAGAAAAAGTTGTGCAACATAAGTTTTTCTATAGAAAAAGTTGTGCAACATAAGTTTTTCTATAGAAAAAGTTGTGCAACATAAGTTTTTCTATAGAAAAAGTTGTGCAACATAAGTTTTTCTATAGAAAAAGTTGTGCAACATAAGTTTTTCTATAGAAAAAGTTGTGCAACATAAGTTTTTCTATTGAAAAAGTTGTTCAACATAAGTTTTTCTATAGAAAAAGTTGTGCAACATAAGTTTTTCTATAGAAAAAGTTGTGCAACATAAGTTTTTCTATAGAAAAAGTTGTGCAACATAAGTTTTTCTATTGAAAAAGTTGTGCAACATATGTTTTTCTATAGAAAAAGTTGTGCAACATAAGTTTTTCTATAGAAAAAGTTGTGCAACATAAGTTTTTCTATAGAAAAAGTTGTGCAACATAAGCTTTTCTATAGAAAAAGTTGTGCAACATAAGTTTTTCTATAGAAAAAGTTGTGCAACATAAGTTTTTCTATAGAAAAAGTTGTGCAACATAAGTTTTTCTATAGAAAAAGTTGTGCAACATAAGTTTTTCTATAGAAAAAGTTGTGCAACATAAGTTTTTCTATAGAAAAAGTTGTGCAACATAAGTTTTTCTATAGAAAAAGTTGTGCAACATAAGTTTTTCTATAGAAAAAGTTGTGCAACATAAGTTTTTCTATAGAAAAAGTTGTGCAACATAAGTTTTTCTATAGAAAAAGTTGTGCAACATAAGTTTTTCTATAGAAAAAGTTGTGCAACATAAGTTTTTCTATAGAAAAAGTTGTGCAACATAAGTTTTTTTATAAAAAAGGTAGTGCAACATAAGTTTTTCTACACAAAAAGTTGTGCAACATATGTTTTTCTATAGAAAAAGTTGTGCAACATAAGTTTTTCTATAGAAAAAGTTGTGCAACATAAGTTTTTCTATAGAAAAAGTTGTGCAACATAAGTTTTTCTATAGAAAAAGTTGTGCAACATAAGTTTTTCTATAGAAAAAGTTGTGCAACATAAGCTTTTCTATAGAAAAAGTTGTGCAACATAAGCTTTTCTATAGAAAAAGTTGTGCAACATAAGTTTTTCTATTGAAAAAGTTGTGCAACATAAGTTTTTCTATAGAAAAAGTTGTGCAACATAAGTTTTTCTATAGAAAAAGTTGTGCAACATAAGTTTTTCTATAGAAAAAGTTGTGCAACATAAGCTTTTCTATAGAAAAAGTTGTGCAACATAAGCTTTTCTATAGAAAAAGTTGCGCAACAAAGCTTTTCTATAGAAAAAGTTATGCAACATTAGTTTTTATATAGAAAAAAGTTTTAAAATTAAGATTTTTTAGAAAACGTTGTGGAACCTTAATTTTTCGTAGAAAAATTTGTAGATCTAATTTTTTCTTAAAAAAGTTTTGGAACGTAAGTATAGAACAGTAGTCCGATCTGCAAGTGAATGTATTTTTCTGGCTATTTTTTGCAAATTAATTGCTTCATCTTTTTTGTATGTATTTTTTTTTGAGGAAAAATCGTAGAATTTTTTGTTTTTGTTTAAACTTTGGGCTCATTTTAATTTCATTTTGGTTTTCCCATTTTTTATATAAAACTCATCAACAGATGCTTAACCATCAAAGGCCTTTTAAGTGGTTTTTCAATGAATTCCTAGGCTGACAGTAATATATATAGTCGAAATGTAGCATATGTGTATGTTTAAATTTCCATTTGTGTGTGTATGAGAGAGCGCAAAATTACAAAAGTGTCTTTATTAAACGGCAGTATTAATATCCTGTAAGTGCATTGGATTAAATTTTTAATAATATTCACTGTTACATTTAAATGCCTTTTGTATTGAATAAAAAGCAAGAAAGGGAGATTTTAAATAAACAAGGAAAATTTTCTTGTTTAAAGGCGATTCATTCATGTGTTAGTGAAAATGTGGTTAAAAACGGAAGTGAAATGTTCAGCGAATATTTACCAAACTATCCTTTGTGTAGTCGTACTTACGTATATATTAATGGGTTAATGTTTAAGTATTAAACTCAAAAATATGTTGTTAAAGGTAACATTTTTCTTAGTTGTAAATGTTAAGTTTTTTATAAAAAAAAATATAGAATAATTTCTTAGAATAAGTTGTAAATAATGGGTATGTACTTACTAGAAAAAAGTGGATGATAAGTTTTTATATAGAAAAAGTTGTGAATAGTAAGTTTTTCTATAGAAAAAGTTTTAGATGATAAGTTTTTATAAAGAAAATGTTGTGGATGGTAAGCTTTTATATAGGGAAAGTTGTGGATAGTAAGTTTTTCTTAAGAAAAAGTTGTTGATGATAATTTTTTTATAGAAAAAGTTGTGGGTGATAAGTTTGTCTATAGAAAATGTTGTGGATTGTATGTTCTTACATAGAAAAAGTTGTGCATAGTAAGTTTTTCTTAATAAAAAGTTGTCGATGATAAATTTGTCTATAGAAAAAGTAGTGGATGATAAGTTTTTTTTATATAAAACGTTGTGGAGAGTAAGTTTTTCTTAATAAAAAGTTGTGGATGATAAATTTTTCTATAGAACAAGTAAGAGTGGTATATTCGGCTTTGCCGAATCTTGGATACCCTTCACCAATGGTGTTCCAAAAGTACTTAATGTAATTCGTAGCAATATTTGGTTATACTAGTATTATATGCAAAGAGTCTTTAAAATTAAGAGTCGGAAAACGAAAACCTTTTCGGTGGCGTCATCATCTAGAATAGTTATGCACCCAAAGGTTAGGTTGGGCAGGTGGCTGATGTCTAGGGAAGCTTCACTTGGGTTCTAAAGTGGTCCCTTTGTGAAAGATAATGATTACTAGACTACAAGATTTGATGAAGTTTAAGTATTCTGGCATGCATTCTTGATTAGTTATGTAAAACTCTGAAGTTAGCGGACTGATTTAGGTCAAAGCTTTAACAATGATTGTCAATGTATACAAGCCTTAAAATTATAGGGTATACACTCTTAGTTTTAGATACATACGTGAAATATACAGCTTTTGAATGGATGGTTATCAGCTTTGTCGGAAAAGTTTACTTATTAATTTGAAGTTAGTTAATTAATTAAAATGAACACTTCATCAATAATATTTGGGATGTATAGTTCTTTCGATCTGTCCGATGGATGTTTGGAAAGTTTTGCTCTAGTTCTTTGTGCAATTTTAATGTAATTTAATTTATCAGCATTAAATCGATTCCCGGTCGGGTTTATATGGGAGATTTCACTAAATGTGAATAGAGCTCGCCCATTTTCAATATCGAACTTTTCAAAAAATCAGAAATACTTTTGTAAAATGTTGTCCCTCTAGAAAGTTTATTTTGGGCGCTATTGTCCTGAATATCAATATTGTACAACGTCTTTATACTAAATGTCATCATCGTATCTATTATAATTTGTCATTTATTAGCTACTAAGAGATTGCCTTAGGCGAAGTTTTACGGGATCAATTGTCAAACGTGAACGGATTTCTCCCAATTGCAATTAAAAAATTTAAATTTTTGTTGATATGTGAGATACATACATATGTAGGTTTTGAACGGATATCATGTAATTAGCTGCATTTTTGTACTTCCTAAGAAGATTACCTATAATTTGATATATAATACATTCTCAAATGTTATCATAATGTTCAAAAGTCAGACACAAAATTAAGATAAATGCAGTGTGTCTGTCTGCTAAAACCAGATTTGTGGAGCTCCTGAATTGTCCCACCCTGAATTTCAACATTGTCGATCAAAACATTATCGCTTAAACGCTAAATTATATCTACCACAAATTACAGAATGCATCAGGATTTAGATAATCCCCTGCGAAGGACGCTATTAAACTTCATCAAAATAAACATCTGAGATATGGACAAAACAGGAGCTCCAAAAACTTGACTACAACAGAAAAAAGGACAGACAGGTAGACGGACGGACATATAGACGGACGGACAAACAAACAGACGGACGGACGGGCATACAAACAGACGGACGGAGGTCGCGAAATCGATTCTTGTGCCGATTCTGTGTTGATCGGTACAATTTGAATGGTATTCATAATCAGATTTGTGGAGTATATATATCAGATTTTAGAAAATCCTCCCATAAAGAACGATGTCAAATTTCATCACAATCGGTCCATAAACACCTGAGATATCGCTGAAACAATACTTACAAAATGTAAACAAAATTTCTTAGACACGTACTTTGGGCAATTTGCTGTACATCAAATGTAGTGTTATGGCGATATCTCAATTGTATATAGACCGCTTTTGATAAAATTTAATAACGTGCTTGGTGGGGGAATTTCCTAAAATCTGATATAAAATTTATGTAGGTCCGTACTAAAGGAGGATAGTTTTTCCTATTTCTGCATTTAATTTTTTCAACAAACATTCTCTAATGTGTTCTTTGGGCAATTTGCGATACATCAAATTCAGTGTTTTGGCGATATCTCAGTTGTTTATGGACCGATTTTAATGAAATTTTAGAGTGCTTTGGGAAAATATTTCCTACAATCTGATATATAACATGTTATCACATGTACACCAGGAGTATCTTTTTTCTCTTGTTATTTAAAAGTGTGTTTCAATCAAAAATTTTCAAATTTTCGTCTAATTTTTGGTATTTTTTCGATATTTTCGGTGTTTATAAACCGATTTTAATGAAATTTAATAGCGTTCATTGCGGGAGAATTTCCTAAAATCTGATATATAATTTATGTAAGTCCATCCTCCAGGGGCTTCAGGAACTTGATTTCAACAGACAGACAGACAGACAGACAGACAGACGGACAGACAGACAGACAGACGGACATCGCTTAATCGATTCTCCTCCCGATTCTGAGTCGATCGGTATAATTTTTATGGGGTCTACGATCACTAATAAAAAAATTACAAACGGAATCACAAACTTATAATACCCTTTCACCTATTGGTGAAGGTATAAAAAGGACAGACAGGTAGACGGACGGACATATAGACGGACGGACAAACAAACAGACGGACGGACGGGCAAACAAATAGACGGACGGACAGACGGACGGAGGTCGCGAAATCGATTCTTGTGCCGATTCTGAGTTGATCGGTACAATTTGAATGGTATTCATAATCAGATTTGTGGAGTATATATATCAGATTTTAGAAAATCCTCCCATAAAGAACGATGTCAAATTTCATCACAATCGGTCCATAAACACCTGAGATATCGCTGAAACAATACTTACAAAATGTAAACAAAATTTCTTAGACACGTACTTTGGGCAATTTGCTGTACATCAAATGTAGTGTTATGGCGATATCTCAATTGTTTATAGACCGCTTTTGATAAAATTTAATAACGTGCTTGGTGGGGGAATTTCCTAAAATCTGATATAAAATTTATGTAGGTCCGTACTAAAGGAGGATAGTTTTTCCTATTTCTGCATTTAATTTTTTCAACAAACATTCTCTAATGTGTTCTTTGGGCAATTTGCGATACATCAAATTCAGTGTTTTGGCGATATCTCAGTTGTTTATGGACCGATTTTGATGAAATTTTACAGAGTGCTTTGGGAAAATATTTCCTACAATCTGATATATAATATATTATTACATGTACACCACGAGTATCTTTTTTCTCTTGTTATTTAAAAGTGTGTTTCAATCAAAAATTTTCAAATTTTCGTCTAATTTTTGGTATTTTTTCGATATTTTCGGTGGTTATAAACCGATTTTAATGAAATTTAATAGCGTTCATTGCGGGAGAATTTCCTAAAATCTGATATATAATTTATGTAAGTCCATCCTCCAGGGGCTTCAGAAACTTGATTTCAACAGACAGACAGACAGACGGACGGACAGACAGACAGACAGACAGACAGACGGACATCGCTTAATCGATTCTCCTCCCGATTCTGAGTCGATCGGTATAATTTTTATGGGGTCTACGATCACTAATAAAAAAATTACAAACGGAATCACAAACTTATAATACCCTTTCACCTATTGGTGAAGGGTATAAAAAGTTGTGGATGATGAGTTTTTCATTAGAAAAAGTTGTGGGTGGTAAGTTTTTCTATAGAAAATGTTGCGGATGGTAAGTTTTTATATAGAAAAAGTTGTTGATGGTAAGTTCTTCTATATAAATAGTTGTGGATGGTAAGTTGTGGATGTTAAGTTTTTCTATAGAAAAAAATGTGGATGTTAAGTTTTTCTATAGAAAAAGTTGTGGATGATAAGTTTATCAATAGAAAAAGTTGTAGATAGTAAGTTTTTCTATGGAAAAGTTGTGGATGGTAAGTTTTTGTATAAAAAAGTTGTGTATGATAAGTTTTTTTATATGAAAGGTTGTGGATAGTAAGTTTTTTATATTAAAAAGTTATGGATGGCAAGTTTTTCTATAGAAAAAGTTGTTGATAGTAAGTTTTTACATAAAAAGTTGTGTATGATAAGTTTTTCTTTAGAAAAAGGTGTAGATGGTTTTTTTTTTTATAGAAAAGGTGTGAATAGTAAGTATCACTTTACAATTTCTTAAAGTCACATTTTTATTCTTGATACTTGCACTTTTCCTAGATAATTTTTGTCTGCAATTGTCTTTTGTGTAACTCGTCCTTTTGTGTGGTCCTTTTCTTATTTAAGCCATTCGACAGTTAAAAAAACTATATGAAGGTTTGTTTGAGCATGTCTTCATTTTTATGTTAATTAAATAATGATAATGAAGTGGTTTTTATTGTAAATACTTTCTGCTATATGATGTTAATTATTATAATGATGATGATGATGGTGGTGGTAGTGATCCGACTATAGACAATTGACCATTTCGTTGTTAAGTTTCTTTTGTTGTAGATTTTCATATACATTTTCCTTTTCGTTGTATGTTTCATTAAACAATATGTACTTTTATTATATGAATTCTTTTTGGAGTAATAATCCATAAGGATTGATTAAGAATAAATGGAAATTATTTGGAAATGTTTTTCAGTTTTTAATGGTTATTTAAATAAAAGTAATTAAGATCAACCAAAGAATATTAAAGGAAACATTTTAATATTAATGTGAAGCGTAGGTATTATGGAATACTTAAAAATAATAAAAAAGGGTTATTTTAATCTATGGAAATCTTACCTCTTAATGAAAAGAATATGTCTTTGGTGTAGTAAATTAATAAAACGTAGTCTTAGGTCAATTATTTGTATCTTTTCCATCTTTTGTTTAGAAAATGTATCTTGATATTCCTATCAGGTATTCAGTGGTAGAAACATTAACGTGTATGGGAATATGTATGCATATGTATATAAAATACATTTATAAATTCGAAACAATTATTCTATTACTCCATTCATTCTCATATGAATTTTGCTACAAGTGTTTAATTTCACACACTCAAAAGTTGGAGTTTTACCATTTCCATCAGCTGCATATGGTAGAATTTTCTACATTTATAAACCACTTAATTACTGGTATGACAAAGTTTAGCATTTGGTCAAAAATGAAAAAAAAAATCCGAAACAATTTTCCAAATACTTCAGTTGAGTTTTAACAAGTGTCAGATAGAGTTGAAGTTTTAGAAAAATAGTAAAAAAACTAAGAATATTTATAAAACAAAAATTTGAATTGTGCTCAAATTTGTGTTACTATAAAATTAAAACTTTTTGATAAGCAAATTATATAAAATATATAAATTGAGCTTATAACTAATTTCTCTAAAAACGTTGTTATTAAAATGAACAATAAACGCAATAATAACATAAAATGTTATGATGAAATGCATGAAAATTATGGGGAAGAATCTTCTACTCAAACCTTAATGACTAAAGCAAAGCATCAGAATCAACCTCCCTATCATCATTATATACCAGACCGAGTGTCTAAGGTAAAATCTGGAAAAATGTTAAATTCTTTACAAAAACCTGTAACTCAAGTAAAACCATATGAAAAATCAATACAAATGCAGACGAACAATAAACAATTGCAGAAACCATTTAATAACCAGGGACTGATAAACGCTGGCATTCCCCTGACGAGAAACATCTACAACAATAACATTGACAACAATTTGAGACGCATACGTAAGCCCTCGGTATGGTTTGGAAAAGAAAGGCATCAAACCATAAGAAATAAATCTAGAAATAATGAAGACGACGACTTGAATACGAGTAACTTGATGCTGAATGCAGAAAATACTCAAAATACTGGGGATTTAACGCCACACAGAGTTTTCTCTAAAGGAAGATTAGTGTCGAAAGTCAAAGGGTTCATTATCGAATTTCTGCAGGATTCGTCTATACATGGTTTTGTGTATTTGGCTAAAATTGGCTTAAGTTTGATAGAAAGGTAAAAATTAGAAATCATAAAACAAAACAAAAAAAAAAAACTTTGTTAATACTTCATACGAATGAGTTATATATTCTAAACAAATTTAATAAATATCAATCATACGTAACTGCTGCAAAGTATGCAGTAGAAAATTGACATTTAAAATCCTTTAAAACGGTTTAGTATTTATGTAATTTTAATTTTGATTTTTCTGTGAAATATTTCAAATCGTAATTAAATTTTAAAAACATTTAAGCAGCTTAAAGACGTTTGATTAATAATTTAACCATTCATAAAACTCATACGTTATTGTTTGATTTGAGTTTTCCCTCAAATCTTTTTAAATTCAACTTAAACATATGCACGTGAAAAAAAGTTTAAATCATTTATAAACTTTTATTTCCATGTAAAAGGATATAATAAAACCCGAAGCAAGCTGATTTATTGCCATGGATTTTTCGAGATTAAACTGAAAGCACATAAAAATTTTTAATTAAATAAATAAGACAAAAATATTTGTAATAATTGGAAAAATAAATACGTACAATACTACATATATAAATATTAAATCCCTTAACATTGCAATAAATTTAGCTATAATCCATAGTTTTGTTTTAAATGTAAATAAATATTTTTATTTAAAAAATAATAAAATTTGAAACGAAATACTTCATGCATTTCCAAGTAAAATATAAAACAAAAAAGTTATAAAATAAATAAATCCATCAAATATTTTCTCTATAATATTAACTTTATCATAAAATCATCTACTATTAATTTTAGCTATAAAAATTTATTCTTAAACATTTATGTTTTTTCATATTTCTACTCCCATTTCATTGAAACATTTTTAGGACATTGTGGTTTGCATTTATTTGTGTGGCCATATTTAGTATTATTTCACTTAGTCATCGCACCTGGCAACGTTTTCAAACCTCACCCATGGTCATATCAATGGATCGTAATAAATTGGTTTGGAATACCAGCTTTCCATCATTGACTGTGTGTCCTCATAAACGCATCGATGAGCTTAAAGTTGAGGAATACATTATGTAAGTATTTTCTACACTTTACATCTGTATCAATAGACTTCACACATATACACAAACACACACTCACACATATATATGAATATTCCTGCTCCTGTTGCTAACCACAACACAACATGAACAGATTCATTCGTAGTGGATTAAAATTTATTGGTTCTTTTGGCTGAACAATTTGGGGGTACGAAAAAAATTAAACCACGATTGAATGGAAAAGAAAAATTGGGATTTGCTTCTGAAAAAATAAAATGAAAACGGAATAGTAAAAATGGAAATTAAACCGAAAATTCAAAATAATTATCGCTATCAAATGGGAAAAGACAAATGAGTTGTTGAAATTGAAAGAATAAGTTTAAAATTTGAAAAGTTTGTCTATTTTGCCAAATAACAGTTGAATTATAGAGGAAGACAAAATGTGTTCCCTTAAAAATACTATCGACAATTTTATTTTGAAATTGAAAAGTTACTTTAATTTTCCACAAAAATTTATTGATTATATCGCTTTTTGAAAGGAAAGTTATCGATAACTAGAAAAGTTATCGATAACTTTACTTTTCTATAGAAAAGTTATCGATAACTTTGCTTTTCTATAGAAAAGTTATCGATAACTTTGCTTTTCTATAGAAAATTTATCGATAACTTTGCCTTTCTATAGAAAAGTTATCGATAACTTTGTTTTTCTATAGAAAAGTTATCGATAACTTTGCTTTTCTATAGGAAAATTATCGAAAACTTTGCTTTTCTATAGAAAAGTTATCGATAACTTTGCTTTGCTATAGGCAAGTTATCGATAACTTTGCTTTTCTATAGAAAAGTTATCGATAACTTTGCTTTTTTATAGAAAAGTTAACGATAACTTTTCTTTTCTATAGAAAAGTTATCGATAACTTTTCTTTTCTATAGAAAAGTTATCGATAACTTTATTTTTCTATAGAAAAGTTATCGATAACTTTATTTTTCTATAGAAAAGTTATCGATAACTTTACTTTTCTATAGAAAAGTTATCGATAACTTTACTTTTCTATAGAAAAGTTATCGATAACTTTACTTTTCTATAGAAAAGTTATCGATAACTTTACTTTTCTATAGAAAAGTTATCGATAACTTTACTTTTCTATAGAAAAGTTATCAATAACTTTGCTTTTCTATAGAAAAGTTATCGATAACTTTGCTTTTCTATAGAAAAATTATCGATAACTTTGCTTTTCTATAGAAAAGTTATCGATAACTTTGCTTTTCTATAGAAAAAGTTATCGATAACTTTGCTTTTCTATAGAAAAGTTATCGATAACTTTGCTTTTCTATAGAAAAGTTATCGATAACTTTGCTTTTGTATAGAAAAGATATCGATAACATTGCTTTTTTATAAAAAAGTTATTGATAACACAAAAGTAATCGATTATTTTTCTATACAAAAATTATGGATAAATTTTCTTTTCTATACAAAAGTAATATTTAACATTCCTTTTTGATAGAAAACCTAATGGGGAAAATTTTTTCGTTTGATAAAAGTAATAACTTTTGTTTTCAGGTCTCATCCCGACGTTTTCACATCCGAGGAAGATAAAGAAGGCTTTAAGGTTTTCGTAGATAAGCTGGCACGTCTCTCATATGATAACATAGAATATCTGCCCATGAACAAAACCTATGGAATAACAAGCGATAAATATTTGGATTTACTCTATGAATTAAAATGGCAGTTTGAACCGGAAATCAGCAGTGGAGCTGCCGTCAAAATGTTTATCTATGAAACCCAAACGGAATTTGGCATTTGTCATTCTGTTAATAGTCTGGTGGCGCGCTATAACTCCTATGACTATTGGAAAAATAATGAATGGGATATATTAGATCACGGCGAAAGGGTAACTGTTCACCCATTAGATGGTGAAATTTATGCTCAGATTATAAATCTATCCACAGCCTATGATGTCTACTTCCACAGTTCAGGAGATATACCGAGTATATCAAAGCAACGTTATACATTTCCTGAAACCGACTATACCACAGTAGAGTTAATTGCTCTGGAGATTTATACAGATAAGGCAGCTAAAGCGTGAGTTTCATTGACAGATTTGTTGATTGTGGTTTTTGGGCATAAAACCTTTACAAAAGTTCCTTTGTTTAGATTTTCCACTAAACAGCGTAAATGTCGTTTTAAATATGAGGCTGAGGAAATGCTTACAGCTCCTGTTTATAGTTTTGGCTTGTGTTTGGCGGAATGTCGTTTGTTTTTGGCTTTAAGAGTTTGTAGTTGTGTGCCTCATTTTTACAGGAATACATGTAAGTTTTCCAAAAAGCCACTGTCTAGTGGTGATTGGTATTTGGTAGTTTATATTTAAAAATCTTTTTATTTTTCATGAAATTTCAGTACGTAATGGACGTGTTTTACCCATATGTGGTTTGAGGGGTTTAGAGTGTGTGGCTAAACTAAAGAGTAAGTGGAGTTTAAAGGAGGCAAATTTCTCTTTAAAAGTATTTCTAAGCTTATATTTAATTGTTTGTATTATGTTACTAATTTTAGGGGAAATGATTTCTCTGAAATCGAATCGCTATAAAATTGACTGCAATTGTTTGGCCAATTGTGATGATTCCAACTTTTTTGTTCAATCTTATGTGAGTATCTAAAATAAAGAAATTACAAAAATTATTTTTGGGTTTTAATTTTCTATTAAAATTAATTATTGAAACTCGTTCTTATTTTAGCGTTCTCGTGTTTGGTTCTTGGGAGCAAACCTACAATGGGGCATTATAGACTATCCTAAAATGCAGCTGCGTCGTAATGTTATTTTCTCATTTGCAGATGTTTTGGGTATGTCTAAATGGGTTTCATTACTTATATTTAAAAATATTCTTTATATTACAGTTTATATTGGTGGCCTGGTGGGGTTTTTTCTGGGTTGCAGTGCTCTTAGTTTTATGGAACTCATATATTATTTTACCATAAGATTTGCCCGAAGATTAATGGCTTAAATTATAATAATATTTTATTTATATCACAAATTAATATCAATTAAATATAAAACGCTTTAAAGCTTACTGATGCATAAAATAAAATCTCTGGCTTATAAAAATGAATTTAAAGTTTTTTCTTTTACTTTTCTTCTTTCAAATCCCTTTGGAGTTTTAAATAATTTGCCAAAAGTGTCTGCCCTTGTTGAGCAATCACCAGCCACCACCAACAAACATTAAGTCTGTAAAATTAAAATTGCAAATTATATGCAAATTTTAATAAATATTCACTTTTTTCCTGCTACAACAAAGGTTCTAGCAAAAACACTCACGTGATTTTCTTTTATGAATGAATGAACAAAAAAAGAAAAATTGTCTTGAAAAACTTTTATTTCGCCAGGGAAATTTTAAGCACAAAAATTTGCAGGAACTACTAGAAAAAAATTATTTAGCGGAAGTTTAGATTAAAAAATAAGAACAACAAATAATGTCAGGAAAAATGATCAGCTTTAAGAATTAAATTAAATAAAATAAATGTCACTTGCATAAATTAGACAAAATAAGGAAAATTGAAGGGAAATGCGATGAAAACATTTATTTAATATTAAAGAACATTTTTTAACATCACATACATACATATATTTACGTTTACTATATATATATAAAAAAGATGCATGTATGTAAATTATATCTTGAAATATATATATACATAAATGCATATCATTATCCTTTCATTCAAATCGTCTTTAGTTACGAAAGACACTAATCAATTTGTTGTCGTAATGACATTTGACAAGCGGGAAATGCTGCAGTTTGTTGAATAAGTAATTGCAAAAAACTTCTATACAATGCATCTAGACGTATTTATATGCATAAACATTAGGGTACACCTTATTTTCCAAAAATGCAAAATCTGCCCTTTACACTCCCCCCTTCCCGAGAAATTTTCTACATAACAAAAAACCATGTTATGGAAAATTGTATGTATTTTTCTTCATACATCGGAGTGCATACTTGTTTAGTTTTATATAGATAAGATAAATTCAAACAATTTTCGAAATTCGTCGACTCTTTGGGGTACCTGTCACACGTCTATAAGTTGATATAAAAAAGAGGTCTACTAATTTTGGTTGAAATCAGTTCACTCCAAGCCTGCCTTGGGCCCCATTTTTCACCAATTTTTTTGTCAATGTATAAGCCACAATTCTCTTCAGAATTTTATATAGTTCTATTAATTGATCCAAATAAGGGTTGAGATCCCTTGACTCTTTGAGGTATCTACCTGTCTTGGACTCTCATTTTTCACTTATTATTGTTCTCAATAAGCCAGAATTTTCAACAGAATTTGAAAAAAAAAAAAAATAGCATACGTCTATTAGTTTATCCAACTAAGAGTTCAACCAATTTTGGTCGAAATCCGACCACTCCTTGGAATACCTGCTTTGGACCCCCATTTTTCATTTATTTTTCTTCTCAATATAATCCGCAATTCTCAACAGAATTTAATGAAATTCTGAACACATCTATTGGTTGATCTAATTTTGGCTGAAATCTATCGACTCTTAGGGGTCTTACACCTAAATTTAATTTTATTAAAAAGTTACGCCTAAACGACTGCAATAATTTTTGGTTAAATTACGCATAACTTTTTTCAGAAAATTTTGAACTTTGTTCTACGATTGGTAAAATTTGGTAAATTTTTTTCACTCAATCTAAAGAAGACACTTTCACCTTTCAGATGGTTATAGGGGGAGTACCGAAAAACCATCGATAATTTGACAATTTTCTGTGTTTATAAAGAAGTTTTAGTAGAAAACTTATTCCTATTTTATGTGTAAAATGTCATATTCTTTGAAAAAGTATTAAATATTTTTGTTATTGAAAAAGTAATAATGAAATTACACCGTTTCCATTTATGTGTGATATATAGACAAATATTTATATTACAAATTTCAAACTAGAAATTTTATGATTTTGATTTTACTAAAAGTTTAGATAACCTTTTTGGCTCAAATTTTTAACGTTTTTTTCTTCTCCTATCAAAAATGGTGTGATTTTTGTTTATATCGACAATATCAACTGATGATAAAACTAGAAAAATAGAGTAAATGCTGATGTTGACATTTCATTTAATCATAAAATATTAAATAAAAAAAATTCCTGCTTTTGTGTAGAAATTCAGAATATGTTCATAACTTGTATGAGGTTTTATGTTTTTATTAGGGGTAACTACGAAAATTTAGACTAAAACTAAATAATACTCATACCAGACAAGTGTTTGCTAAATAACAAAAGTGGAGGGGGAAAAGGAAATATAAAACCTACTCAAAGTTGTATATAAAAATATTACTTATACAAGTATTGGTATGTATGTATAGGTATGTATGATTATGTTTGTTCTGCTTTAAGTCTTACAATGATAAGTAATCGTTGTTATTATTTGTTTGTATATACATTTGTTTTCTTTTTTTCTTTTTTTTTTCTCTCAAATAAATAAATACTAAACAAGGATCACATCATCAGAATGTAACTTAACATAAGTGGTGGGGTCAACTATAAATGTAAAGTTATAACCTCACGCACACACATATTTAGTTTAACAATATAATAAAATCAGCAATTACATCTAATTTGACATGGTTTTATAGCATACTTCTAGGTTGTGTCATATGATATGATGAGTTGACAAAAAAATTTGTATTTTGGAACAAATTTTCTTATAGATAAATATTTAACAGCCAAAGTTTGAATGAAAGTACATAAACAAAATTGAAAATAGGCAATCAGTAAATTGTTACATTTATTATTAGAACTCTTTTCGATATAAATAAATACTTAAGTACTTGGCTTTTGCTTTTATTTTTATCCACTTTTGCAAATTATTTCTAAGTACTTAATTTATATGTCTATTGATAACTAGGGAACATTATTAGCAGACATTGATAATTTTATGGTATTTAAAAGAAAATCAAAAATTTTATAAATTAGTTTAAGGATTAAACTAAAAGTTAATGAGTGAGGAAAATTAACGAATTTTTTAACACATGAAAATGTTCTATTATAAGTGGTTAGAAGTTTCGAAAACTTTAAAAATTTTAAAGCATAATTTTTTAACTTAAGTTATAAAAATTCTTAAAAAGTTTAAACATTAATGAACTTTAAATTCTTTAATTTCCTTTTTTGCCCCTTTTTATCAAAATCACACCTTTCTATTACTAATTATTCAAACAAGTACTTATTATTATAAATTTTATGCTTCCAGACACAACATTAAAAATCCTTTTACTTTTAATAATTTTCTGTTTTAAATTTCAAATGACTCACATGTCGTAGAAAGTTTTTGAGTTTTTGTCCTAAAGCTAGATACTGAACTGGAATGCAGTCATAGCAAATAAAAAGTACCTTTTCATCTAAGTCCTCTGTTTTTGTTTCGGTTTTTGCTTGTAATAATTTCCTTTTTATTTTTGCATTTATGAATATTTATGCAAATGTGTTAATGGATCTGCCATAATAAAAACCAATACTATCACACATACACACCCACTTTCAATTACATCAAAAACACCTCAGTTGGTAGAAGATGATATAAGTGGTTTTATTCACACCCAACAGTTTTGAAAGAGAAGGCTGTGGTATGGATTTCTATAGGTCACAAAGATTATTTAATTCTCTAGATACAAGTCGAGATACAAAAACTGCCTACTATGTTATTCCAAAGTTAAGTTAATATTAAAATAGCTTAGTTTAAATTGAAAGTTTCCTTTTCGAACTGTTGGGTATAAATATATGGTTACATATATATAAGCCACTTTTTCAAAACACCAAACATGTGTGATTGAAAGTGTTTATATGTAAATGTCTGATTCTGTTTGTATTTGTGTGTGTATACATTTACAAGTTTTGGGGTAAATTAAGTCATAAGGTGCTGTGTGACAAACCTTTTAAAACTCACTTGGGACAATAGACAATTACATATGTATATTACTTGTTGGTTACAGGGTTTTGCCAAAAACTGTTATTAGGATTAATAAAATCCGGTCAAATCAGAAACTCTAAGTAAAATTAAGAAATCTTAGACCTGAAGTCAACTTTTATCTTAAATTTAAGAAAATTTAAATAATTTCAAACAAATGCTTCTTTATAAAATCTTGAAAATTAACATCTCTCATTGCAAACCCCCTTTTGCATATGCATATTTACTTTCTCTGTACAAATACATCCATCTGCTGTTCGGTCCGTTCGTTTAAGCTTAAACAGAAATGGACTTGTAACTGTTTATACTTTTTCTCTATGCCCGAGTAATATCAAACATATTTGTACAGGTTGAGTTGAGTTGTAATAGTCATAAGTCCCTTTTTCTACCCCTTACCCTCAGTCATCAGACAAATTTTCAATTTGCATATGCATATTTATAATGTTTTACACATAGACAGACATTTACTGTTTTTTTTCCTCAACAACCAACACTTACACACAACAGTATGGAATTATCTTTGTAACAGTACCAGAATTCAATATTTGTGGGTGTGGGTGTGTGATGTTTTATCATTTGGGTTTTGGTGTAAAAATTTTTAACAGACAAAGAGAATTTTAAATTAATCAACATTTTTGTTTCCCTCTTTTACAACTTTAAAACTACACAGGGATAAAGATACATATGGAGGAAAAGGGAATGAGAATGATGTAATATACCTAGTGTAAAAGGATTTATTTTAAAATACATAAGTATTGTATATCATACAGCAAGGGAGGAAGTAAAGGATTAAGGCAGTGGGAGTAATTGTTGGTAACAAATCTGTTTTTAAATGTATGAACAGGAGATACGAAGAGTATCATGTTTTGGATTAACAACCAACACCTGCATCCATTTAAAACAGGATTTTTTAATTTATTTAAAGTTCAAAGATAGATTTCAATGAAATAAATTAAATAAAGTAGCAACGTAAATAAATAGATACGGATTCAAATGAATAATATGAAATTAATTAGCCATGAAGTTTTTCTACAAAATAGAATGCACTTAATACCAAAAATACATACATATATAAAACTAGTGATAAATTAGATTAAAATTAATCCTATTAAAAAAATAAAACCACAAATGAAAATAAAATTTTAATGGAAATAATATATATTGATAATAGCATTAGATAACTAACATTGTTTTACTGTAGATTTTCCATAGTTATGATATTACTGCTTTTCCATAGAAAAGTTATCGATAACTTTGCTTTTCTATAGAAAAGTTATCGATAACTTTGCTTTTTTATAGAAAAGTTATCGATAACTTAACTTTTCTATAGAAAAGTTATCGATAACTTAACTTTTCTATAGAAAAGTTATCGATAACTTTACTTTTTTATAGAAAAGTTATCGATTACTTTACTTTTCTATAGAAATGTTATCGATAACTTTACTTTTCTATACAAAAGTTATCGATAACTTTACTTTTCTATAGAAAAGTTATCGATAACTTTACTTTTCTATACAAAAGTTATCGATAACTTTACTTTTCTATAGAAAAGTTATCGATAACTTTACTTTTCTATAGAAAAGTTATCGATAACTTTACTTTTCTATACAAAAGTTATCGATAACTTTACTTTTCTATAGAAAACATATCGATAACTTTACTTTTCTATAAAAAAGTTATCGATAACTTTACTTTTCTATAAAAAAGTTATCGATAACTTTACTTTTCTATAGAAAAGTTATCAATAACTTTGCTTTTCTATAGAAAAGTTATCGATTACTTTATTTTCTATAGAAAAGTTATCGATAACTTTGCTTTTCTATAGGAAAATTATCGAAAACTTTGCTTTTCTATAGAAAAGTTATCGATAACTTTGCTTTGCTATAGGCAAGTTATCGATAACTTTGCTTTTCTATAGAAAAGTTAATGATAATTTTGATTAAATATAAAAAAAACTGAATGACTTTGCTATTGTATGAGTAGAATCATTTTGTTACAAACAATTTAAGCTTTACTTGTTAACTTAACTTTAAGTCAAAGCTAAACATGTTACTAAGCCCTTAGGAATGAGTCTGTTGTAAATTACTCGCTTTAAATCTTACAAATAAGAATTTTTGTCACTCATACGCCCTGATGCACATTTTAATTTAGTTAAAATCTTGGAATGACTTTACACTAAATAATACAACAACAAAAAAGAGCAACAATAAAGCAAAATAGTAACAAGATTTTTTCTATACACTTACAACCTTTCTTCCAGAATATAGTACAAAAGAAACTCTACCTTTTCTGAAGAGTTTTCCAAGGCATTAAACTGTTTTTTAGTTATCGTGGTAAGGAAATTCTACAGATAAACTTTAGTTAACATTGAGTTTACTCCCTTCTAGAGCGGGGAATGCACTTTGTTATATACGTTTGAATATGTGATGTACTACATTTATGTATATGTTATATTTTTTATGTGTTTTAGTGTCATGTCAGGATATTTTATTAAGTTGAAATAGACGACTTAAATAAATCCCTGTCTTGTATTCATGAGAATGCGGGTCTTAGAGAAAATCGGCAACAAAAAGTCGTTTTAGTTTTTTTGCTTAAGTTTTTTGTTTAAATTCATTTATTTAACTGTTAACTGCTTTCATATGTGTATTGCTTCGTCTTACATTTTATGTGCACTACTACTCATTTATACATCTACTCAACTTAACTTATGTCTGTGTCTTTCATTTTTTTCCTTCATTTTCTTACTCCTTTAAGTCATCAGAGTGTAAGTGATGTTTATTTTTTGTAGTTGTATGTTTTAGTAGGGAGATCTTCTTATAGTTTTATTTATTGTAATAAAAACCTGCAGTTTCTGAGAACTGTATATTTAGTGTCAAAAACTGGGCAAGAAATTAGTCACTTCTTTGTTTGAAATCATTGGAAGATAATGGTAAGTAAGAAAACTGATTCTAGGCTATTGAAAAGTCAAATAACAGAGACTTGTTGAAATGATTTCGGAGAGCTTCTTCTCCTGAAAGCTGCAGGGTGGTTGTATCTGTCCTAAACATATAAATGTGTGAGTCTTAAGATGCACATATACATCTTTGTTTTGTTTATTATTCCATACATTTTATGTTGATTAATTGTTTCATTTTAATTTAAATTGCAACTTTTACAACTCTGTATCAAAATGGAAAAGGGGTTTTATTGCTTTTTTCTTAGCATTTTCTTAGTGTTGTCATGTGTTATATATGTGTATAGTATAAATGTGAAGTTTGTAATTTTTTCAATTGTAATTAAAAGAGATGATTTTTAAACAAAGAGCATATGTGATGTATAATATTTTTCATTTTCTAGAAAATAAAGTGATTTGAAAATAGTAGCATTAAATTTGAAATGTTTTTAAAATATTTCTCTACATTTTAAAATCTAACATTTATCGCAAAATTTTAAAGAATTTTTATTTAAGTTGAATAATTTCTATCAAAGAAATTCTAAAGACATTAAATTCATTCACTTCCTTAAAGCGTCTTGATTATTACAACGACATGATAAATTTATAAAATGATTATAACTCATAGTGAATTATATAAAAAGTAGGTCAAAATTTACTTTTAACTCCATAACATATATTCAGTCTATTTATTAAATAGATGTAGCCAATCGAATTTGGCTCATTTTCGGCCCAGTTTGTCTGCAGCAAAAATTTATGTATAAATCACCGCAATAATTTTTTCCATACTAAGCCTCCCCCTTAAAAATAAATGATTTGTCTAGGATAATTGTTATTTGGTTTTTATTATATTCATATCGTGCTATATTTTTATATATTAATAAATTGTTTTTACTCCCCTTTTTAAGTAGATTTGAAAACATTTTTTTTGTATATAATCCCAAAACGAAACGTATAATAAATGTGGAGCAAAATAACTGGTCATAAAGTAAATGACTTTTATCTTTATTTCTATATTAAAAAAAAACATTGGCTTTTTGGGGAGGTTGGACGGTTGCAGCTACCACTAAAAGTAACGAGCAAAAGTTAAAACAAATTGCAGACAAAAAGTTGAAAAAAAAAACAATCATATTAATATGTTGGCATAAAAAGTAACACCCACACTTATGAAATAATTTTCTATGGTAATATTTAACAGAAGACAAAAAAAAAGAAAGAAATTATTTTTACTACTGGAAAGTCAAAATAATAAAGCAATACTTACATTTTAGCCGCAAAGTGATTAAAAACGGAAGTGTGTCAGAGGGAGGAAAATGAAAGAAACATGAACACATACATTTATACATGCCAAAGGAATTTAGGAGAAGAAAAATAATTATAACCTCAAATTTGTCTAATTTTTCTTTTAGCAATAAGAATACATAAGTTCTTTAATTTAGAGTAAAAAGAGATTCTGTTTTATATATTACGAGTATATTTATGTTATAATGGTTTTGGTTTCTCACACCTTCACTTATAAATACATGAACAGCATCTGTATATATATGTGTATATGCATGGGAGTTATATTCATAGATAAATGAAAAACGATCTACTTTCTCATATAAGTTAAAAAAAACCAGAATTATTTTTGGCTTTTTCCAATTTTTCTTTTGTAAAACCCATTTTTATTATTTTCAATTTGTTTTAAACAAATAGTCATGCATTATTCTTTTTCATAATCCCTTAGTCTCTACAACAAATAAGTAAGTATTTAAAACTTGTTGAAAAAGTTTACAATCGAACAATAAAAATGAAAATAAAAAGGTATTAAAGAAGCTTAAATCATATAAAGAATAATCCATAGCTCTTATTGAATATTATTTGGTTAGATAAATACGAGTTTTTAAAGGCTAGATATTCCTAGATATTTAATTCTTATGTTTCTTACCGGAAACATCAAAGTGTAGTTATCATAGACAGTCGTTATTGCCCAATAAAGCAATCTGTTTGATTTTAAACTCACCAAATTTTTTTAGCTTTAAAATAGCTTCTTTTTGGAATACTATATTTCTTTTCTATATCCCCTTTTGTTTCATAGATAAAGTCTTCTTTTTAACAGTTTTTCATCTATTTGTTCCCTTGTTATAAATTTGTGTTTTAACATTTTTCATTTGCATATTTTTTTTACTGGCTTTTTAATATTTAAATATTTGCAAAAGAAAAAAAGTTCAAATAAAATAAACCAAAATACCTTTACACCCTCTAAATGGTTTTTGAACAAAAAGGAACTCTATCAAAACATAACTCTTTTCGCAGAAAGTGTCTATTAGTGATTTATGTAAAATAATTTTGAAATATTTATTTACCACTTTGTTTTCTTTAATAGAGTAAAAAGGAAAATATTTAACATGCTTTTGTATACATTTTCAATGAGTTCTGATAATAAAACGTTTTGCATAAAAGCAAAAATATTTAATTTAAATCAGATGTAGCTCACTTCCGGTTCATTTCCATTTCTGTTCTTGTTTATTTCTAGGTTGAGAAAAATACTCTATAATATAAAGATGTTGCACTTCCATATATTGATTTGCCGTATGGTCATTTTGAGGCCCTATTTTGAGGCTCTATGCTCCACTGGGAGTCAGAAGAGTCAGGGATTTTTCAAAATGGCCATCATTTTGAAAAATCCCAAAAAATAGAGTATACCACTTTTACTCTAATTTGAAAACAACTTTTGAAAATAATTATCCAATGAGAGAAAGCCAAGGCACACACACGTGCTCTTGAAATGTATGTTTGTTTGTGCGTGTTTGGGTGTTTCATTGTTTAATTTCACAAACAAGTAAGAAAGTGCCCAACCATACGATACCCTTCACCACTAAGGCCAAAGGTGCTTTTTTCCCTGTATAAAGACAAATATTTGCTAAATTTTGCCATCATACAAACATTTTCCCAAAACTTATATATTTAAGCTGATTTGGACTTATATGAGAGCTAGGGTCAAATGTGGACTGATTATTTCAAAATTTGGCAAATTGATTACAGTTTTTATAAAAATTATGTATGCAAAAAATAATATCAAAATTCTCATTATCTTTAGATTTAGGAGCGTTTTAATGATATTTGTCTTATTTAGTGTGTTTTGGTAGAAAAGTTTGTATGGGAGCTATGGTAAAATGTAAACCGATTTCAACAAAATTTGGTACAGTGATTTTGGTTTACATAAGCAGTATTTGTTTCAAATTTTATAAAAAATATTGATATTTGTCGCCAAAATATCAATTCCGGAAAGTGGGAGGTACTTTAAAAAATGCAACGATTTTGACGAATTTCAAAAGCCATTATTGATATTTGTCGCCAAAATATCAATTCTGGGAGGTACCATAAATAATGCAATGATTTTAAAGAATTTCAATAGCCATCAAAACTATCAAAAAAATTATCTGTGCAAAATTTCATCAAATAATTTTTAAAATTGAGACCTATACTTTGATTATATGGGAGTCCAGCCAGACGGACGGACTCAGAAAGTGGTTCTAAGCCCATTTGTATACTAAAAATTGGGTCTAAGACAAATATTTCTATGCGTTACATACATCAGCACAAACTTATAATACCCTTTCCGCCTATGGTGGTAAAGGGTATAAAAATGTTTGAAGTGCAATATCAATATAATAGTCTTTGGTTTAGGTCTTGACTTAGGTCTTTATATTATTTTGCCTTTGGTTTAGGTCTATACTTAACTTAAAATTCGGTTATGAGTTCAGTTCTAGGTTTCGGTTATGGGTTCAGTTCTAGAAATGTTCAAGATTCACTTTTGGATCTACTTTTGAGCATTAAATTAAATTCAAAATTCAGTTCTAAGTTTAGTTATTATTCACTTCCGGTTAATTTCATTTACTTATATGTTCAGCTCAAGGTTTAGTTTTTGGTTCAGTTCCAGGTTAAGTTTCTGATTCAAATTTCAGTTTAGCTCTAAGTTGATTTCTATATTTACTTCTAAGATAAGTTGTAGATTTAATTCTGCTTATATTTAGATATAATTTAATACTTTATTCAAGATTTAATTCTAGATTCAGTTCTTGGTTTTAATTTACCTTCAGTTCTAGTCATGTTTTAATATTTTCTTGGAATTTTACCAATACATGTATGTCAATCAATTTTGGAAAACTGTTATTTTCAAAATAATTTTTCTCAAACTTTGACATATAGTGAAAACTGTTTGTTTTTGCTTTTGTTTAGGCAGCATTTGCAGTTGATGTTATTATTGTGGTTGTTGCTATTTAAAGCTTTGTTTATTCAACCGTTTCCTGTTATTTACTCAGTACCTTCACACATATACATACATACGCATATTTATTTAAATTAGTTTAGTAGGGATATTACTTTTTAAATATTTTTGTTAAATATAAAAATTGTTATAATAGAAGATATAAAACCGGATGCGTATAAGTATGTATCGTATGGACTCCAAAACGGCTGGGCCGCTTCTTCATCACCAGTAACAGTGCGATGTATAAATGACTTCTTTTTGTAGCGTTTTAGCAAAATATCTTTTTTGGGAACAAAATTCGACATTATTTAAGAGATTGAAAATTATGTGGGAATATTTCTCAGCTGCTTTTTAAAATTTGTTTTTAGTTATCAATTTTAATAATGACAATTTTTTTAAAAATTTGTTATTACCCTAATGTAATTATTAATATGCATGTGTTAAGTAAATTTAAAAGTATATTTGTTTTCTTTTTTTAAAACTCCTTCCACACTTTTTTACTAACTTACATTCTTGTAGTTTTTTGCAAGCCTTGGCTAAATTGAAACATACATATGTACTCGTGCTTACAAAATTTAAAAGTATAAATGTATGTGTGTATAATTCGTTTGTATGCTAAATACTAGTTTTGCTTTAAAACATTAAAAATAGTTGTTGGCCTGTTGGGCTGTGACGTTTTGTTGTTGTTAGTTTTATTTTCCTTGTATAAGTTTTTCCTTCGACATGTTTTCACCTGTTTCCCTTTGCACCAAAAAGAAAAAAACAACAACAAAAACATATAGAAATATAACATAACCTCATGATGATGATGTTGTGGTTGAGCAGAGCTGTTGCATGTGTAGTTGTTTTTTAGTTAATAGAGTAAAAATATGTATGAAACAGCAAAAACAACTAAGTAGCCAAAGTTATATTTATACATAAATACATTTATATACCCATGAACATATGGGCATTTCTATATAAATTTTTTTTTTGCAAAAGTCTTTGGTTATATTTAGTTATTTAAGAAATAAAAAATTTCAGGAAATAAAAATAAATTTTAACTAAAATGTCTTCACTTTAAATGTGCATGATTATTCCATAAGACGAATTGCTCATATTTTGAAAAACTCTACATAAATGTTTGCCTACTTGTATACAAATAATTTGTTGTTAATTTTTTTTTTTATTGTGAAGCTTTCACTTTGACATTCAATGTGCAGAAAATGCTTTTGCCAACGGCACAGTGAAGCTAAAAAACAAAGCAAATAAAACTACATATTTTCCTACATTTATATATAAAACTATTTTACACACAGACATACATTCAAACTGTAGTAGAAATAACTATATAAATAAATATATAATATGTTTTTTAATTCTTTGTAGCTTTTATTTGCAGTAAAGGTAACCTTTACTTTTTTTTAGCTTATTTTTCGTCATGTTTTTTTAGTTTTTCGTTTGGCCAAAATGAAAAGGCCTTTTTGTTTATACATTTGTTTGTTTGTGTGAGTGCAAGTAGTGGTGTGTACTTTGTTTTTGTTCTTTTCTGCCATTTAGTGGCAACACTAGTTTTTGTATGTTTGTTTTATAAGATTTTTTGCTGGTACTTTTTGTAAAAACTTTATGAAAAAAACCGCGTAAAACAAAAAGTCTTTTTGCGTGGTTTATGCAGAAACAAAAACTTTGAAAAATGGGGCGTTTTGTATGCGAGTTTTCTAAAAAAAATAGCTACCAAAATTAGGCCAATTGGTTTGTTAATAAATGAGCATAAAAATGTAGATTTTAAAAAGGAAAATGTTTTATAAAAACATGCCGCCAAAAGGCTACAAAGAAACTAAAAGTTTCATTAAATTACGAGTGGATATAGAAGTACTAATTATAACACCATTACGTATGAGTCAGAGAACTTCACTTGCTGATTAAAAAACATTCAACAATAACAAAGGCACAAAAAACTTGTCTTTTATTTGTAAAAGATCAAACTTGCCTACACACACTCTTTTGCTGTTCATTTTAAAGCAATCGAACATATTTCCCTTCATTGAAAATGATTTTCTTTAAACTGGGAGTGAATGAATTAATCAAACTTGTTCGAACTTGTATACATGTTGTTCATTTTAAGGCAATCGAACAACTCGCAATTTGATAAACATTGAAATGCAAAAAGCAAGAAATCATTGTGTATGAATTTGTTCAAAGGCAAGATTTTTTTTTTTAATTTTAGTTTACAGTGGTTTTTGATGTCTATTCGTATTGTCTAGACAAAATAGGTAATTTTTGTAAGAAAATGTTAATTCTGTTTGCAATTTGATCTTGCAAGTAATATTTATTATTACTATCGTCAGCTAAAACGCAATCCGCCCTATCTAAGAATTTAAAAATTTTACAGGAGAAGCAAAAAATTCTATCAGTCAGCATGCTAGTAAAAACCGTTAGCACCTGGGTCTCCCGCTAGTGTTGTCAAATATTCAACATATTTAAAAACCAGGTTTAGAATAATTCGAAAAATAGCTATTTTTGAGAAACCTTTTGTTTAATTTTTTCAATAATAAAGCATTTAATAAAAAAACAAACAAAAAAATTTATTACAATTTCTTAACTATTAATTCAGTAAATAACATAAGGGTATATATAAAAACGTGAGATCATATCAAAAATAAAAAAATAATTCTAAATTCATACATATCTTGGTTTAGTAAGGTTTCTTTTACACATTCATTAAAAAATGTATTTAATTAATTCTTTTAAATTTCATTTCATACGAAAACTGCAATATATTAATTTAATAATAAAAAATTAAAAATCAATTCAAACTACGCCATTTCCAGTTGAAATTGGGAAATACAAACTGATATTGAGAAAATAAAATTTGAAAATGAGAAAAATAAATTAAAAAAATTCAAAGTGAAAAAAATTTAAATTTAAAAATAGGTTTTTCGATTTGTATTTTCTCAGCTTCAACATGAAATGGTGTATAAATGTGTTTTCAAAATTATGATTATCAAAAAAAGTAACAACTTAAAAATGTTATTCTTTTAATTTTAATTAATAATAAGGCAATTTGATATCTACTAAGTTTCAAAATTTTTAAAATATGAATTAAGGAATAGTAAGCTATTTACAGATTTTGGTCCTAGACGGCTTCTCTTTTCCGTAATAACATTTCCAGCCAATGAAAATGCTCTTTCTGCTGCTGCACTGCTAGCAGGAATAGCATGAATTTGCAGTGCAATTTTTGAGAGGTTTGGAAAAGACTTTTCTCTTGATTTCCACCATCTGATTATATCAAATTCTTCACTGAGTATAACATTTTGACTGCAGTACAATTCAATTTCTTCTGCAGGAGAATTAGTACTGCAAAAGTTATGGTTTGGAATCAATTCAGAAAAAAAGAAGTTAATATCTTTTTGGAATTTGGAGGGAGTTGAAGTTTCTATGTCTCTTGAAACGCTATTCTCTACAATGGAAAATTGCGTAATAGATTCGGGGGTAGATGGAATTTCAGTTATAGAATGCGTTGATGTTGATGGCAATGACAATGCATTGTTGTTAATTAAAGAAATGCAAAAATTTTTAATTTCATGCAAATCGACATGTTGAAATTTGTTAGCAGGCGGATATAAAAAAAATGCTGTTTTATGCCATAAACTTATGTTTGCTAACCAAATTTTGTCGATATTGCTAATAATATTTTCCTTTAATGAAACTATGGCACTTACATCTGTAGTCCTAGGAACACATAGTTTTTTGACTTTTTGAATAGACGGTATGACATAATATAATGAGGGGGAGCTGCATAGTTGCAATTTTTGAAATATGGTATCAAAATCATCGCACAAATCCACTAATTCTTTGAGGGTTGAAATACTAATTAGTAATAATCGCTGACTTTCTTCCTTCTCTTTCAATATTTCATTTATATGGTACCAGTTATCTACTATAGATTTAAACATCGTGAAATTTGAATTCCAGCGGGTGGGGCATTCATTTTTCAACGATGTTGGTAGTTGGTGCTGCAGGTTGGCTTTTTTAAAATACTTTACAATTTTCTTACAGGCCTCTATTAATTCTTTTAACTCATCTGTTTCTTTAAAAGAGCGGTCTAAAACATTCGCAAATAGGTGGCTGCTGCAATTAAGTCGTACATTATTTTCTAGTGCTTTAATAACGTTCGATCCTCTATCCGTTATAAATTTTATTTCATCTATATTGTTAATACCAAATTCCTCAAATAAACTGTGCAGTTTGCTTCTAATATTGGCACCCGTCGATCTTTCGAAATCCATTGATTTCAGCCCCAAAATAATGTCATAAAATTTGAAATTTTTTTGGTAGTGAAAAGTTACTCCCAAAAAATGTCTGTGTACAAAATTATCTGTCCAAAGATCAATTGTTGCAGATGCGCCTCCGCTTTGAACTGCTTCAGATATCTCGTCCTTGATTTCTAATTTCTTTTCATCAGCGAACTTCTGCGTATTACGGGAAAGTGTTATCGCGCTAGGAAGCAAATCTTCAATATCAACTTGTTCTCCGTACTTAGCGCCAACATTAATTAGAAACTTTGCCATTTTCATGAAACCAGAACCACTGATAGCAGAAAAAGGCTGACAGTCCTCACTTACCCATTCTACACAGATCTTATCAGCCGCTTTTTTGTCCTCTACTACAACTCTTTTCAAAACAGTCGGCTCTTTCAGCAATTGACAACATTTATGGCGGCTCAAATTTGATGTTTGTTTTGGCATATACTTTAAAACGTTGGAGCATTTTCTGCAATATAAAAATCCCTCCAGTACTTGCTCGTTCTCCTTAATAATATCGCATAATATGGTCCACATTACACTCTTTCCTTTACGACGCGGCGACAATGAGTAAACGTTACTGTGAATTTGGCTTATAATAACATTTTTTTCATCTGCCATATTTGTATGTGTTTCACGGCGTATGCAATTAAACTAAATTTGATTCAATAATCGGGCACGTGACAATAAAAAACAAACAAAAGACAAACTCCTTTTTGCAAATGATCAAACTTGTCCACGCACTCTCATTTGTTTCAAATGAAAACAATTTTATGTGTTTGTTGCAATTTTTTTTATTTCAACTGTACTTTGTTTCGAATTTTATTTGAGTTGTGTATGGCATACAGCGTTACCGCTGACAAATTTGAAAAAGTCGCAAAAAAAGTCGCTTTTTAAAAAAAAAGTCGCACTACGCACAAAAAACAAAAATAAAATAACAGTTCATACCAAAATATTATTTTAAATGTATAATAGAGTCTCCCAAAATATTGAAAGTCATTTTACAGAAAGACGTACCCCTAAAATTGTTTACATCTGACCCTTATAATCCAAATACAAATATATTCTAAGTAGAAAATTTTTTTTAAAACTTGAAAAAACCCTTTATTTTTCCCATGTACATAATTTGAGATATTTAAATATGGGCTAAAAGTAAAAATTTTAAATAATTTTGTAAAAAGGAATCAAAAGTCGCAAAAAAGGGTCATGGAAGAAAAGTCGCAGGTTTCGTCGCAGGCCCTTGAAAAAGTCGCAAAATGCGACTTTAATCGCATAACGGTAACGCTGATGGCATAGACGACCAAAGAGAGGAATGTGATTGTTGTTGTAAGCGAAAGAGAGTATACACTGGCAGAAGCGCGAATCAATATCACAATATATGCTCTATTCAATTATACAATTAGAATGTTATATAATTGTTATATAATATATATAATAATTATACATACACATTTTTCTCTACTACGTCAATTAAAAAGTTACCAAACTAATAAAAAAAAATCTTATAAACCACTGTGCATTTTCCAATGCGTATTCCTTCTAATTTTGCCTTTGATAAACAAATTCAAAATGATGAAAAATTCAAATAAGCTCACTTATCAATGTTGAATTGTAAATGTTGTTTGTATTGTTGGCATATTATATTGCTCAATTCATATAGACGTTCGGTTCAAACATGTTGTGTGTGTTAATGAGAATAAGATCGTTTGGACACGATGAATTTACTGCAAGCCCTTCTCTTGCCTGTGCGAACTTGTTCATAAAATGCTTTTGTTAATTATTCACAAAATCAGAATTTGATTGTACACTAGAATGAATATGATTTTTAATCACGTTGAATTTTTCTTTATTCTTTAAAATGAACAAAAATTTTTGTGCTGAATGAAATCAAGAAATCCCGTGATTTTGAAGTTCTCTGATTCAAAGCTAAATAAATAATACTCATACGCATAGTTTGAATATGAGGGGACGTTTAAATATTTGTGGACTGCTAATAATTATTTGGTAATTAAATGAAATAAAGTACAGTTGTTTGTTTTTAGACATATAACAATATTTTAATTAATTTGAATACATTCATAAAGAGATTTTTTCTCATTGGAATTATTAAGCAAATGCAAGAATTACATATGGCCTTTGCTTAATAATTCCATTTGTCTTTAATTAATATATTTTCATATAAAAAAATCAATGTACAAGTCTCAACTCTAAACGGAATGATGAATGATGAAATTCAACACAAGTCTATTAACTAACTCAAAAAAGAGGTCTACTAATTTTGGTTGAAATCCGTCGATTCATACGGGACTTACAATTAAATTCAACTTGATTAGAAAGTTACGCCTAAATGACTGCAACACATTTTTGCTTAAATTATGAGTAACAATTTACATGACTTTTTCCAGGAAATTTTGAATTTTGTTGTGAATTTTTTTCGCTCAATCTAAAGAAGAAACTTTCATCATTCACATGGTTTTGCTGGGAGCACCATGAAAAACCGAGCCAACATAGTTTTTGTCCAAAGAAAAAAGAAAACACTGAATTTTGTTGATCTTATTTGATTTCCAGATATCTCCTAAACTATATACGAAATTAAGATATTTTCTTCTGTAGACTAAAAATTTAAGTAAATTGACATCAAGGTTAAAGCTGTGAAACTAAATTCGATGCATGAGCTACTGAGTTTGATGAAAAATTTCATCACTTTTCATTTTAGAACATTAAGCACATTTCAATACCTTTTTTCAACACATAATAAATTTCTTAAAAATAATTATTGATCCTTAATATCTAGACTCTCATCTATAAAACTGCATCATTAGATTTTTCAAATGGTTTTTTGCAGCAGAAATTTTAGTGATCACAGATTTTTGCTTAAATTGCTCTATCTTTTTTTAGTTTCTAAAAAAATAGCACTTTTATGTTTCATATAAAATAATCGCATTTTTATATTTCTATATAAAAATTTTCCAAAAATTAGGTTTTAGCTTAAATTTTTAAAATTTTTTTAGTGATCACATTTTTGCTTATAGAAAAAAAAAAATTTTAAAATTTGGTTTTATTACGAATTTTAAAATTTTTGTTAATGATCATAAATTTTTGCCTAAATGGATCTATCTCCTTTACTTTCTAAGAAAATTGAAGTTTTATATTCATATATATTAAAAATTAAAAATCTTTTAGGTTTTAGTAAAATTTCTAGCAAATTGTTTAGAGTATATCAAATAACAATTGCTGCCATCTTTCTTTATAATCAATCGTTATAACCATATTTTAGTTTTTGTTAATATTAAATCCAAAAATTTCAATACAATTGATGAATCTATAAATGAAAAATTTAATGTTTAATTCCTTGAATTTCAAATGCAGGCCAACAGATTGATTGATAAAATAATATGACCAGCAGTTAAGACAGCAATTTGGATACAATAATAGAGTCACTAGATTAAAAAATCACAATCTAAATAATATAAATAATAAATCAGTACAAGAGTTTTATATCTGTGGCTTGGTGCTTAAAGTTCCAATGTTAAAAAAATCGTTTTGAGAAAATTTGATTTCAAGTTTTTATTTTCCATGTAAGTTCATAGAAATATTTCTCAGAAAAACCCTTATAAATCTAATCTGAGTTAAGTTAGAGTTAAGCTGTTGAAGCCAAATAAAAGAGGGTAAAGAAGTGAATTTAATGCAATGATTAACTCAAAATAGCAACAAATTGACATTGGCCCTTTTAGCACCAAGCCATAGATATATTACTATTATAGTTAAGAAATATTGTATTGTATCTTGTAAATTAATAACATAGCCAGTTATTACTTTCCATTTTTTACTATGTTGAAACTATGTGACCGCACATATATAAATATAATTTAAGTTTATCATATCATCTTAACGATATTAAAGATTAAGACTCTTTGAATGTATTTCTTTACAAAAATCAAGGCTTATCAATTGAATAGTTGGTCCTGTTATTTGCAACATTTATTTAAATACTTTAAGTATGTATGTGCTGTTGTTGTTGTTGTTGCGTTATTCGTATTTATATTTAAGTGTATTTATAGTTCAATCTAGATTTAATATGATTGCATTTAACATATCGATTGATTGGTATGTTTCGTTTATAACATATTTACATATGTATAAGTACAACCATCCATCCATCCATCTATACATCGATTTATTCATTCATTCTTCAATTCATGTGCATAAAGATATTTGCTTTGTACAATTGTATGTTTATATTGTAAATATAACTTTTATATAAGTATATAAATGTGTATATGCATATAAGAAATATATATTTGTATATTTATTCATTTGTCAGTTTGTATATGTATATAATAAGAACATTACCATAAAGTTGGTAATGTTGGTTTTGCAAATAATTTCCTACGAAAATTGCCTTTTATACAAAAGACTTCGACATACATAAATACTAACAAAAACATTAAAATATTCAAAGAAGGATATGAATACTTGTATTTACTATATGCACATTTAAACTAAAGAAGTATGAAAAGTTATTTAATACAAATTATTGTACATTTTCTAAATATTAATGTTATACAACATTTTACTACTGCCTTTATATATCACTAACAGTAAAATTTTAATGTCTTTGTATTGAAACTGTTTATCGGCTTTTCTCTTTAAATGCAAATGATTGTGAATGTGTGTATGTATATGTGTGTGTTTGAGAGTAGTTATATTGACGTAACTATAATTGTTAATGTTTATGGTATTTGTAACTGTTAAGTTTATGCTCTTAATGTCAATATAAATGTACTATAAGTATAAATATCCTTTTGTCTTTAAATCTGATTATATATGTTTGAGTGTGTGTGTGTGTGTATTTGAAGTGTTTAAATGCAACATATACAAAATGATTATGCATATATTTATTTCTACATATTTATCAACATTTAAAATTCGATTGATTGTTATAGATGGATTTGTCAAATGCACTTTATAATTTAAATAAAATTATGACATTATAAATGTTTGTGAATACTTGATGTGATACCTAAATAACTAAGTATTTGAGTGTATAATAAATATATTTTAACTCACATTAATAATAACTTCCCATGAAGTTGTTTTAGCTGTACGATAACAAAAAGCTCCTTTAATGAAATTATGTAAATGTGTATAAAGTTTTGCATGACTGACAACAAAAACGTATGATTGATTTTATAATTATAACAAATTGTTAAGCAATTGTAATACAAATGCAGTAAATAACAATTTAATTAAAAAATCAATATATATTCTTAACATTTTTTTTAAATGGTTTAATTAAAAAAATACAATTTGCAATAATTAAATAACAAATGTGACAATAATGACCTGGATTATTCTAGATAAGTGATAAATTAAAGGGATTTAGTGGTTGTATACAAGAGATAATGCACAATTTTGTTCTTCACTGTTTGAGTTGTTTAATTATGTTATGAAAATATTTTTAAGATTAAGCATAAAATTATGTAAATAAATTCGACTAATATAATAATATTGCATATCATTAGGCCAATGTATAAGCTTCAATTATTAATCATATTTAATAAATATATATACATATTTAAAAAAAAGTTGAAAAATAGGGTGTTCGTTTGAAAGTTAAAACTTTCAAATCTTTCTAAACATTTGTTATAGTCAAACTATAAAATTATGATGGTAATTACTCATAGATTATAATACATCAAATTGTAAAAATGTAATTTTTGCATTAATTCTTTGAAAACTTTACATTTTCTCGAAACTTTTAATTTGCATAGCATACTTTTAGGCTTGTTTCTTGAAAAAGAAACACTTCGCACGGAAGTGTCCTGTGTGTTTGTGAGAAAGAAAAGAGTATGATTATATATATAATTATATCTCAAAAGGTTATTAATACCTACACAATCATAAGTGGAAATGGTTCACAAAGTTAATACCGATATTTAAAGTCAAAATATTCTTCAAGGCTTATATCTCTCAACATTTTCCTAATATCTATATTTATGATTAAAATTCTTATTTTGAATACAAAATGACAAACTTTAGATAAAATAATAGATAATATTTACAAAACCCAGCCAAAATTGAAACTTAAAATATTTTCTACAGTTAATTGGCTAAAAATTAACACAATAAGCTCAAAGCAAGAGAATTAAAATAAATAAGAATTCAATACCTAAATCAAGGGTGCCCAAGCCCTATGCGCTTGGTACTCATTTGGTTTTGTAAAAGCTCGTAGCTATAGGATATGTGTTTCAGTACTCACACACGAAATACACAAAAAACTTTGTCTTATTATTATTTTTATTGTTCTTCATTGTATAAAAGCAAGTGAAAGGCAACATTACTTTCGTATATTTTGCTCGTAAACATTGGCAACAGGGATCATCAATGACGATTTTGTTTTTGTTGTACGTTTTATTTTCCTTTTAATGTTTACAACAAAAAATTTAGAATAAAAATTAGTTTTTCTTTAAATGTATTGGTATTTGCTCTTTCATAAGGAATTTTTGGGCAACCTTGATCTAAATCATAAATAAATGTAAAATAAAAGAAATCGAAAAACTTTACAGCCACAAAAACCAATAACAACTTCACACCTTTTTCATATGCAGCAGCAACACATCAAAGTTTCGGCGTTGAAAAATATAATATTTTAGCTACAAAAATACTAAAACACCAATACTTACACATAGCAAACAAATACAAATAGACAAGCGAAAAACATGACTCAGTAGCTACAGCAGGACGAATACAGGATGAGCAAAATATCAACGTAACCATTTATCTTCGAAAGGAAACCAATTGAAAGTCATTGATGTGTAAAATATATGTTTTTACCATGAACTTACACTTTTCAGGTTTTAACTTTCTTCTCCTTAAAACTTTCTTTTATACAATATTTCTTTTTCATTTTGCCAAAAAAAAAATTAAGAAAACAGCTTTTTGTTGTTTTTCTATTTTCTAACGAAGATAAAGAAAATTTAAGCTGGGGATAAAGAAAATATTTTATTATTTTATTTGAGTTTTTGAAGAAAAAAGAATTTTTTATAAAATTGAATAATAAATGAAAAATATTGTTTTAAATTAATAAATAGTTTGAAATTTAAATTTTGTGAAAATATTTAACACTTCATATAAAATAGAATTTTATGAAATATGAAGATTTTTAATTTAATTATTTTATTCAGTAAAAAAATGGTAAAGTTTCTATAATGATCTTTTCTATACAGAACAAAAGAAAATGAAATTGTGGAATTTTATGATTTTCGAAAAAGGTTTAAATTTAAGCACTTGCTCCTTTAGTGGAAGAAGCTTATATATATATATATATATATATATATATATATATATTCGAAGCTTTTGTAAAAGTATAACAAATACTTGTGTCATTTTTTAAATTTCGATGATGAATATAAATTAAGTGGAAAAATACAACCTAAATATAAAATGTAACTAATACCAAAAAAGAATTGAAAAATGTTTAGAGTAATAATAACAATTCAAAAAATTTAGCACTTAAATGTTAATTATTTAGAAAGCCCTGAGAGTCTCAGAGGAAAAGAGCTAACCATTATTTCACTAACCACAAACAAACCTATTCAATTTTCTTATGATAAATACAGAAAATGAAAATCATTATTTAAACAGCAAAAAAGTAATTTTTCTAAAAAAAAAAATATGAACTAAATACTTATAAATATTTGTTGTAGCTATTAAGGCAATTGTTTGGTTTTGTTGTTAATGAAAATCTTTTGATAAGTTTTAGTACAAAAAAAAAAAAAAAAGAAAACAATTTATATTTCAGCAACAAACAATACCAATATTTATATAAAAACTGAATAATGTATGTCTGGAAAAAATCTCGGACTTTAGGAAAAACGAATTCATAAACAAAACTCAAACACATTCAAACAAACATATACACATAATATTTTCTGATACATAAATATAAAAATATATCAAAGTACAAAAAAGTGATTAAGTCATTTGTTGTTAAAGCAACAAACTACCCAAAAAACATTTTTGTTCGACAATAATGGGAAAAAATTTTCTCAAACAAAATAGAAAAATTATGTGGAAAAACTTTTGATAACAAAATTTCCGTGTAAAAATTTTCTAAAAAATTGTCTTTGCAAAAATTTTTGATAAAAAAATTTTCTATAGAAAAATTTTTAATAATAGAATATTTAATGGAAAAATTTTCTACAGAAACATTTTTTATTGAAAGATTTTTGATAAAAAAAATTTTCTATGGAAAAATTTTCTATAGAAAAACTTTTGATAAAAAAAATTTCTTTGAAAAATTTTTGATAAAAAAATTTTATTTAGAAAAATTTTTGATAAAGAAAATTTTCTATAGAATATTTATTTTCTATATAATTTTTTTTTATTTAAATGTTTTCTATATACAATTTTTTTTATCAAAATTTTTTTTATATACAATTTTTTTATCAAAAATGTTTCTATAGAAAATATTTTTTATCAAAAATGTTTCTATAGAAATTTTTTTTATTAAAAATATTTCTATAGAAAATTTTTTTTCTATAGAAAAATTTTTGATAAAAAAATTGTATATAGAAAAAATGTTGATAAAAAAATTTTCTATAGAAAATAAAAACATTTTGTATAGAAACATTTTTGATAAAAAAACTTTCTATAGAAAAATTTTTGATAAAAAAATTGTATAAAGAAAAAATTTTTTATAGAAAAATTTTTCTATTAAAAATTTTTTTAGAAAATGTTTTTCTTCAAAAAGAAGTGTATTTGCATTTGATCCCAAACCTGTTACATTTATTTATTAATGTAACAGATCAATTTATTGATAAAAAGCCAAAAAATGTTTGCGGAGAAACCAAATTCCTCGACGCGTTTCGACGCAAACATTTTTTGGCTTTTTATCAATAAATTGATCTGTTACATTAATAAATAAATGTAACAGGTTTATGATCAAATACAAATACACTTCTTTTTGAATAATATTTACATCCCGACTAATTTGTTATTTTTTGATAAAATGTTTTTCTATAAAAAATATTTTTATCAACAATTTTTTAGAAAAATTTTTTTTATCAAAAATTTTTCTATAGAATATAAAAAAATTTTCTATAGAAACATTTTTGATAAAAAAATTTCTATAGAAGCATTTTTGATTAAAAAATTTTCTATAGAAAAACTTTCGATAAAACAATTTTCTATAGAATATTTTTTTTCTATAGAAATTTTTTTTTATCAAAATCATGTTGATATACATTTTATTTTATCAGAAATTTTTCTATAGGAATTTTTTTTTATCAAAAATGTTTCCATAGTAATTTTTTTTTTATTTTCTATAGAAAAATGTTTGATAAAAAATTCTCTATACAAAAATTTTTGTTTAGAAAATTTTCTAAAAAGTTTTGATAAAAATATTGTCTATAGAAACATTTTTCATAAAAATATTTTCTATAGAAAAATTTTGTTATAAAAAAATTTTCAATGTATAGAAAATTTTTTTATAAAAAATTTTTCTATAGAAAATTTTTCTATAGAAAATCTTTCTTATTTTTTATAAAATTTTCTATAGAAAATTTATTTTTTTTATAAAATTTTCTATAAAAAAGTTTGCTGTACAAAATTTTTTTATAAAAAAATTTTCTATAGAAAATATATGATATTTAATAATATCAGACTTCTTGATTTAGTGGGTATCTTAATTTAAGTGTATGTAACTGTAATTTCTGAGTACTTATGTACGTGTGTGTGTTTGTATAAATATATCATATATGTGTTGGTTTTGGCTGTTTGTAACATAAATCTTCGTGCACTAGTATTCAGTAGTGGTCGAAATTCTATGGAGAGTAAAACCAGTTATTTTATATACAGTTGAGACTCCTAGAGAGTTTGTGTTGGTTCAAAGGATTTGTTGCTTTTGTTGATGTAACTGCTTTTAAGAGCTTTTTTTCTTCTTAAAGTCCCACAAACACTCACACACTTGCAAACTCGTTGAGAAATATGAAAAAAATATCCTGCTTTATATACAATTTTCTTTATGAGAACAACAGAATTTGTAATAACTTTGTTATAATAATTTGTAATGTTGGCTACTCGTCGTGGTGGTGGTTTTGTTGCTATTGCTGTTATAGTATTAAATATTCTAGCATGAAATTTTCACTGGAACCTGCCATATAAATGGTGTTGCTATACTCCTGCTGTTTTTCTTTATGTGTAACTGCTTACAATTTGACCTAGTAAAGATTTATATGCAATTATGATTTTGATTAAGTAAAAATCAAGTTTTTTTTCTGTTACTGTTTTCAGAATGTATTTATGTTTTTTTTTTTTGTATGATTTCAAACCTTGGCGATTTTCTTTAGTAAAACTTTTCTAATTTGGTGAAATTTATGAGTTAAGTTTTAGGTTTATGGGTTTTAAAAAAAGATAAAATAAAGAAGTATAAACAAATTAAACTTGAGTTATAGATTTGGATTGGAATTGAGTTTTGATTAAGATGGGTTCTGTTTTTTTCTTTTTAAGAAAAAGTTTTAAATTTTTGGATTTTTTTTAATAAATCGGTTCTGCTCTGAATGTGATTAATATTCATAAAAAAATATATACAACTTTTTCATTTTGTCATTAGAAAATGACACTATTTTCTAAAAATCGTTTTAATTTTTTCTTTATAATTTTTATGTATAAGTAGATAACTAAATATATAGGTATATAAATTTTAATAGACCATAAACTGCACTATAAATAAATACATTTGAAATTTATCACAAAAGCTATTAATTTGACAACGACTTTTATTATTTTTATGGCCACTCAACCACACAGACAAGCCAAATATGTATGTGTGTAACTTGTAAAGGACTTCTGGCACAAATACTAATTGGGTTGACATTTAATTGCCATATTTTGGAAAGTTAATAGCTTTATTTAAAGATCCCTATATTTTCTTGCTGAAAAGGAACATGACATTATCTTTGCTGTTAAAATATGTTAATATTAGTAAAGAAATAAAAATATTGTAATAAATTTTACAGGTGCTTATAATTAGGTTGAAAACCTTGAAATTTTGTGTATAGAGAAGTTCAAACTAAATTTAAAAATTTTAAGTTTTCTTTAATATTTTATTAAATTTTTTATAACATATTCAATGTCTCAAAAAGAAAACTCGTAAAAATTTGCCCACATTTTTATATTTATGAATTTTTTAAGAAGTCTGGTGGATTTTGATTTTTTCAGTTATAAAAATTATGTTCTTATGCTACTGCCCACTTGGGCATTCCTATATTTTTCCTGTCCTATTTAAAGCTTTAATCTGTATGTCTGTCTGTCTGTCCATCTGCTTCTTATATTTTATCTTGTTTATTTCTCTTTTTCCTATAAATTGTTTCCTTCTAGACTAAGTAAGATGAATGTATATTTTTATAACATTTTATCTAGTCTTTAGTATTTATTTAAAGGCTTCTTTACTCGTTGGCTGTCAAATAAAATGTTTCATCTCTTCTTTTTTTTTTTTGAATTAACAAAGCAAAAGACTGAGTTGAGATACAAAATCTCAGAATTCAATGGAAACTTAAATATTTTACCACCAAAATCATCAATATTTTGCTGACCCTTCTTTAAGTTAAGAATTGTGTAGCATATTTATGGGGTTTTTCTTATGGTTTTATCAAGAAAAATCTATAAGAAAACAAATATTTTATTAACTTTATTGATGTTTCTTTAGCTTTAACTAAATTAATAATTTTTTTGTGGTTTATTTAAGGTTGACATTTGTTTATTGGGGATAAATTTCTTTGGTTACTTAAGAGTTTTATTTATGTCATTTTACTGTAACCTCAAGAATAACCGAAGAAAAAGAATTGTTAAGTTAAGTACAGCTGAAATTTTGTAACCAGGAAATGCTCCTTGACCCATTTTTTGAACAATTTGTAACCATTATTTTCTTTGTCTTAAAAATACATTCTAAGATTTACAAGTAATTCAAGAATAGTTTCCATATATTTGATTTAATAAATAACTAAGTTCAGTATGGCTGATTCAATGACTAAATGTTTAATACTTAGATCTAGACTTATGACTTCACATAATCCAGCCACATTAACGACCTTATAATATCTTTTCATTTTTTATTCAATTTCATCCCTTCTTTCACCATAAAATAAAATTCATGCTATTTATTACTGTATTTTTCTTTAACATTTCCTATACATAAATACATACTTTTTTTAGACATACATTTTTGTTTCTTAAACGTCCATTTAGAGGGTTACACCAACAAAGTCATTGATCAAATTGTGATTTTATATAAAATTGAATTCAATAAGCTTCATTCATTCAATCAGTTTAAGTGTTAAAGATAGATGATTTAGGAAAAAAGGATGGTAATTTAATAGAAAAAGGGACACTTTGTTAAAGCTTGTCCTTTAAGTAATTTATCAAATAATAAAAGGAAATTTAAAACAATCAAAATACTTGAATCAAAAGAATGTAACATGAAACTTTTATTGATGTATTTGTGTGTAAATTAACTCATATACATATGTTTTACAGAACGTATAAGTGATATTTTAATAATTACTTATTAATCATACGTTATCCCTTGCTAAGACTTCAATACAAACACTGTTTCTGATTTTTCAATTAAATTGATAATAATCGCAATTTTTCTTGTTTCTGCCTTCCTTAATTTAAAGTAATTTATTTAATTCCTTAACAGAATGTTTAATTTATGTTAAGCCTATAAGCTTTGACTTCCCTTTATATAAATACATATGCATTTCCGCCATTAACCATCCAAATATATATTTTTTTATTTGTAAGTAATCAGAATTTTTCGTTGTTAAAGTCACGTCCTTTTTGAAATGTAAAGGGTTTTTTTCAATCAAAGTGATAATAAAAAGGGGTGCACATGTATACACAAATCCTACCTTTGTATAATTTCATTTACTCCTTTGTAATCCTTGTATTATTGAGGGAAGCGTAAATAAAGAAAAATAATAATAATAATAATTCTTCTTTAGAAATATTTTATAATGGCACTTAATTTGCCAAAGAAAGTATTTTTTTGAAGGCAACGATGACTGGCTTTATAATGTAAATTTTTAATAAATGTTAAACTTGTTGAATAAATGGAAATTTTGTATGTATTTAAAAATTGCAAAATATTAAATGAAGTTTTGCAAACAGGGTTGGTTATAGAAATTGTTATGAAAATATAAATTTAAAAAATTACATATGAAAACGTTTTAAATGAAAATATTTAAAAAAATTTTATTATTAAGTTAAAAGTTTTTGTCTCTGCTAACTATTGTATAGAATTCGTTTAATTCAAAATTAATATTATAGACTAGACATCATAGAATTACATTATAAACTAGACTGAATTGAATAGACGTCATAGACTAGAGATTTTGTACTAGACAACATATACTAGACATTATATAATATATATCATAGACTAGACATTTTAAACAAGACATTATAGACTAGACATAATAGACTAGACTTATCGAGTTGACATCATAGACTGGACATTATCGAATAGACATCAAAGGATACACATCATAGGTTAGACATAATAGAGTAAACATCATTGACTTGACATCATAGACTAGACATCAGAGACTAGACATCTTACAATAGCAATCATAGAGTTGACATCATAGACTAAACATCAAAGAATTAACATTATAGACTGTACGTCTAAGACGGAATATTATAGACTTGATATCATAGACTTGACATCATTGACTAGACATCATAGACTCGACATAATAAAATTACCATCATAGACTAGACATAGTAGAATAGCAATCATAGAGTAGACATCATAGACAAGACATCATAGAATTAACATTGTAGACTATATGTCTTAGACGAGACATCATAGACTAGACATCATAGAATTAACATCATAGACTAGACATCATAGGCTAGAGATTATAGACTAGACATCATAGACCAGACATCATAGACTAGACATCATTGAATTAACATCATAAACTAGAGATTTAAGACTTTATTGAATAGACATCATAGAGTAAACATCATAGACTAGCCATTATAGACTAGATATTATAGACTAGGCATTATAGACTAAACATTATAGACTAGACGTTGTATAATAGCAATCATAGACTAGATATCATAGAATTGACATTATAGACTAGACGTCTTAGATGAGACATTATAGACTAGACATCATAGGCTAGACATCATAGACTGGACATCATTGACTAGACATCATATACTAGACATCGAAGAATAGCAATCATAGAGTACATATCATGGACTAGACAGCGTTTAATGGAAATCATAGAGTAGACATTATCGAAGAGATCGTAGACTAGATATGATTAACTAGACACCAAAAACTAAAGATCATAGACTAGACATGATAAACTGGAGATCACAGTCTTGATATTATAGACTAGACTTCATAGAACAAATATCATAATCTAGACATCATAGACTGGGCATCGTAGAATTTACATCAAAGACTAGACATAATAAAATAACAATCGTAGAGTAGACATCATATACTAGATATGATTCACAAGATATAATAGACTAGAGATCATAGACTAGACATCGTAGAATAGCAATCATAGAGTAGACATCAATACTAGATATCATAGACAAGACATTATGATAAGCATCATAGAATAGACAAAATTAACATCATAAACTAGACATCATAAAATAGCCATCATCAAGTCTTGTGTACATCATACAGATCATAGAGTAGACATCTTAGACTAGACTTCATATACTTGACCTATATTAGTATTTGTAAATTTGCAAGTTTTTTACAATCTTTAGTCTTCACAACATTAACACCTAATATTGAACACATACATACATATACATTTATTATTGTATATGTGTCTTTAGTATATTTTTAAATTTACACCTTTTAATATAATTGAAAAAATTTATTAAATGCCATGAATTTTTCGCACACCAACAAATATGTTTATTAATTTTCTCTTTAATGTCTTTTTTTTTTGTTAAACAAAACTGTTCGTCTTTATTTCCCGGATGTGTAATTCCTTCCTGCTGCTTGTCATTGTCTTGTATTCACTGCTGTTGTTTACTGCAGCTGTTGTAAGTTGACATGTTGGGTATTTAAACGTTTGTTTTTCTTTTCGTTTTTTCTCTGAAAATTTTATTAATATATGCAAAAATGTTTATATATGTTTATAAGTGTGTGTGTGAAGAAAGACATAAGTAAGTATGTATGGGTGCTTATTGTACATACACATGTTTTCTTTAGTATTATGTATGTATTTGTATTTTATATTTATTTATGTAAAAAATACTTTTATTTTTATGAATTTAAAACTGACAGCCCGCCTTTTGCCAGAGATACTTTCATAGGAAAATATTTTGTATTTGTTGTTGTTATAATTGTCGTTGTTGTTGTTACTTATACTGTAGTTTGTTTTGCAACAAACACACAAATACAAATTTATGTGCATAAATAATGAATGACATTGAAAGTCTATTGTTGTTGTAGTTGTTGTTTAAACGTTTGTATATCTTTACATACGAAAACATTTGTATGTATTTATGAAAGGATTTGTGATTGATGTACATTATACATATGAGTATGATTGTATGTGGTTTTGGCACCATCATCAACTTTATGATGATGTGATATTGTTGTGACGTTGTATGTAATAATATTAAGTGAAGTGATTTAAAATATATTTATATTTTCGTTATATACTTTTTATTTTTTTTAATTGAAGTTATTACAGCACAAAAAGCGAGAAAACGCACACATACAACAACTGAAGTGTGGAAATAAATCATAAATAAATGTGGTGCAACATTTTGCCAAAGTAATGTTCTTGAGCTGAAGGACGGGAAAAGGATTCAAGCAAGAATTTAATTTTTAATGTAAATAATTTTTTTTGGTAAAAAGAAATGTGAATTATTTTCTTCGCTTTGATTGAAATTGTAGGGGGTGAATATATTTATAGGGTTTTAAGGCAGTGCAAACACTTTCGTTATTATTGAAAGAAGAAAATGTAAACGATATTTAAGAATATATTATGTAAATTCACTTTATTGAATGAAGGCAAAACTGTGGTATCAAATATATTTATATACATACAGGTATGTGATGGACATTTCTCGTTTTCAAATCGATCGATTTCAGAAATAGTTTTTAGCTACTTTTAGGTTATTTCCTTCCAAAAAATGAAAATTTTGGCTTTAATCCTTTTGACTGATATTTTATCTTTCATTTGGTTTAAATTTTTTGGGAAAATAACAGAAAATTATCTCAAAAATATATCTGAAATCGATCGATTTGAAAACGATCGTTTTCCATCACATACCTTATATTGTTACTTTAATATAGAAAGGCCCTAAGTAGTTTTTCATTCAAATTGCTTTTTAAAGCTTATTTTTAAAAAACTTGAATGTAAATAGTTTTTAGGTCAATAATAATTTTAAACTAAAGCTTTCAAGCTTAATATGAATGAGCTATAAGAAATGATCAAAATATATTTATTTATAAAAATTTAAATTAATTCAGAAAGCCCAAATGTATGCAATATATTTTTCTTGAAAGTATTTCTGCCATAAAAGTTTTTATAAAACAAATTTCCAGACTTTTTATAAAAAATTTATAAATGTTAATAATTTACAAACTCTTAATAAATCATTAAAAAACTGTAAGAAAAAGTTTTGTTTATTAAAAAGTTTGCACAATCATGTGCTAACCATAGTCTGGAATTCTTAACTAAAATCTATTTCAAACTTACATGTTACCATAAATGTCGATATATTAAATGTATAGGGAATAAAATCATGATTAAGTACAACTACATTATAACAACCAATACATGCATACGTAGACATAAATTTTGCCTAAGTTCAATAACAAAACACACATGTTCCATTTTTAAACACTTGCAAAATCTATACAAAAGTTACCTGGTCTATAAAAAATTTATCAGTGATTCCTTTGGCCATTTTATTTCCTTTACAACACACCTATGTAACTAAAAAGTGTAGCATACTTTCCAACAGACGTCTGTCTGTAGTTTATTGAATTTTTTGCAATTTATAAGCTTCCAGTTTTTCTTTATAGCCTTAACATTGGCCCTGAATTGAGTGTTTGGCTTTAGAGAAAAAATTAAAAAAAAATGTAGAAATTGAATTTCTTAAGGTAACTGAATACCAACAATAGCTTATGCCTTAGTCATAAATAGTTGGCTAGACATAGGATCGATTCTTTTTGTTGTTGTAGAGATATATAGATGTGTTGAGAACATAAATATTTTGTGTTAGACTTTCAGAGCTATTCAGTCTGGGGAGCAGCTACTTTTCCAATGACATTTGTCTTGTTTTAAGGAATTACTGGAATATAAGGATTTTTATATAAAAGTAATAAGGACTCTAAGGATAACATGTCAGTGGCAATGTACTTTAAATAAGAAATAATTTGAGGTTATTAATATATATATACTTAATGTTAAAATTGTTAAAAAAAGAAACAAATTTTATACAGATAAATGCATTAAAACTCTTAAAAGAAACCGCATCAAAGCAAAAATCTTTTTTTAATTTCATTTATTTAAATAATTTAAAAATTAAATCTGCTTCAATATAAAAAAATTTTTACTTTAGCAAAATATACATAATTGTTTTTTTTGTCACATTTCCCCTTAAGCTTTCACATAAATATTTATATACAATTTTATATTTTAAATTTAATTTAAATGATTTGCTTTCATTTGTTTGTGTTAACTGCATATTTTCAACAGAAATAATAAAAAAAATTTAAAAAACTGATTATTAAAATTTATGTATATACTCGTAAACTTTGATTTTGTTCTATTTAATTAGAAAAATAAGGAAGATAAAGAAATTATTATATTTATATTGTTAATCTTGGGCGAAATCGATGAATTTGATATCGATCGAAATTTAAGATATTTCAAAAGCATTTGTGTAGCATACTTTTAGGAAAATATAACAAATTGAAATTGACTACATTATAACTTATTTGTCAAACGTTTCCAGATAGTAAAATAATTTAAATTAAACTAAGTGTTTTGAGAAACAAACCGATTTGTTTAGATATCAAATTTTATTAAACTTCTTGCTAAATAAATTATTTTGAAAATCCCTAAGGTATGTTACACAATATTTGCTTAAGAGTTTGAGTTTTCGATCGAATTCTATGATATGAACCCATTACATATCAAGATACATTAATCGTCTTGCATACTTTTAGGAGCTCTGATTAACTTTAAACACCAAAAGCCGAAGACTTTTAGTAATTTTCGTAAATATCACGATCATTAATGAAACTCTATAGAAAACCTTTTGCTAAAAAAATGTTCCTTAGAAAATTTTTTGATAAAAAAATTTGTTATAGAGAATTTTTTGAAAAAAAATTAACTTTAGCCACCAAAAGCCGAAGACTTTTAGTCATTTTCGTAAATATCACGATCATTAATGAAACTCTGTTGAAAACCATTTGCTAAAAAAAATGTTTCTTAGAAAATTTTTTGATAAAAAAATTTGTTATTTCTATAGAAAAATTTTGGATAACAAAAATTTCTTTAGAAAAATTTTGGACTGAAAAATTTTCTATAGAAAAATTTATCTTAAAAAAAATTTTATGGAAAAGTTTTTGATATAAAAATTTTCTATGGAAAAGTTTTTGATATAAAAATTTTCTATGGAAAAATTTTTGATGAAAAAAATTTCTTAAGAAAAATTTTGCATTAAAAATTTTTCTATAGAAAAATTTTTGTAAAAAAAATTTTTTATGGAAAAGTTTTTAATATAAAAATTTTCTATAGAAAAATTTTAAATATAAAATTCTTTATAGAAAAATTTTAAATATAAAATTTTCGATAGAAAAATTTTTGATAAAAAAAATTTTATAGATATATTTTTTTATAGAAAAATTTTTGGAAAAAAATGTTGTATAGAATAATTTTTGATATAAAATAAATTTTCTATAGAAAAATTTTTGAAAAAAAAAATTTCTATAAAAAAATTTTTGAAAAAAAAAATTTTCTATAGAAAAATTTTTGCTGAAAAATTTTCGATAGATAATTTTTTCATAAAAAAAATTCTATAGAAAATTTTTATAAAAAATTGTTTGCAGAAATATTTTTTATAAACAAAATTTCTATAGAAACATTTTTGATAAAAAAAAATTTTGTAGAAAAATTGTTGATAAATAAATCTTAATAGAAAAATGTTTGACAAAAAAATGTTTGATAAAAAAAAATTTTATAGAAAAATTTTTAATTAAAAAGTTTGCTATAGAAAATTTTTTGATAAAAAATTTTACTACAGAAAAATTGTTTTTAAAAAATTTTTTTATAGAAAAATTTTTGATAAAAACATTTTTTATAGAAAAAATTTTGATAAAAAAAATTTTTGATAAAAAATTTTTTTTAGAAAAATTTTGGATAAAAAATTCTTATAGAAAAAGTTTTGATTAAAAAGTTTTCTATAGAATTTTTTTTTATACAGAAAAATTTTTGATAAAAAAATTTTCTATTGAAATTTTTGTATTTATTAGACATAATATATTGGGTTGTTTGGAAAATAATTTCACTATTTTCTTGGAGTTTTCAATAAAATTTTGTAAGATGTGATTCCAATGAACCTTTTTAAAAAAACTTTTTTAAAGCTTTTAGTAATACTAGTAAAATATTAAAACTTAAAAAAAATTTCTTCTCACTACAACAAAAAAAAAAAAAAAAACGAGTAAAGTAAAATATCGATGAACATTTTTAAACTGCCTGAGAATAAATTTTAAACGAACGCATTAAAACAACTGCAATATTAAACTACATATAAATGCCCCTAAAAGTATACTATACCAAAAACAGTCAATGCTTCTTTTAAACTTTTCCATTAAACAAAACTATTCTAAAGTTTTTTTTTTCAGAAACGTTTCAGCTTAATGCCAAAAAACATTTCCTCGTTTTTTAAATGTTCCATCTATAGAAAATTAAAAACTATTGCAGAATATGCGTAAATATATTGTAGATTTTTTGCGAAAATCTTTTTTTTTTTTCATTTTTGTTATTTGGCAGTTTTGTTATCAGACAATTACTTTTGTATTGTCTAAAAAAGTATATAACAAATAAACGCATGAACACTGTTATACATATTTTAACTTTAGCTGGTCTTTTGGACGCAGGCATAAAACTGACGCCAATTTTGAATTTTTCATATATGAAACATTTAGAGGAAACTTTTTGCAATCATTGAAGAGATTCACTGGTTTCACATTAAAATGTTGATTTTTTTAGTTTTCGAGGAAATAGTGTTTACAGTTCACAGTATTTGGAAAAAAGGAAAAGATTTATAGAAAACAAATAAAATTTAAGGTTTTAAGTTACTTTGGGCTTGTTTTAAAAGGTAAGTACAGTGAAACTGAAATAAGAAATTCTGGTAGATAATATTTCAAAAATATTTTTTTATATGTATATAAATTATATATCAATTTGACCCACTGTGCATGAACTTGCATAAATAACAGAATTCCTGTGAAAAACTTTATGTTCCCTATTTGTATGTTTTATTTTTATGTTTTATAAACATTTTTTATCCTAACTGATGGCTTAAGCAACAACATCATCCAAGAGAATAAAAATATTTAATACTTATTTAATGCCATAAAATAAAATTGCATATTGTACATGGAGTAACTTACTTTATTTAATAACAGAAAAATACTGGAAATTGTCATGCGAAGTTTCAAAATGAAAGATGCATTATCATGTTTTTCTAAGGAATCCTTTCAATAAATGTGTTTGTATTTGTTAAATGTGCTATTTTTTTTCATAATAATTCTTGTGAAATGTTCACAGGAAATAAAAGGAAAAGGATTTTCAATGGAAAAAATTTTATAAAAAAGCAGGAAGTTGCTCATAAGTTTAATGCAATAAAAAATGAGAAAATAAAATTAACATTAAATATTAAAAATACGGTAAAAGTGAAAAATTGTATATATATTGTTGGTATTAGTATAAGGATTAACTTGTATAGTTATAAGGATAATTAGTCATTGCATGACCTGATTTTGAAATGATATTTAATTAGCTGTTTATCTAAGCCTTGAGTAAATCAATTAATGACCTACTAGACCAATATTGATTTTTGTATCTGTTTCTAATTCTAAAACAGAAAAGACTACTTTTGCATCTCAACTATTCCCAAAACTAGGGTGTCAGATATTTATTTTAAAATTACAATTAGGGAAGGAATTATTCAATTGTGCTGGTTTAAAAATGTTGAGAAATATTAATTTACAAATAAGTTCGGCTGTGCCGAATCTTATATACCCACCATCAAATTATGTACCTACGAGGTTTGAGCTAATTCAAAATGTGGACCGAATTCGAAAAAAATTGTTACACTAGTTGGTATTGTTGGTAAAATATTATGACAATATTATCTTAGTGGTTTCCCTAGTATTTAATTTGCGCAATATTTGATCCCATTACCGGGTATAGCTTTACATTAATAAGCTGTTAAATACTTTTCGTTGTGCTTAATTTGTAGTTAGGATAAACATGTTGATAGTAAAACGGCAGATTCATGTATTTTGTTAGGAGTTAATAATGGCTCTACCGTATATAAAGTCTGGACTTGACATTGATTGATAGCTATTTAATTTCGTAAGAGTAATCTTAATATACTGAATGTACATCCAAATCTGTTTGATTTTAGATATAAAAAGGGGATGTTATATATATAAGAACTATAGCTAAATGTTGACCGATTGTCACAAATTTATATAAATTTATACTGGCTAGTATTTATATAAAGCTTTTTTTTGTAAAATTTAGTGGGCATAGCTTTTTTTAATAGCTTTTAGCTGACGTTTGTGGCATTTTAGTAGTTTCCGGGGGTGGTTTTTATATGAAAGCTATGGTCAAATATGAATCGATTCCTATAAAAATTGATATACTGATATATGATATTGCATAAAACTTCTCTGTTCTAAATTATTTCGTCATAGCTATTACAATTGTATTCAATTTATCTGTCTTAAGGTGATTCCCGGGGAAAATACTTTTGTAAAATTTTGTCCCTCTACCTCATTTTTGTAAGGCGCTATCGTGCTTTCTGTTGAAGGACAGACGTACACAGTTTTTATATGAGAGCAATGGTCAAATGGTGACCGATTGTGAAAAAATTGGCTAGTATTGACATAAGACATCCTTGTACTAAATTTATTTGCATTTAAGTGTATTTTAGGTGGAATTTAGGCTGTTTTCGTAATAGTTTTGTTATATGTGAACCGATTTCGATTTAATTTTATACGCCGAATAATGATTATGTAAAACTTCTCTGTGCTAAATTTTATCGTCATATCTGATTTAATTTGTCATTAATGGCCTAGGCGTGGTTATACGGGAGCCTCGGTCAAATGTAAACCGATTTCACCCAATTTCGATACCAACATTTTCTTTCGTGCAAGTCATATCGTGCCGACAACAGACAGACATCACTCAATCATCGTAGAATTTCATAAGCATTCGGAATATACATCAATTTTGGATTTTGAGTAAATATTAATCTTTTTGACTGTGGGTAAAAAAAGTATTGCTCTGAAAACCTTTTTAAGTCCGTTTGTCCTGTTTTAGAGACATTACAAATTTTCAGAACTCCTGTTAGCATAGATTTGCCTATCCAAAAGTTCTGCCCATTATTTATATTCTGTGCTTCTGCATATGCATGTGTGACTGTATGCCTCAATGCGTGTGTGCGTGTTGGATGGTAGTGGGAGAATACGTACGTCTGTTGGCGAAAGTTAGACAAAAGAGCAATAAATCCTTTAAAAATACTGACATGACATGACAAACTGGATTACAGGAAAAAGAAAACGGGGATTATTAAATGTAGAACATGGCAGAGAAAAAAATTATTCATTCGTAAAAGTTAAGTGAAGATTTGCAAGGTAACGACGACTGAAAAACATGTTTTACTTGATAGGAAATATAATTTATATATATATATATATATAATATATATATATATATAATAATATATATATATATATATATATATATATATATATATATATATATATATATATATATATATATATATATATATATATATATATATATATATATATATATATATATATATATATATATATATATATATATATATATATATATATATATATATATATAATTTAATTAAATATTTAATAAAATATTTTCAAAATAAAAAGCTAGAGATCTGCAGCCGGTTCGGAAAGACATTTATTGATTTTCAACAAAATGTGCAGTATACTTTAAGGCACACAGAAACTGCCAGAATAACCAAGATGATTACAAAACTCAGAAGTAGATTCGCTAATCTCGATTGAATAGACATAAATTAAATTTCTGACAAATTTGAACAGTATCCTTTTAGTAGTATCTTTCAGAGGAAAGGAAAGATCGAGGTTTTATAAATGTTTGTAAGTTTTATGTTTTTGTGAGTGAAATTCATAACAAACTCATCATACCTTCTTTATTTTATAGCTTATATGAAAGTAACAAAATCTTGTAGATATATTGAAAACGTGTAGATTCTTTTTTTTTGTGTTTCCTATAACTTTATGATGCAATGTGATAGTAAAACAGTAGTAATACATACTGCCATGATTTTCAAATACTGAAATGAAGATTCCATAGTCAACAGAGACTATATTGCAGATACATAGATACTTAAGCATATTATGGGAAAAGCTTACTCTTTTCCTGGGCGTTTCTTACTACATCAACATGCCTTTTACTTGATCCTGGTATTTGTATATGAATGTGAGTGAGTAAATATATGTTTACTGTATAGAAACTGTTGTCCATTTTTTCTCGAAATAATGTAATATTCTTGTAATGAAATTGTGTTTGAGTGTGTTAGAAGATAAATTACCTTGTCTTAAAGGTAAATAATATATGTAAATGTAATAGGGAGGTTAATATTTCTTAACTTACATGAGTAAAAGATAGACAAGCGAAAGTATGATGAAAATTGTTGATGAATCTCTTTAATGTCCGTTTTTTATGAATTCTTCACTGAAAATTATACATGTTATTGTAAAGAGTCCTTGAGGATTCAGCAAAGTTTTCTGAACCCCCCTAATACATATATTTTTATGTGTAAACTTAACCATATAATTTCGTTTATTCATTTATAAAATGTGTATTAAATACCTAGAAACTGAAAGTAGTTCATTAAATATTCCACTTGCTTTATGGGAAAAGTATTTGCTATTTAGTTATTTGCTAAAAGAATACTCCACACACATACATCTAATATATTATGCATGTATGTTTAAATATATACACATATTAAACAATTGAAATTGGTTTAATTAATATTTTTTTTCTATATAAGAGCAAATTTCTAGTTTATAGCTTAATTAGCAGAAAGTAAAATCGTAATAGAATTTGCAGAAATCAGCTAATTAGGATTATTAATTAGGAATTTTGATATATATTTATAATTTATATCATATAAAGTAGGAATTATATGAATAGCGATCGATTCACAATCGCCTCATAGGTCCACCTTTCACCCGACAGTTATTGTTCATAACTTCCTATCTAAAAAATCTGATGCTAAGTATCTACCTTCGATATCGGTCAAAAATTCAAACTCTTAAGCAAATATTATGTAACATACTTTAGGGATGGGTTCCTCTTTTTACTCTCTTTTATTTTGTTCCAATAGTTAATCTTTGGCTCACCCAAATAGATTCTATCTGTACAACGTATGTGTGAGCGTATTCTTGATCATGTGAGAATGTATTGGAACATTCATGAACTTTCGTAAGCCGCATTGTTAGTGTAAACAACGACTGCAGCTTTTAGTTTGCGTCTGCAGAAAATGCTAGAAACTTCTCTACTATATAAGGCCAATTATTGTGGGAACAGTTTTAATTGAGACGCGTATAAGAGAACAGTGTGACTGAGAAGATTTGTAAAGCAGTTTTGTTAAGTTTATTTACAGTTTTTGTGAAAGTGTGTTTGAAGTGATTAACTCTAAAGTTAATAAAAATATAACTTTGTAAAACTACATAAATTGTTTTATTTTTGGATTCTGTTGTTTGCAAAAAGAACAAAATAAGGATAATATAAATATATTGCACTCCATACGTATTGCAAGTGTCAAATGTGAAAATAAAGTGGATAAAGAACAATGAAAAACACATAAACGCACAAACAAACATACATTTCATGCGCACATGTGTGTGCCTTAGCCTTCTACTATTAGATTATCGTCTCCATTAGTTGTTTCCTAATTAGAGTAAAAGCGGTATACTCTCTTTTTTATGGGACTTTTTAAAACGACCATACGGCAAATCAGTGTATGGTAGTGTAACATCTTTATATTATAGAGTCTTTGATATAACCTAATTTATCCATAATAATTGTTACTGATGCCTGCCTCTCCAAGCGTCTGGACGGCTGTGTGCTTTCTTTTATAAAGTAGGTTATACTCCTATAGGTCGAAATAAATTTCCAACATTTTAGCTTATATATATCAGTAAAAATTTTTGGTATGGATTTGATTTTAATATAAAAGTTGTTTGTTATATTGGGAAAAATTTGTCTGTGAGGTGCACAAAATAATGGAACGATTTGCTTCTAAATCAAAACGATTTCTTCATAGAACAAAAAATTGTCGTATGGAAAATTTTATAAAATCTATTAAATACTATATTTAAAAAATAGTCCGCGGTCAAAAACGGACCATTCTCGTTAAATCGACTCTTATGAAATTTTGATGGCACCCTAAACTAAGCGTTGTGGGTATCATAAGGTCGGCATGAGCATATTTATAGTATATACTTGTTATTTCGTTAAATTTAACGTGTTTCCTTAATGTGAGCTGTTTACGTCTAATAAATAGATATTGGTAGTCAATCACAAATAATGTTTTATTGATTTAATTTACATTTATTTGGTTGTCGTTTCTTTTTTCTTTTTTTAACGAACCTTATTACACCCCTTTTTATGTTCAAAGAATGTTTTATCGAAATCTGTATAAAGAAGCATAAAAAATAAATAATTTTATTATTTTGAGACCATATGTTACTATAACGATTTCAATTACTTTACAAACACATTTCGATTATTGACAATGCGAAAGTAAAAAATCTTAACATATCAACACTCCTTGTGAAAACATCTTTTGCATGTTTTCTAGATGTTAAAAACACTTCCTTAACAAGCCACCACCAAAGCTACCATTGAACATTAGGCTCTATTAAAAAAAAAAAGATATTGGTAATAGAAATAAATAAACAAGAATTACTTAGAACATAAAGAAATTTCTAAGATATATTACCCTTGGCAAAAAAATAATAATAATAAGTTAAGCAAATTGAAGAATGAAAAAAGCACCCACTTAATAGGGCACAGACTTTCTACAAATGCAATAGTCCTTCCCTTTCCAAAATCAACAAAATTTGCATATTTATTTAAAAAAAAAAAAATGAAAGAACGTATAGCTACAAATATAAATGACTGGAAATACCAGCTACTCAAGCATTTCCTGTTTATACTCACATATCTTTCCTTTATTGCCTTTGTCTCTTTTTACCCGTATCCTTAACAATCCTTGTTAAACTTTCGAGTAGTTTAGCTCTGAAAATTCTTCGAATCCATTTGATATTGTAATGTTTTTCCTTCGTTTTCTATTTTTTGGCAATATATTTTCAATAGCAGCAATAGAACAACAATTGCATTGAAGCTTTAGACTTGGAACTCAGGGTTAATATTATGCCATAATATTTATTGCGACATTTTTTTCCGGTACCAACATTCAATGTCTTGCTTTTTAAATGGTCGGTCTTTACTTTACAACATATGCAAACATTAAAAGGATGAGGATAATACAACAAAACAGAACGCCGGAGCAGAGAGTGGAAAGAAATTTGAATAGCGGAAACGGAAATGGCGTATAGACACTTCAGTCATGTTGTTGATAGATACATATTTACATACACACACGAGTACATCTCAACTATATCAGTCCACTATTGAGGCAGGTTTATGTGTGTATTTGTTAGTAGATGTGTGTTTGTATTTATTTTATATAGACATCAATGTTTTGTAATAAAACTAAACAATGTTGAGATAAAAATTTATTTTAAAATAAATTGAATTTGATATAAATTGCTAAATTTTCTTGTTATATTATTACACATTTTTTTTAGTATATATTGATAAGATAATAAGAAGGAATCTTAAAAACAATGACATTTTAGAAACAACTTATTTTTTTTTGCTTAAAGATGAGGCAAAGGCAACTTGGACAAATTGGTATCAATACATAAATCGGTTTAAGATTATGAAAGACTGAACAATTCTTGACTCATAGTTGAGCATAGGTCCTCAACTATCCTTTCAGACTTCAGACTTTGCTGCTTGCAACTCAATTGATCTGCTTCATGTTCTAGCAGGTGTACCAACACGACGGCCCATTCCTTGTGGATTTCAACTAAGCGCTTGTCGATGTTTGTATTTGGCCTTCGAAATGTGTGGCCTATCCAACGCCATTTCCGTTGACATGCCCCTGTGAAAGCAAGGTATGTTAAAGTCGCGTTAAGTAAATTATCATTACTTATGCGATTCGGCCACCATATGCTAAGGATTTGCCGTAAGCATTTGTTTGCAGTTGTTTATCGATGGCATTTGTACGTTTCCATGTTTCGCGGGCGTTAGTTGTATATTCGTAACTTAATTGTTGTTGATATTTAATTGCTGAGATTTCCAAATAGCTCGAAGAATGCCGAATGCAGATTTCGCCTTATTAATACGCTTTTTAATATCCTCTGCGCCACCTTTAGTATATACTAAGGTAATTAAGATACATTCAATAACCTCGTTATCCACACTAAGATGTCTCAACGGGTTTGTGCCATAGCCTCCGGGCATAATCTTTGCCTTGGAAATATTGATTTCCAGCCCAGTTGTCCGAGATTTAGCAGTGATAACGTTAGATTTCTCTTGAAGGTGGCCTGAGCTTTAGCTTATACGACATATGTCATCGGCATATTCCAAGTCCTGTAGTTGTTTAAAACCACATAGAGCCATGTTTATATACCATATAGAGCCATATGTCGATGACGAGGATAAAACGTATAGGTGACAAGATACATCCTTGCCTTACTACAGTAGTAGCGGAATTCATTATAGTGCTCTAGTACTATTCTTATTGTGTTGATTAGATCAACACAAGAAAAAATTACTAGACTGAGTACTTTGATCGGTATTGGTAAGTGTTATACCTTGAATTTATTGCAGTCTTTGGGGTCACCCTTTTTTGGTACTTTGACTAGTGTAGCCTCATTCCAGGAGATTGTGAAAGTCAATTTATTGCGAAAGCCGACCAGATGGACTGATATCTTTAAATCGATTCAGGAAGTGATTTAAAGTCTATTAGTGTAATTAAAGGTGAGTCTAAGACCAATATACTTAAAATACCCTTTCCACCTATGATGATAACGGGTATATAAATGAACAGACAAAGATACAGATATATACATCTAAACAAGGATGTTAGACCTACTTACAATAGTGTAGGTTTAACACTTCTGTTATCCTTGTGGAGCATAGGGCCTCATAGTGTGTGTACGTTCCATGTCGCAAACTTTAAACTTTTTTTAATGCCTATATTAGGTTTTATAGTCCGATTTCTTCGGATAGAATTGGTTTCATTCCTCAGGATGTTCTTGCATAGATTAGGCACCTCCAAAATTCAGTAGTATATTCTGTAATGCTGTTTATTTCCATGCTTAAAACATCGTGTTCAGTCAATGGATGATGAGTCCAAAGACAAGAGCCACGTTTGTAAAGCGAGCCGCTCGATCCGAAACTGACGCCATTTGAACAGGCTTTACAGTTTCGTACTTTACCAAGTATAATTATCTAAGACCTTTAGACCAAATACGTCGGAATGGCTCTAAGATAACTCCCTCTCATGTTAGCCCTTACCTAGAATTCCACTCTGGTTGTTTACCGCATCATCAACTAGGTTGTTTAGGTTTCCAGGATGTACCACGAGTAGGTGCGAGTAGGAATTGAATACAGTTATTACCTATTAGCAGCACATCCAGGCAACAAATGCATCCCATTTACATCCCAGGTTTAACACTGAACTCCCAAAAACTTTGTTACAAACTATATAGCAAACCAATAATGCCCACAATTTAAAGTTTCCATTAGCCATAATACAAAAATCTATTACATCTCATTACAAGGCAAAATAAATAAAAATCTAACATAAATTTTGTACAATGTGCAGGCGTGTTGACAAGATAAAGTCCTTTTATATTATATCATTTCAATTTCAATAAAAATAAAATTTCATTTCTTTTTCGCTTCGAAAGGAACTTTAGAAAAAGTTTTCGCTTTTTTTTTTTGTTAAGGGAATAGTTATATAAGAAAGAAAAAATCTATGTAAAAATTATTATTAACTTTTTCTATGTATTAAACAAACAAGGTCATTGAAAGTATTTATACGTTAAAACTATTAAATATTTTTTTATTTCAATTTTTTTACAACATTTAACTACTTTTTCGCTTTGGCTCTGTATATGTGTGTGTGAAAAAGTTTTGCTCTGTTTTCTACAACTTTTTATTTTACAGTTTTAAGCCTCAAAGTTCGTTTCAACTCTTCAGTAGAGAGTTTTTCTGATTTCCTCCCTCATTCGGTAGCTTTAAGTGCAAGAAATCATAGTTGAGTAGTCAAAGGTAAATACTGTATAACAGTTTAATGTTGAGTGAAAATATTGTATAAAATAATACAAAAGCAAAAGAACGAAATGAAAAAAATAAAAAAAAAAAAAAAACGAAATAAAATGAAAAAATAATATTGTAAAAATATAAGTTATAAGGATACTTAATATGTTTGTTATTTGCTGCAGGGTTTGTTTGGATGCTCGTTCGTTCATTCGTTTGTTCATTTATTTCCTAAAGTTTGCAAATATGAAAGCATTTGCTGTTATAATTTTCTTTTAGAAAAGAAAAACTGAAAAAACAAGAAGTGAAAAAAACAAACAATTGTTAAATTGTAACAAAACGAAATTTTTTTTCAACTAAAACATTTAAAGGAAAATTGTTAATGTAGGTTAACAAATATTTAATATAAAAAGTTGTTGAATTTAAAAATAATGACTATGATGCAGGTATTTTAAAATTTAATTATAAATTTCATTAAAATGTTCTTTTGAAAAAATATGAACCATGATTTATTTTGTTCAAATTGTAAAATTAATAAACTCAACAAATTTATCTTACCATTAACAAATTGCTACTATTTACCCAAAATATTTAATTTTACAATTTTATAGGTTTTCAATCTTTTTTGAGAATGGTTTGATAAAACTTTTGTTAAGACAAATTCTGACAATGCTAGAAAACACTTAACTATTTAGCTATATAAAATTTAATTACCCAAAAACATTTTTATATTCAACACAAATTTTATAGCTAACTCATATGATAGAAAAGAAAAATGTACCCCGTTATGTGTTTTAGTGCGTTTGAATGTTTTAGAGTTTTCCTAATCATTTATCATACATTATGTTTATGACCGTTAAGTTAAAATAGTTATTTCTTTTTTCACATTTAAAACAATACTCAAAGATGTTGTTAAACGATTTTTATGGCCATAAATGTTTACCAATTTTTAGGTTAATAACGGCTTAGAATGTTTACGTAAATGCATTAACATATCCACAACAGCGCCAGTCAATGGCCGTAATACTCCTGCTATAACAGTTTTAATTGCCCATAATATTTAGAAAGATATTCATACATAAAGCACCAAAACATTTTAGATAATATTTCATCTATTCCATATCCAAATAGCACAATGCTTTCTAGTATTTTCATAAACATAAATAAAGAATTTAGGTTCTTAAAGTCTAGTGTGTGCAAAATAGGCTGTTATGTAAAAATTAGTTTTTAGTCTTTCTATTTTTCGTGGTCACTTAGTCTATTCATCCATTTTATGCTCGATATAATAATAGCTTCATATTATAACCAGGCGAAGGCAGCCCGTACCACCAGAAGCCGAAGACATTTATTAATTTTCGTAATTATCACCGCCGTGTAATGAACCGCCGTGGTATAGCAGGTTAGTCATCCGCCTAGCATACCAGAGGTCCCAAGTTCAATCCCTGTCAGGCTCACTTGAAAAAAATTAATTTTCAAAAAAGCGGCGGTTTCACCTCATAACTCAGCTAGCCACTGGTTATTGAGTATTAGGCTATGAAAAACTTCTCTAACTAATGCATTTGCCGTTCGGAGCCGGCGTTAAAACGTAGGTCCCTTTCAATGAGTCTAAAAATAGAATCGGATGCAGCTCATTGTCTGAGAGAAGTACCCCTTGTTCCAATTGGAATGTTGTCGGGGAATTATATATATATATATATATATGTATATATATATAATTATCACAATCATTAATAAAACTGGAAAATCGGAAAATTTTCGATAAAAATATTTTTCTATAGAAAAATTTTCAATAAAAAAAAGTTTATTGAAAAATTTTCCACAGAAAAATTTTTTAGAAAAAAAAATTTTAAAAAAATTTTTTATTAAAACATTATCTATAGAAAAATTTTTGATAAAAAAATGTTCTATAGAAAATTTTTATAAAAAAATTTTCTGTAGAAAAAATTTTCTATAGAAAAATTTTTGATAAAAAATTGTCTATAGAAAAAATTTTAATAAAAAAAATCTTTAAAGAAAATATTTTGATAAAAAAATCTCTATAGAAAAATTTTTGATAAAAGAATTGTCTATAGAAAATAAGTTGTAAATCTATCTATGCATTTTTTTATACTAAGATTTTACTTACCACTTATTTGTTTCCAAAATCTATTATTGTTTTATACTATAACGGCAAGACTGATTCCGATTACTCGGTATTAAGATCTTACAAATTTATACCTTAAAATTCTTTAAGATCTCTTTTTATACTCTTACTTAGTGGCCGTGATCATAATTAATATTATTATTGTATTTATTTATTTATTGCCGCCTTCGATATCGATGGAAATGTAAGATATTTCAGAAACATTTCTGTGGAATACTTTTAAGATAATCTAAGCAATATATAACATATTAGATTCACTTCAGTTCATAGTGCAGCACTAAATTCTTAAACCAACTGAGACTCCCAAATTTTGAAAGCTTTTGATCAGGCGTAGGCGGCCCATACTGCAAGAAGCCGAAGACTTTTTGTAATTTTCGTAAATGTCACAATCATTAATAAGCTCGTGAAAATGAGTAATAAAAGCATTCAGTTGGGGTTTGGGATGTTTACAAAGTCGGTTGGTGACGCTTTGTAAAAAAAAATACAAAATCAAAATATACAATTTATAGCAATAAAATATACGTTTCGAGAGAACAAAGAAATATAATCTCGAATATCGTTGCCATGACACAATTGTTAAACCGAATTGGGAATATTTTTCGAAACAGATAAAAAATATTTTTAGTTAACTTTTTTTATAGAAAATTTTTCGATAAAAATTTTTTCTGTAAATATTTTCGATAAAAGTTTTTTTTTTCTATAGAAACATTTTCTATAAAAATATTTTTTCATAGAAAAGTTTTTTATATTCAGTTGTCACTAAAAAATTTTTCTATAGAAAAATTTTTATTACAAAAGTTTTCTATAGAATGTTCTGAAACAAACATTCTAACAAACATTTTGTATAGAAAAATATTTAATACAAAAATTTTCTAAAGAAACATTTTTGATACAGATATTTTTCTATAGAAAAATTTCTGATAAAAAAATTTTCTAAAGAAAAATTTTTGATAAAAACATTTTCTATAGAAAAATTTCTGATAAAAAAATTTTCTATAGAGAGCCTTATACTTAAATTTCTGTATCGCAATTTAAGCAATTTGAGATTCTCACTAAAGGGGCAATGTAGTTTGAACTAAAGCATATTCGTTTCCGTTTGAATACATAAACAAATGACATAAATATTATTGATTTCCTATTTATGTCTTTCTAACTAGAAAATATATGATTAACGCCTGTTTTCCTTTTGTTCCGTTTCCTGTAAAATAAAACTCTTTTTCAAATTTATTTATAGATTTTTTTTGTAAGTTTTATTTCTTTAATTTCTTTTTGTCCACCTTTTTCAGTCTTTGTATAAGAAATAACATTTTTGTTTTAATTTAATTTAGTTTGTATGTTTTTTTGTTGTTGTTGGGATTTTTTTTTAATATTTTTAATATAGACTATAATTAAATGTAATTTTAGTGTTTCCTTCTTAGTTTTAAAGTAATTTTGTTTGTTGTTTTTTTTTGTTAAAGATTAAGAATAATTTCTATGTTTAAATTTTAATATATAAAGAAATTTACAATTTAGGGCTTAGTATTAATATATATCTCTTTATTTTTTAGTTTTTTAATAATATTTTGAAACTTATTTATAAAAGAAAAATTTTAAGTAAAATTTCCATGGATGAAATGAATTTATATAAGAAAATTTAAATAAAATGTTCAATAAAACTTTTATCTTAAAAAAATTGTATACAAACAATTGATAAATCTCGTTTTTATTTGAAAATTCAGGCACTATATAGTATACTATAAGTCCAACTAAAACTAAACTTTAATTATTGTTTGGTTTAAGAAAATTATATATATATCAAAGGAAATGTTATACTTACTTTCTTAATAATAGAGAAATTTGAAACTCTTTTCTTATGTTTTAAATAAAAACTATTTTCTTTTATATTTTTTGTTTAATTAAAAAAAGAACTTAATTTTTTTTTATTTATTTATGAAATTATTTACAATTTGTTGCTTTAATTTTTAATTTTTAGTTTATAATTAAAGTATTATAGTTTTTTTTTTTAATTTATTTGTTTATATACAATAGATATAATTTATAGTTAATAATAAATTTAAGTATTTATATGTAATAATTAATTTTCTCTTGTTTTTAATATTGTCATTTTATTTTAATGTTATTTATAGTTTTAACCTGAAATTAGGAAAAAGAAAAAAATTCAAATTAAAAATTATTAGAAATTATTTTATCAAAATTTGAAAAAAAAAAACTACAACAAACAAAGATTACTTTTGAAAAAAAAAAATATTAGTAAAACTAAATAATAGTAGTAGAATTTAATAAAAAAAATTATATATAAAAAGCAGAGGAACTTTTTGTAGATTTTGTAAGTTTTCATATATTTTTATAGAAAATAAAATTTTGAAACAACAATTTTTACTCAAAAATCAAATAACTTTTAGAAATGTAGAGAAAAAGTGTTTGATTTACTTTTAAAGAGATATTGAAAGTATTTAGTAAATATTGCTAAATATGTTGCTGATAATAAACATGAAATATTTTTATATTAAATTTCAATAATTGTCGTCCTAATTTTCCAAAGAACACCATAAACTTGAATTTTTATAGCATATTTTTTAAAAAATGCGCTAGTGTCTAGCACCTATTGTTAAGTTTGGCATGAAGTCATTTCTTTTAGTTACAATAACTTGAATAATTTATATCGGGTATTTTTTTTTTAATTACGAACGTTTCTTAGCGATTGTTTATAAGAATTTTCGAAGTGGATTATTGGAACAAAATTGCATTGAAGAATTAAATTTTTGCGGTAAAGCATCGAAGTCGTTTCGTAAACAAAAAGTTGCTTTGTTTTAAAGAACATTTTTTGAACTTTTAACAAATGTTTATAAACATGTTTACATGTTTATAAACATTTGTTTATAAACATTTGTATACATAATTATAAACATTTGTATATATGTTTATAAGCATTTGTTTATAAACAGGTACATTTAAGAGACGTTAAGGTACATTTAAGAAACGTCATGTACATATAAGAAATCTCTTAGTACATTTTTTGCTATTTTTTTGTTGCTTAGTAGAACATATGGGCCGGTGCTTCAAAGTCTATTTTGGAGTTTCTCGACCGTGTACAAGAGGGGGCGAAGGTGCTTATCGGTGACAGTAGGGTAGCTAACTCTATTGCCTCATTGGAGCATCGTCGTAATGTGGATTTCACTGTTTTATCGCTACTATAATGGGATGTGCTCAAATTAAATTAGGGATCTTGTTCCTGAAACCCGTACATTTCTTCGTAGCATACGCAACTCAACAAGGGCTCATCCCTTTGTGTTCGATTTTCCAGTGGATCGCAAGACGCACTATAGAGAAAAATCATTTTTAAGCCGTACAGCACGAATGTAGAATAAACTTCCTTCTCAGTCTTTCCCTCTAATTATGATATCCAAAGGTTCAAATCAAATATCCACAAACACTACTCCCTCTATCCTTCTTAGCACAACCTATTTTCCTAGTTCCATCACAATGCATATGCATATGTAGGGGTCATCCCCTGAGTGTTGGTCCAATATAAAAATAATGGCTGATATTACAAAAGAGAAGTTTTAAAAATTTTCTAATTTTAATTTTTAAACTAGAACAAATTTACACAACAATAGCATTATTGAAAAATGACAGCTTTCTATCTGCCTTGAATAGAAGAGGTTCAAAATGTTAAATTTTTTACAAGTTTTTCTTTTGTGCAACGAAAAAAACACTAAGAATAAGAATTGCATTAGAGCAACATTTTTTCCGAAAAAGAATACTTAGTTTTTAAATCTTGTTTGGAAAAAGTTTATAAACATTTTTGCCATTACAAAATGTTTATAAAGTTTTAAAGTGTTAAAGAAAGTCATAAGTAAATAAAGGTTTTACAATATTTATTTATTTTTTATTTAAAACTTGTTTATGAACTCTAAAATTTTCTAATTTTTTTGTTATTTTAAAAATTTCTATAAACATGTAGATATCTACATGTTTATTAACTTTATATTACTTTCAAATTTAGACTAAACTAAAAAAATTAAGTCTATTTTAAAACGATTTGAATGGTTTTTAAATTTTGCCCTTTATTTGCCAAACCAAACAGTTTAATCCTTTAAATATCAAATAAAATCTCTATTAATTTCCATAAATTCTTTTGATTTATTTCATTTATTTTTCATGTTTAATAAATTTTCAGTTTAATTTTAATTCAAATTTATTTCTATTTACAGTTCAATATATTTTCATGATTTTTTTCTTCGATTTCTAGCAAAAAAATTAACACTTTAATATAGAGTATATTGGCCTTAAACTGTTAAATAAATATTTTTTTTGTATTACTTTTTTAGTATTTGTTTATTTATACTATTTTTTTAAATTTTAATTTATTTTATTCGTATATATATAATTTTGTTGTGTTTTTTTTGTAGATTTATTTTTCTCTTATTTTTGTTCAATTTAAATTTTTAATTTATGGTGTTATGAATTCTAGTTATTATTAGTTTTTTAGTTTTTCCCTTTACTATTATGAAATATATGAAAAAAATATTTTTATTTTAATTTAAATTTTATATAATCCCTTGTTTCATTTTGCTTGTTATATTTTTTATGTATAATTTATATTTTTTGTCTGTTATATATATTTTATTATTATTTAGTTTTGTTTCCTTTAAGTTTTTTTGTTGTTTTTCTTTATTATTTTTATTTAGAAATAAATATTTGATAATAATTTGTTTGTTTAACTTTTAAAAAAACCACATCTAAATATATTTTTACTGAACTTGACAAATTGAAGTCGGAAATAAAAGCCACGAGACAAATTAAAGAGATTTTGAAAAATATGCCAAAATTTCTAAATTTTTGGTTTCTAATGTAAAAAATGTGAATGGATACTTTTAGAAAATTTTAGCAGAAATTAAAATTGAATTGAAAAAATGTTTGTGACAACTAAGTCTAATGACTTTGACCTCTTGTTCGCTTAATGAATTGTACTATTTGTTTCCCACAGTTACTTATTCTTCCGATTTTACAATCATTTCGTTTTCACTGGTTTCCTTGAGAATTATCAATATCAATTTAATGATAATTATCAATACTATAAAATAGCAAATGGTACAATTTCTGTTCCCCCTACACCCGTAATAGGAGTTGTTGTTGTTATACATACATATAATTTGTCATAATGCTGCGCGTCACACAGTGTTATTTCTTTATAAATCGAAGTGCAAAAAATAGAAGGAGTTACCCTATAATGATGAAATTTTGGATACTTGTTCAATTTTGTATAGATAAAAATTTTAAAATTTTCGAAATCCGTCGACTCCTTAGGGTACCTGCGTAGGGCCCAAATTTTTTCACCTATTTTTCTTCCCAATGAACAAGTTGCAATTCTAAATCGAATTTGGTGAAATTCAATACACGTCAATTAACTAATTCTAAAAAGAGGTCTAATAATTTTGATTGAAACTTGTCGACTCCTTGGGGTACCTGCCGTCATTTTTGCACCAATTGGGCCGCTATTTTTTTACCAATTATTTTTTTCAATGTATAAAGCCACAATTCTCATCAAAATTAAAAAAAAAAATCGTCACACGTCTATTAGTTTATCCCAGAAAGAGTTATACTTATTTTTTTATTGAGATCCCTTGACTCTTTGAGGTACCAGCCTAGGACCTCCATTTTCACTTATTAATGTTCACAATGTATAAACCAGGATTTGATAAAATTTGGCACACTTCCATTAGATTATCCAAAAAAAAGAGCTTAACCAATTTTGATTAAAATCCGTCTACTCCTTAGGGTACCTGCTTTGGACTCCCATTTTTCGTTAATTTTTCTTCTCAATATAAGCCGCAATTCTCAACAGAATTTGATGAAATTCGGCACACATCTATTGGATGACCTAAAAAAGAACGCTACTAATTTTGGTTGAAATCCGTCGACTCCTACTAAAATTACACTTAAATTCAATTTGATGAAAAAGCAACGCCTAAACGACTGCAACACTTTTTGCTTAAGTTATGCGTAACAATTAATATGACTTTTTTTCAGAAAATTTTGAACTTTGTTCTACGATCGGTAAATTTCGGTATATTGTTTGAGCACAATCTGAAGAAGAGACTTTCAGCTTTCAACTGGTTATGGTGGGAGCACCGAGAAAAACCGAGCCAATTCAGTTTTTGTCCAAAGAAAAATGAAAACACTGAATTTTGTAGAGCTTTTTTGATTTCCTGATATCTCCCAAACTGTATAAGAGATTGAGTTATTTGTTTATGCAGACTAAAGCTAAGGTTCTACATCTTAATTGAATTGACATCAAGATTAAAGCTGTGAAACTATATTCGATGCATGAGCTACTGAGTTTGATGAAAAATTCCATTACTTTTCGTTTAAGAAGATTAAGCTATTGTAATACCTTTTTTATAAAACATTCTTCTGTTATCCTTGACTCCCAGTGGAGCATAGGGCCTCATTTTATAAAAAAAATTAACTTTTTCTTGAAAATAATTTTGATCCTAAATATCTAGACTTCTCTAGATCTACTCAATAGAACTGCATCATTAGATTTTTCAAAAGCGGTGGTCCAAAAAGGCCTTTTTGCAGCAGAAATATCATTGCTGTAAAACTATTTAGTAATAAAGCTTTATTTTTAAAAGTTTTTTTTGCAAACATTTTTCAGGATACATTTTTTTCACCACTTCTATTTTATAAAGCTTTTAATTTTTACTTTAGAACTTTTAAGTAAAATCTCTTTAATATAGCCCCCGTTTGAAAAAGTTAAATATATTAAAAAATTGTGTGGCTTAATTATAAATGTAAGAATTAAAGTTTCTTTCATCTGTTCCTCGTTACCATCTTGTTTTGTAATTCACATTTACTTTTAAATTTCTTTACTAAATAAATCCTCTACTATACTTTGTTGTATTTCACTTTTAGTTTTATGTTTTTCAAATTTTTTGTATTTTATTTCGTATTTTCTTTAAAGTTTTAGTTTAGTTCTACAAAGTTAATAATTTTCCATGCTAAATAAGTTCCCTGTTTTTGCCAAGTTAATTAATGTTAAATTATTTGTGTAAGAGTATGTTTTTTTGTTTGTTTCTTTAATAAATTTTGGTTATTAATTTCTGTAAGTAGATGTTGAGATTTTGGGAAATTTGTTGGAAAGTTTTTCTCTTTGCTGTTGTTGTGTTTTTCTTAAATTTAAATAAACTGACCGTTACTTTTTCAAAACAAACTTTTTTTAGACATGCTCTTTGATACTTTAATGATAATAATAGTTTTCTTTTACTTGTTGTTGCGGGTTTTGTTTGTTTTTTTTTGTATTGTATTAAACTAATTTTATATAACTACACATTGTATTATAATTATTATTTAAACAATTGCTTAATGCCACAGTATCACTAGAAGATCCTTCATCAATGATCAACTTTTCTCTACCATTATATCATACATAGACTATATGAGGTTTATTAAGAGTACCACCACCACCAACACCACTACCACCAACAACACTACCACTACCCATACTATCAAAACCCGAATTCAAGCCCATACCAATACCATTCAGAAGTCCCGACCCCGCATGCTGATGATGAGAATTCATTTTGTGTTTACCGTTTGTTGAGGTTTTTGTCATAGTGTGAGCATCTGGATAATCATAATGATCGAATTTCTCATATAAATGCTCAGGTTCATCGGTGTAGGTGTTTGAGTCCTTAACGGGAGGCAATTCCCAGGGCTTTAAGGCTCTATATTCATTGGCAATAGCCTGAGCTGTTAGGTATCTCTCCAACTCCAGTTTGTCCACTTGGGGCAGGGTTTGATGATAATCGTGATGATTAATAGGATGTATATTATGATGGGGTAGTGTTGATCTTTGGCTTTGCAAAGTATGATGGGGATAGGCACCATTCATTAAAGTGCCAGCAATTCCCCCGTTGGCCTGAGCGCTGAGAGGCTGGTGAGGCAATATACGATCATGTACATTGACTATAGATTTGCCTGAGCGTAAGCTGCGATCATGCATTAACTTCCTGCGTCGCTTAACAAATCTCATATAGAAAACTATACTGGCTCCAGTCATGACCACCAGCAAACAGGTGAGTACTGCACATACAATAGTTACCACATGTGCGGGACAGGTAATTTCTCCCTCAGTCATAGCTGCCAAATGTTTACGTGTTCTTCGATTATCATGCCATACCTCACAGCCAATACGTTCTGAATCCAATTTCAGATAACCGCTATTCATAGCTGCCGCTGGATTTGTGTACTGAAACTTTAAATTTACATCTTTTTTGCGTTCAGCCACATAGGCTGCTACCCTTACTAGATTATCATCTGCTTCAGCTGAACCCAAGGCAGCCACTGAACCTGCATCATGAGCCATCATATTATCGGGTTTCATATCGCCTCCCTGTTGGCCATTGTCAAAATTGCCCGTTACCAAACGCCACAGCCAGAAGAGCGTGCAATTACACTGTAAAGGATTATCCCCTAAATAAAGCTTTTCCAATTGATCGATTGGAAATTGGGCAGCGTATAGGGTTTGTAAACTGTTGGCCTGCATATAGACATCCACAATGTTGGGATTGCCCTGGAACATGCGCATGGGTATATCGCTTAGCAAAGGATTGTTGTTAAGATACAATATTTGTAAATGGGTGTTGTCTACAAAAGCTCTGAAAGTAGACAAAATGGTAGAAATGTTTTTATAAAGACATATAAGAAAAATAACTAAACGTAAGTATATTTTTGTTTGAGGTATAATCAAAAAGATTTAAGAAAAAAAAAAAAAAAAATAAAATTTAACTAAATAACTTATAAAAGAAAAATTTTGCATACAAATTCAAAAGCTCTGTATAAGTGAGAATCTTGAATATAAGCTTTCTCTAAAAATGTTCTTTCAAAAAATGGTTAATTAAACTGTTTCGAATAAGAAGCTTTATAAAAAGATGTTACAGAATCTTTTTATAAAGCTTCTGCACTTCTTCTGTTGCACTTCTATACATTTATTTACCATATGGTCGTTTTGAAAAGTTCCACAAAAAAGAAAGTGTTCCGTTTTTACTCAAATTCGTAAACAACTAATGGAATCAATTATCTAATTAGAGAAAGCTAAGACACACACACGTGTTCATGAAATGTATGTTTGTTTGTGCGTTTATGAGCTTTTTATTGTTTTAATCCACTTTAATTTCACTTTTGGCAGAAAAAAATGTATGCAATATCTTTATATTTAAGGCTCTTTGCTTTATCTACACTTTCAAATTCGATTCTTCCCTGTAAAATCACTACTGCAACATTTTAATTTCGTACTTACGTTGGTTTGATACAGCAGAACTTATCTAAAGCCTTCATAAAGACGACTTCTAATAGAGCAGCGAAACTACATGTTGATAGTCGGCCTTATAGTTATACATTTCACCATAGGTTAAAAGGGTATTATAAGTTCGTGCTGATGTATGTAACGCATAGAAATATTTGACTTAGACTCACCAATAGATTTAGAATCATTTCACTTAGAATCACTTTCTAAGTCGATTTTGCGATAGCAGTCCGTCCGTCCATCCGTTTTGTGGAATTTTTCACAATTTGGTTAGGTATACGAACGAAGCATAATTAATCTGAATCGAAAATTTTTATAGACAATATAGCGCTTTTCCTAGATATCTATTCATTGGGCTAAATATCCATAATACTGTTGAAATTTTTTTGAAATGTCTATTTTAGTACCCGATCAATTTTTCTTTCAATTTTTCAATTACTTAAAGTTCAACAATTTCGTTTTCAAGGGTGAATACTTCTGTGAATTGTATTTACTTCAAAACATTTCTCACTAAGAAACCTGTAACTAAACATTGAGTTTAAAATTCTTCCCCTTCAAAATGAAATTTAATATTTCTAACTTTCCAATCATTTAAATACAAGGTATAACTTACTCCCGTACCTACTCTATTCAATTTATTTGCAATCGGATATTCAATGTTATCCAAAATATTGATTTATTTAAACCGACATGTTTTTTAACCTTTCTCACACTCATTAAACGGAATCCCCACCAAAAATAAATCAAGCATTAAAAATTTGTTCATACATTTAGCAAATTTTCAAATGGATATTGGAGGTGGAAAAGGATAAATGAATGAATGAATGGTTGGATGGAAAACATAAAACATCAACAAATTGCCGGTACAAAAACAAAACGTTCTTTTAGCCGGTTGTTGGTAAACGAATTTGTATTTTAACACTTCGACGGTAAAATGGAGGGGGAATAAAACATTTCAAGAATTTCTTTTGGTAAAAAGTATACAATTTCATAGAACTTGTTACCTTTATATAAACAATAAAAAGGGCGATATCCAAGTACTAGAAGTATTTAAAGTTCTTTCATTATAAAAACATGACTTTATTTTAAAAGGGTTAAAACTGGTAAAAGGATATTGATAACATTAATTTGTTTATTTAAACGTGAGCAACCCTTTTCTTTATTTGCATTTAAAATACTTTAACTACATACAGAATTATCATATGAATACTAAACAATTATAAAATAACACACATTCTTCGGAGTTAAGGATAAATGATATGTATAAGATTTCTATCTTTATAGTATTTGCAATTAACACCCAACAAATTAGAAAATTAATTTCTAGCTTTGGGTAATGACTATTTTGAACTGTCTGGCCAAGTTGTTAATAAAAAGGGTAAAATTAGTTTTTAATTAAAAATTGTTTAAAACTTAAGAGCTTTACGAAAGTATTTGTAAGCAAAACCTTGATTATTAAATATTTATCTGCTTTCCAAGAGATTTTTCTTTCCTATTATCATATTTTCATCTTTTGATTTTTCGTGTCTTGTAACTTATTAAGTTGGCAGCATAATTTTCCATTTGTTTCTTTTCCAACATAATTTATGTGGCATTTTTAACATGCCACTTAGCTTTAGCTGACATATTTTTCATAATAAAACTTTTTTCTTATGCTTTTTGTTGTCTTTAGCAGCGGAACCGTTAACACTGCTGCTCTTTTTGTGTGTGTGTGTGTGTACAGAAAAGCTTTGTCTGTTTGTCTGCTTTTACTAGTTTATTTTATGTTTATTGTTGCTATTATTGTATTTCATAAACTTTTCATATTTGAACATATTTTGTTTTAATATACCTGTCACTTTAAAATAACATGAGCTGTTTATTAGATTAATATGACTGTCTTGTCATAAAAATTTAACAAAATACTTAAATAGTTGAAATTTCTGTTGTGTGTTTTTCTTTTGCAGTTGGGGGAGGATATCGTTAATAAAAATTAATGGAAAATGTGTTAATACGAGATATATGTATATTCACATAAAAAGTAATTAAAATATCTTGGCATTATACTAAAATTTTACAGTAGATCAGAAAATAAATGAACAATTTTCTTAAAAGCTTTTTTGATTCAATATATTTTTACTTTTTGCAATATTTGCATAAGAAAGCAAAAACTCTAAGAATTTTTTATTTATAAATAAAAAGTTTCGTATATAAAGCTTAAGCTTTTATGGAGCTTACACATTTTCATTTATTAAAATAACATAATTGAAAGATTAAAGCTTTAAATAAAGCACATCAAAAGAAAAATCTGAACATAAAGTTTTAATTTTTCTTAAGCTTACAAAAAGCTTTTCAAAAAAGTCAAAATATAATAAAAATTATGTTGATCAACATTTTATTTATATGATTTTTCCACATTTTATAATGTAAACAAGTGAGTATTATCTACAAAAACTCTGACATTAAAAAAGATTTATAGAACACATTTATATATCCTTATCTTGCACAGGATTAAAACATCAAAATTACATATATGTGACCCGGTCTATGAGAAGGGTGGGTTATGACTCAAAAACAAGATTTCGAAAAACTAGCTAAAATGTTGAAAAATTTTGAAAAATTAGCTAATTTTTAGAAATTTTGTTTTTGAGTCATAAGCCACCTTTTCATAGACCGGGTCACATATAACTTTAAAAAATATCCATTTTGATTGTGGTATATAAAAAGCTTTTTGATAAATTATAATCGATCTGCTAAAGAAAGTTTATGATATTTGTATAAAGTCAATATAAGCTTTCTTATTGAAACTTTAAGCTCTTTAAAACTACATAAACTTGTTATACCGTACATCAGGCAGATAAATCCCAGGAACAAAGTTAAAGTGTTTTTGGAGTGATCCCAGAATATGACTGTTTAAGAATGGGTCATATGAAGACAACTATAGGTAACTTATGTTAGATTTACTGGCCGAATTACGATACGATTCGATGAGTGTTAAATATATTTGTGTTGCGTACTATAAGGAGATTGGTAATATTTGATATTATACATGATTGTTCATTAATTTAACTTATCTAATTTTCTTGGAATAATTGAACTAAGGGTATTCGTATAAATTATATAATCAGCAACACAATTCCATCAATGAGAATATGATTTTCATTCACCCCCCCTAAACTTATGCAACAATTTTCTGAAAAGCTTTCTGTATTTTGATATTTAACGAATGCCGTAATTTGGTTTACATGTTATTATTAAGCTTGTAACTATAGCTATATTGAACCTTCTTTTCCAAATATTATATACCCAAAATCAATATCTAAGTCAAAAAAACTATATCTGTTTCCGTCCGTCTGTCCACGAAAATCTATATTATCTTAAAAATATTTTTTAAATCTTATGTTTTTAACACATTTGCAGTATTAAAGTTTAAATTTATTAGAAAATTTAGCAATTTATTTCACTGGTAATTAAAGCAAAATATAGCTTTACTTCCTGCTGGAATTTCCTAAATATATGTAATTGTTTATTTATTGTTGTTTCGAGTAAATATCAAACAAATAAACAAATAAAAAAACAAAAGTAGAGAATAGAAAATAAAAATACCTAGAAAAAAATTAAAGCTTGGGAAATGGGACAACTGTTTTATGGAAACATGTGTCTAGGTAAAATCAGTTACACGTTAACAATGAAAATAAAACCTACGTGTACGAATGACAAATATTGTTAGCAAAAAAAAAAAAGAAAAAAACATTACATATGTTAAGATTTTTCAATGTTTTGGCATAAGTATTTTCTGGTAAAACTTTTTATTTGGCAAACTCACAAAGTTACACGTAGCAACTTCTAAATGGGAACAAAGCATACGTGTACATATAACAAAGAGTTTAAGAAAGTCATATAGCATATTTTAAGGCTTATAATTAAAAAATTGTTAGTTATTGTAAATTTCTTCGGTAAGCTTCATGTGTGTTAATGAACTTAAAATGCTTGCATTTTATTTTGTAGGGGCTTTAAGTAGACTGTAGCAGAGTGTATTAATGTCAATGATATGATTTAGTATATATTACCATCAACCAGATAATGCCATAATGTCTAATCGTCTGCAATTTAATGTTAGATAATAAGGATTTAATGCAATAAAAAATAAAGTACTTGAATGTTATAGATAGGCTTTTATACGAGGGTAAATTGATAATTCAGATGAAAGTTTATTGCTTGAGTTTTTTGAAAAATGTTTAATGTTAAGGCTTTAAAGCAGCATTAATATTCTAACCATTAAGGCTTTTGGAAATACATACTTAGGCAAAGATAATATAATATAAAAATTTTGCACTCCATACATTTTTTTCTACCAAATGCGAAATTAAAGTTAATAAACAACAATTGAAAATACATAAACTTACAAACAAACATATATTTCATGAGCACGTGTGTATGCCTAAGCTTTCTCTCATTGGATAATCGACTTCTGTAGTTGTTTCCAAATTAGAGTAATATCGGTTTACTCTCTTTTTTTATGAGACTTTTCCAAACGACCATTGGGCAAATCAATGTACGAAAGTGCAACATCTTTATATTATATAGCCTTTAGTTTAAGCTTTCTTTAGATATATAATCTCAACCAGAAATTTACTCCATGAAGTCATATGAGTGCATTTAAGGAGTAATGCATTATTATGATCTTAACTCTCCTGACATTGAAATCATTTCTTCTAATGTGTCTTTCTTACTTATAAAATGTTTAAAGCCTTTTCAAACCATTCTCGTTTCTGCTAAATACATTAATAAATAATGTTACATGGAAAAAATGTGTGTTATATGAAAATTTTGTAAAATTAGCATAATTTCGTAGTAAAATTACCCAGAATTTAAATGAAACATTTACTAATACATTAAAAGCTTACAAATATTCTAACACATACTAAATACTTACTTAAATCAATCAAATACATGTATAATCGTGTGTTAGTTATAGCCCAGCAGTTTCAAGTTAAAGAATCGTTTCTAAAACTGGTGAAATAAATTGGAAGTTAACTTTATATAGGAGGGGGACATGAAGATAACTGCAAGTTAGTTGTCGGCTATGCTTAAAGTTACTATTATTTTGTTCACATGACAAGAACATTTAAAAATCGCTATTTATTTTTCTAGTATTGGATGTAGTCCTTAAATTCGAAACTACTGGTTTTATGTATATGAGTATTTGTAATATAGACACATGTAATTCTTTACAATTTATTTAATATTTCCCGTTATTTTAATAACAGCAAATGTAATTCGAAAGGTTTTTTATAAAAAAAAAAATGGAAGTCTAGCGATTTACTGGATCATTAGCATTAATTATTTCTCTGAATATTATATTTCAAGTGCTTTTATTACATCAATTATTTATAAATGAATTTTTGAAAAAAGCAACAACTTACCTTGAGTCAATGCGTTGCAGAAAATCTAGACGATTTAAATGTAATTCCCTCAAATGGAATAGGTTTAAAAATCCAACCGCTGGCAAATATGTAAAACGATTACCGCTCAGGGTTAAATGAGTTAAATTTGATAATTTGGAGAGTTGTTGTGTAGGCACCATCTGAAAAGGAAGAAAATAAATTAAATTATCTTAATTCACACCTGTCATCCTTAATTCAAATTAACTTTTTAATTAAAGACTTAAAGCTTCTAAGTATAATTTTAATATTTAACTTTTATTCAAGTTCAAGTTTGTTAAGAGTTTTGTCTAAGCCAGAAAAAGTAATATTCTTATAATTTGTATGATATTTTTATTTACCCCATAGCTCCCTCCGTGTACTAAAAAGACCATATTTTTTGTTATTGCCCCTATTTTATGTGGAATTATACACCAGCACGTTTTGTTTTATAATGTTATCGCGATCTAGTGGCACGTTTTAAAGCTACAAATTTTTTTCCAACTACATACAAAGTGTTTTTTATATGTGCGAGTATGTATTTCAGTTTTTTTTGGCTGTATCTAACAGAAATAAAAAATAGAGCTCTAAATCAGGTTATATTTTGTAAGGATTTATTTCTAAAAAAAGTAAACAAAAACAAATAAAGACTAAGCTCTCTCAGGTGGCTGTTTTGGCAGAGTGGTAATGGCAAAGACTTCTAAATAACCAAACTGCCAGTAAAGAATATTTTGGTTATACTCGTATACAAGTGTTTTACTGTTGACTCAGTCTGGGTTATAAACTGAAATGGCTAAATATTTTTATAAATTGTATACCATGAATTTAGAAATTTTTTTTTCAGACATTCTGTTTTTGTTTTTTAAATTGTTAGAGGGGATTTTATAAGATTGATTTTATTACTTAACTACTACACCTTCTGTTTCCAACAACTAAAGCTTTAGTTTTTGAACAAAATGAAAATGAAAAATTCTTTCCAAATTAGCTGGGTTATGGTCAGAAATTCTCATATATTAATTTGTTAAAATTTATATGTGCTTTAGTTGTATAAAGGAAATTTGTTTGAGTAAAAATAAATTGGAAAAAAATTCCAAAGAAATATTGCTGCAGCTTTTAGTTGTTGTTAAAAGGAAACATCGAACATACGTTTCCGTTTCCTTTCTAGATTTTTAGCAAGTTGTTATGGGGCAGTGGCGAATTTTACTTTTCTATTCATTCTAAATGCACGACTATTTAGATACCAACTATGAAAGCGAATTTTTAGTAAATGTTAGCAATTGAAGCTTTATTTTTTTTCCGAACACAATGTCCTTTTCTTTAAAACAATTTTTGTTTTTATTGCTGACTCGTAAAAAGGTCACGTATTTTTTATATTTATTTTTTTTAGTTTTTTAAGCAACAAAATAATCCACGAAAAAGTTATCATTTAACACAATGTTGTTAACATCCTGTTCTATTGTTTCATTTCGGCTTTTAGATAGTCATTTTTGTGGTAATCCTTCATAGAAAATTTTACTTTAACCATAAAAGGGATTTTTAAAAGATTTTTTTTAAATTTCTATCATATTTCAACAATTTAATATTTCATATAAAAATATAAAATTTTCTTAAAAATTTAAATTTTTAAATAAAATAGAAATTTTTTATAAAATTTTCTTTAAAAATATAAAATTTGCTTTAAACATAAAATAATTATCAAAAACTTTCTATTAAAAGAGAAAATTTTTTAAAAATTTTCTTTAAAAATAGAAGATTTTTAAAAAAATTTCTATAAAATTTTAAAATTTTTCAAAAATTGTTTATAAAAATAGAAAATTTTTCAAAAAGTTTCTATAAAAATAGAAAATTTTTAAAAAATTTTTTTAAAAATTTTTAAAAAATTTCCATAAAAAATAAAAAAAATTTCAAAAACTTTCAATAAAAATAGAAAATTTTTCAAAAAAATTCTATAATAATTTTTAAAAAATTTTTGAAAAATTTCCTATAAATTTTCCTGTAAAAATTTTTGAAAAGTTTCCTATAAAAATAGAAAATTGTTGAAAAAGTTTCTATAAAAATAGAAAATTTTTGAAAAATTTCCTATAAAAATAGAAAGTTTTTGAAAAATTTCCTATAAAAATAGAAAATGTTTCAAAATTGTTCAAAAAAATAGAAATTTTTTTCAAAAATTTTCTATAAAAAAAGACAGTTTTTCAAAAATTTTTTATTAAAATAGAAAATTTTCTATTAAAACAGAAAATTTTTAAAAATTTTAAATAAAAAAGGAAATTAAAAAAAAAAATTCTATAAAAATAGAGAATTTTTCAAAAATTTCCTATAAAAATAGAGAATTTTTCAAAAATTTCCTATAAAAATAGAGAATTTTTCAAAAATTTCCTATAAAAATAGAGAATTTTTCAAAAATTTCCTATAAAATTGAAAATTTCTCAAAAATTTCCTGTAAAATAGACAATTTTTTAAAAATTTCCTTTAAAATAGAAAATTTTTCAAAAATTTCCTATAAAAATAGAAAATTTTTGAAAATTTTTCTATAAAAATAGAGAATTTTTGAAAAATTTTAAAATTAAAATTAATAAAACTAGAAAATTTTCTATAAAAATAGAAACATTTTTGAAAATTTCCTATAAAAATAAAAAAAATCTTATAAATTTCTTTCCTTAAATATTTCCTATAAAAAAATTTTTCAAAAATTTCCTATAAAATAGAAAATTTTTTAAAAATTTCCTATAAAATAGAAAATTTTTCAAAAATTTCCTATAAAATAGAAAATTTTTCAAAAATTTCCTATAAAATAGAAAATTTTTCAAAAAATTCCTATAAAATAGAAAATTTTTCAAAAATTTCCTTTAAAATAGAAAATTTTTCAAAAATTTCCTATAAAAATAGAAAAATTTTTAAAATTTTTCTATAAAAATAGAGAATTTTTGAAAAATTTTAAAATTAAAATCAATAAAACTAGAAAATTTTCTATAAAAATAGAAAAATTTTTAAAAATTTCCTATAAAAATAAAAAAAAATCTTATAAATTTCTTTCCATAAATATTTTCTATAAACAGAAAATTTGTAAAAATTTGCTTTCAAAAATAAATAATTATAAATAAACCTAAATTATGGAATTCTTTTATTGTAAATTTACAATACTCAAAAATATCTGCCATAATTATCTAATATTCCAAATATAATAATATTTAATACATTTCTCAACAAATAAATATTAAAATATCTTCTTATATTATTTACCTTCTCATGAAATACCTTTGGAGCACAAAAAGCTAAGAATTCCAGGAAATTCAAAATATTTTATTTTGTAAGTTATTAAAAGCCACAATCTACAATACAGAGAAATATAAGCAAAACGATATGGAAATACTTTTAACTTAACAAATAAAATACCAAAAATATCCTTTTCTAAACAAACACACACAGACAAACTTTTACAACAATAAACAGGTATTTCGACTAAACATTTTAGTATCAGAGGAACTCAAATTCAAATGCAAAAACTCCCATAATTTCTATGAAAACAGACGAAAAGATAGAAAGACAGACAATCAGCTACGAAATAACTCGTATATGAGATACTAAAAGAATTTTGTGAGATATTTTAAGTAGTTTCCTGTTAGGATATGTATGTATGTGGTATTTCTAAACCTTAACTTGTGTATTAGTATTAGAATATGTTTGTGTTAGTATGGAGGTCTATGTCTCCTGGTTTTATTTTACAAAACTGTATGTACAATTTTCTACTGGTAACAATGACAATAAATTCAATATTTTTGTTTTAAACAGGTCCTGCTTATAGTTATAGTAATTTGTGTCTGTGTGTGTTTGTGAATGTGTTTGCTTTTGTGTTGCTAGTATGTGTTAGCTCAAGTCCTTCTGTTTTATAAAACATGTTTCTAAAAACCATATAAGCTAGAGAGCCATAATATGTTTTGTGGTTATATTAAAAAAAAAAAAAATAAAAAAAATAAAGGCTGGTTAGGAAACTATTTCGTTAGGAATATTCTCTTTTGTTAAAACTTATATCTAAAGTATGCTCGTGTAAATGTATGTCTGTGCCTCAAATAATTCAGGGTATTTCTTTGATAGAATTTACCAAAATAAAAAACTTTGCAAAAGATAAAAATATTTTAAACTATTTTGCAGGAAATAGCAATTTTTAAGTAACAAATCTAACACTTGCAAATATTAAGGGCAATTTGGAATTTCTAAAAAAAAATTTATAAAATTTTAAATGATATAAAAGGATCTGCTCATCAAAAGTTGTTGAGGTAAGTTACAACATAAAGTATTTGATATAATCAATAGGGAATGTAAATTGTTTTTATGGTACATTTTAAAAGAAATTGTAAAATTTAAGCTAAATATTTATTTTGGTCAAAATCTAATTTAAATTTAATCATTATCTTTACTCACCGTTAAATTATTATCCGCCAAATCCATATGTTTCAGCGTCACCAAACCCTCAAAAGCACTCAAGTCCAATTCACTTATAACATTACCCCTCATCGTCAGCGTCACCAATTCTCTGAGACCCTCGAAACTATCATTGCGCACATATTCCACCAGATTATCAGATAAATCCAAGGATTTCAATGAATGCAAATGCTGCAAATTATTTGCCGGTACATCCAACAGTTGATTATTTTTAAATATCAAAATTTCCAAAGACATTAAATTTCGAAATGTATTATCCTCCAAACTAACAATATTGTTATTGGTCAAATCTAGCTCAATCATAGAAGATAAGTCATTCATAGCCGAGGCATGAACCATATCTATACGATTAAAACTCATATCCAAGACTAAAAGATTCGTCAAACCCTTAAAAGCATCCTTCTGCAAGGAACTTACCGAATTATGACTTAAGTTTAAAGTTCTCATTTCCGTTTGATATTCAAAGTTTTTCGAACCCAATGTCTCAATGATATTCCGCGACAAATCTAATATTTCCAATTTCATATAAAATGGCAGCGTAAACTCTATATTACGTATTTTATTTAAAGTTAAATTAATATATTTGGTCTCTGGATTCAGTTGAATTGGCACATCTTCTAAGGCAGCATCAACACAATACGCCTTTGTATTGGCATCACTGCCCACACACTGACACTTGGAGGGACAAAAGGCTCGGGTATATTGTGTGTGATAGCTGAGCAGGATTAAGAGTAATGAGCTTAAATGCAGCCAAGGTATGCTACAGGATAATGTTGATGTTAAACGCCATCTTACATGATTAAGTCTGTGTAAGTGTTTCATTTTTATATACTTCGACATGGAGCAGCAGGTGGAGGAGGTTTTGTGCTAATTGCGCAACGCGATATCCGTTTACTATTTTTTTTATTTGTTATTTAAACAAAAAATAAAAAAAATAAAAGAAAAGTTAAAAAGTTTTTTCAACGATAAACGAAAACCATTTGAACAATTCATGGAGTTTGATTTTTGTTTGAGGCGAGTTTTTCACTTTAAAATAATGTCAGCAGCATTTTCGTGAAGTGGATCTAAAAAGAAGATAGAAAAGGAGGAAAATTATAATTTATGTTATTTATAAGTTTAAAAATAATTGTATTTAAAAGTTTTAATTCTTAAAAAATTCCCTATAAATATTATTTTAAAAATTAAAGTTTTGAAAAATTTTCTATAAAAAGTGAATTTTTGAAAAATTTTCTTTCAAAAGTAAGTTTTTGAAAAAACTCTTTGAATAAGTAAATTTTTGGAAAAATTTCCTTTAAAAAGTAAATTTTTAAAAAATTTCTATTAAAAAGTATATTTTTCAAAAAATATTTTTTAAAAGTAAATTTTTGAAAAATTTCCATTAAAAACTAAATTTTTGAAAAATTTTTTTGCAAATTTTCCTTTAAACAGTACTTTTTTTTAAAAATTTTCTTAAAAAAGTTAATTTTTTTAAAAATTTCCTTTAAAAAGTTAATTTTTCAAAAATTTCCTTTAAAAGTAAATTTTTCAAAAATTTCCTTAAAAATGTAAATTTTTGAAAAATTTCCTTTAAAAAGTAAATTTTTGAAAAAAAAGTAAATTTTTTTTAATTTCCTTTAAGAAGTAAATTTTTTAAAATTTCCTTTTAAAAGTAATTTTTTTTTTAATTTCCCTTAAAAACTTAATTTTTGAAAATTTTCTTTTAAGAAGTAAATTTTTTTAAAATTTCTATGAAAAGTAAATTTTTGAAAAATTTCTTTAAAGAGTGAAGTTTTGAAGTAATTCCTTTCAAAAGTAAATTTTTGAAAAATTTTCTTGAAAAAGTAAATTTTTCTAAAATTTCCATAAAAAAGTGAATTTTTTTTAAATTTTCTTTAAAAAGTAAATTTTTGAAAAATTTCATTTAAAAAGTAAATTTTTTTAAATTAAAATTCGTTTAAAAAATTAAGTTTTTATTTCTATCTTAAACAATATTAAACAAATAAATTTTACTTTTTGCAAACATTTTCAAGTTTTTTTTTATTACTTTTCTAGATCAAAAACCCCTAATAAAACCTGATAGAAATGTTTCAAACAAAAAATATCCCCAAAAAAAACTAAGTTAAAACTTTGTTAATTTTCCATTTTCCTGTTATTAAATGAAAATGTTTTCAAATCGTAATGTAAAAAAAAAAAACAAAAAGTTGTTGGAAGTTTTTCATTTATTATTGGGTATTATTTTATTGATTGTTTGCAGCAAAATAATAAACTTCAGGCAAACGTTTATTTATACATCCGTAGAAAATTGCTGAAAGTTTAAGCAAAAAAAAAAAAAGAAAATATCAGGAAAAAAGGAGCAACGACTGGAGAGAGCTAATCAAAAATACATTTAACGATTTTTTTGAATGCTCTAGCGGCTTTACTATTGTATTCAGATTTTTTTTATCGGATTTTAAAAGTAAGGCTATGCAAAAACAAACATTCAGAAAGAAATTGAAAATTTGTTGCAAATTAAAAGTTGATGGGTAAAAAATGAAAGGAAAAATATAAAACATTAAAAAGATTTATCGGGGTATTTATGAGAAATCAATGAAATATCAACAGTTTATAGAAAAGTTTTTTTACGTTAAAAAGGCAAAGGATTATAAAGACTTAATAGGTATACAAAATTTTGTTCAAATATGTAAAAAAATAAAAATTTTAAATTACTATAGAAATATTTAAATGTTTAACATCAAATGCTTAAAACGCCCTAAAATATGTCTTAAAATATCTTGAAAATTTTTTGCTTTCGTTTTATAACTTTTCCAGAAAACTTAACCTTAATCGAAAATCCAATTAAGCTTATGAAAACAACTCAATTACTAGTCCTTTCCTTTTTATTCTTACATGTGTGTGTATGCTCGATCACACACACACTCTCACAGATACACTTAAAACTTTTAATCCTTTTTACTTTTGTTCTTTTCAAAGCTTCAATTTTAAGCCTTTTTAGAACAAGTGAAAGTGCGAAGGAGTAAAAATAAGAGAGTAAATTGTTTAGTTGCATGTGTCATTGAAAAAAGCCTTTTCCTTCTTCGTGACAAAGTTTCAATTTGAATTTAATTTTTCTTACGTTTTTGCAAATTTCTGTTTTCTTTTACTTGCCACCGCAATTCAATTGTTTTGCTTAGTTTTCAATATCACAGGAAAAAAAACTATATAAAAAAATAAAACAATTGTTCATATTGAAATTCATGTTGCATGCAACTGACTACAAACTGAATATACATTTTTTTTCAATTTTTTGCTTAAGCTGCAACGTCAAATGAAATTGAGATTTGTGTATTGAAAAACAAAGTTGTTGTTTAGTTTTTATTTCTATTTCTATTTATTTAATTTGACTATTGTGCCACAAGCAGTCAAGGTAAAACTGCTGCGATTCATTTAAAACAAAAAAGAGTTTTAAACGAAATAATAAAGTTGCCAATGGAAAAAATAAAACTTTTTATTTCTGCCATTTTTTTTTGTTGCTTTCTGGCAGGTACATAGAGGAAACGTGTTAACGACACTTTGGCTGAGGCAAATAGAAAATGTAATAGAGAAAATATTGTCGGTTTATATTAAACAACAACCAATTTTCTTAAATACAATTGTCACAAACAAAAGTTACACTTTTAATACTTTCAGTTTCAAAATAGGTAATGAAATTCTCTGGTATCGTTAACGACTATAGTAGGATTTTTATAACTTTTATATTTCTCGAGTTTGTTTTCTTAAACGTTTTACTTTAGTTTTTGCTATATATTTTTCAATAATTAAAGTAGTTTATTACTTTATTTTTTTGCCAAGCTGTTGCCGCCTGTTTGTGAAAGGTTCATTAAGAAGTAATATCGAAAAGTTTCATGAAGTGTCAACTCAGTCGGAGTAAGTGGCAAATGAAAATGGAAAGTAAGAAGAATTTTATTTTGTCAAGCTGCATATAATGGCTGATTTAGTCTAGACTTAAACAATTAAGTTTACAAACTAAGTTTTAAGTAAACAAACTATTGGATAAGCTTAAAAAAATAAAATTGTACAGTAGATTAACTCTTTCATAATCGTTGGTACAACATTAAACAAGTTCTTAAATTTTGAAAATAAATTTAAAAATATTAAGCAAATCTTTTATTTATCTAAAAAGATTCTAGACACTGCCTAAAACTATACTTTATTTTGTGTTTATTGTTACTCCTAAAATCATACTTTATTTTTGTTTCTTTATTTACTCCTAAAAGTATACTTTACTTAAACCAAACTTGAACTTTTTAATGTTTGTTTTCAACTACAAAGAAATACACGAGATTATTTTTCTTTCATTTTGAAATATGAACTTTTAGCATCAACTTAAAAGACTTTTAACCTTTTTTGAAGGCAATGCATTATATTTTTCTTTTTCTTAAAAAATAAATATTTTTTTTTAGAAAACTAAAATTCAGGGTTCATTAAAAATAGCATAATTTTTTTTTGAAACTTTTGTTGCTTTATAAAATACTTAGTACAATATAACTTTATTTAAACAATACATATGAAAACAAGTGAGTTTTTGTGTTTTAAGTGGAAATTTTAGACGCAGTGTCTGTCTATGAAAAAAGAAAAACTCTTAAAAGGAAAAGAACTAATGGAAAGAAACATATTTTCGTATGTAAGCAATTTTTTGAAAACTAAAAACATGAGATATTTTGTGTTGTTTTAATTTGTGTATGTTTTGTTGATTTTTTTTTCATTTCGTTTGGTAAATATTTGATTGTCTTTATTGTACTTGCTTGAATTCAGCTGCATGTGGTGGTAATTGTCTCTTGCCACAATTTGTTTGTTTGCGTGTGTGGCAAGAAAATGCAGAAGAAATGTGCTAAACAAATACATACATAACACCAAGAAGATATGAAGGTGAACATATCAAGGCATCTAATACAAGTTTCCAGAGTAACCTAAAAGTATGCAATACCATATTTCCTAGATTTATATTCATATTATATTCATACTGTATTCCCAGTCCCAGGCCTTTAAACTAAATATTTTTCCCTCTGGCTGGCATTTGTATTGCATTTGAATTGTTGCCTCTGAGTTTGTGCTATAGTGGCGTCACCAACCAAAACCAGCAAAAGATGTCTGGTGGCTGTTTTAAACGTCTGTCCTTTTAAATTTACAAATACATTTACTTTCTTCTCTTTTTCTAGATTTCGTCTGTCTGCCGGTTGGCTCGCCTGAATGCATTTGCGAAAATGCATTTCGTAAAACAAAAATTTTCCTGTTAACGGAACATGTCTGAAAAAGTTTTGTTTTTTCCGACTTTTTTTTAGCCATTAAAAAAGTGGTGTCGTTATTCTAAAAAAAAGTTTTATTTTTCTCTGTGTGCTTTGCAATTGAAAGAAGGAAAAGAATAATAAATTGCGACATTTTTCTTTTTGCTAGTGCCGAGAACAATTATGAGAAAAACGTTAAGTAAATCAAATGAACATGCAACAATTATAAAAGGAGATTTTTTAGACGGCTTAACATTTTTTTCGGAGTCTTAAAAAACTATTTTAAATCAAACCTTTTTTGATGGGCTATCAAACATTTAATAAAATAGTTTACGTAAGTGTATTGCATTAAGATGCCAATTTTTTGGTTAGGCCATCATCTTCAGAAGGAGTATCCCTAATTCTAGAAATAACTAAATCCACTTATTATATCTTATTACCTGGTTAACCGAGGCTTGCTCCGAATTTTGTGTCAAATTTTAAACTTTTCATATTGTTTATTTTATAAAGTATATACTTACGATACAGTTTATTTGTTCAAAAGTAAAAAAGTACCAGAAATATTTTTCACACATTATTGATTCTGCTCGGCCTTTTTCCAAAAAGTTCCAATTACTCGTCTTCTAAATTTCTCAAAACGCAAATCTATATCTACTTCTTTAAAAGTTATAATGTTGCCAATTTTTTCCCCTAATTTCAAAAAAGTTCCATATGCATATTTGGTACTTCTTTGGTACCAATTGAATTCTTTAAATTTTATTAAAAAGTATATTACATTTTGTTTCGATTCATTTTACTTTATGATATGTTCAGTTACCATTTTATCTCTTTTTTACCCATTTTGAACCCCGAAATCAAAAAAGTACCAAATACGTGTTTAATATTTTTTTCATATCTATTGATTTCAGTACAAAAATTATTTCTATATTCTTTGGTTTAAAGGGTAGAAGTGGGTTAAAAAAGTACAAAAAAAATATGCTTACCCTTCTTTACCCCCTATCGGGAGTAGTTTAAAAAAGTACCACACACCTATCCGCTTATTTTCATAGCTGTTTGTTTCTATACCTATTACTTTAGGAGATAAAACGTTTCCCTTTTTACCCCCTTAGAGACAAAATTTCCAAAATACTGCATTTATTGGGCAAAAAAGGCTAACTCTGATCAAATTTTATAAAAATCGTTAAAGCCGTTTTCGAGATTCCATTCTATATATGCAATTATTGCTCGTTTAAGGTATAAGATAAAAATTGCGCGACAGAATAAATACTAATTATCAACATAAAGCTAGGACTATTATCTGAATAGAAACATACAACATTTTTCTGTTTTATCTTTTCTTTATTTCCCACATTTTTGTTTTTGTTTTCTTAGCGTTTAAGATAAGATAAATATGCAACATTTTTTTACAGAAATTTATATAAACCCTACACCAGGGCCCAAATTATCGCATTCGATATCGATCGAAATCTTAGATATTTTCAAAACATTTGTATAGCATTCTTTAAGGATAATCAAAATTATTTAAAAGATGATCAGTTTACTTTATTTTTTTGTAGTTTTTTGCCAAAAGATGAACAATAGCAGAAGTGTTTTAATTGAACTATATGTTTCTATAAACGAATACCTCAATAAAAGCATAATTCAGTACAAGTCATATTCAAAGTGAAAGTCATAATCAAAGTGCTAGTAATTTTGAAAGTGCAAGTCATTCTCAAAGTAAAAGTCATAGTCAAAGTGCAAGTCATATCCAAAATGCAAGTCACTCTCCAAATGCAAGTCATATTTAAAGTTCAGATAATTCTTAAAGTGCATGTCATTGTCGAAGTGTAAGTCATAGACAAATCACAAGTCATTGGTCCTATTTGTTTATAAAAAGAAAATTAAAAAGAGTTTTGAATGTGGGTATAGTTCAGGATAACTCTCTTAGTCAATTTAAGTCTGTCCGTCTTGTCGACAGTCGATGTTAAGCTTGTAATAAAAGTACATAGCAATTTTGGTTCGTTGCTGATGGAATTTAAGACAAAAACTTTCTTTAATACTAGTCTACTACTGATATTGCGGAAAGATAGGACTGACTTCCCAGATCTGAGAATTTTGCCTTTCAAAGCCTATGAATATCATTTTGAATGTAAATCAATACAAGTCACTGTACTAAATTTTATAGGAATCAGTCCATATTTCTAAAGCTAACTTTAAAAAGTACCATACATTTTCCGAAAATCTAAAAACGGCTCATAAATGTTAAGAAAAATTTTGAGCTAAGACTTGTGTAGATAAATTTTCTTAATCTGTTCGGATTTTAATGACTAAAATACTTTCTAAATTCTGAATATTAAATCTCAACTTTTGACGAAATTATGTCACAAATTATTTTCTTCCAATATTTCAAAGTCTTCTTTAAAAAGTTAAATTTTCAAATTAAAAATTTTGGCTCTTTCTTCGAATCTGTGTTATCTGTCTAAATAAATCTTCAGCTTTTTTAAGCAGATTTCATTTAAAGCTAAAGTAAAATTTATTTTTTTGCCAAATCTTAGACTTTTCCAGCAATGCAGCATATGTTTTGGCACCCATACACAGTTAAGGGGAAAATATTTATTTAATGGGAAAATGTATTCAAAAACAAAAAAGCAACCAAATTTATTAACTTGCTACAAAAATTCTTTTGAAAAATATTTCTTTACAAACAACTTTGTGCGTTTATGTAATTTATGGCAACATAATTTAGTCTTTAACATAAAAAAAAACGAAATTAAAATAAAATTTATTAATTGGCATTTAAAAAATTTACACATTCATTAATTGAACATATGACTTCCAAAAAGAGTCTCATACTTTTAGATTTTGTACCCCCCCCCCCAAAAAAAAAGTCACACAACACAGACATTAAGAAAATTTTAATAAATTAATAAATTATCTTAACAAAAAGTTTTTTTTGGCTTTTTTATGATTTGAAACACATTTTTCATTTACACATTTTATTTTGAGGGCTTTCATAAGCACCTCATAATGGACTCACACGCCCACTTCCAAATTTCCAAGATTTTCTTCGTTGATCATTTAACACATTTCGCTGTTTTACTACTTAGAAGGTGTTTTTCTTTACGTTTTCTGTGTCTTAGTTTATGTGTTTAGGAAAATTTTTAATTTTATGTGGTTGTTTGCTACGAAGTTGACGCAATAAGAAAATACTGTTAAGAAAATTTCTTAAAAAGCTCTTATTTGTAACAGCTGTTGAACTTTTAACTTGATCAAATTTATGTTTCTTTTTAAAGACTGAGAAAGTAACTGGGAAATATAAAACTTTGATAGTAAAATATCTATAAGGCTTAAATAAAAGTAATTATAATAATTATAAAATTTTCTGCCCTAAACCCTCTTATATAAGATCACTTACCCGTAATCTTCTTTAAATTAAACTTCATTTAACCCAACCATAAAAAGCTTAAACGTAAAACTCTTCCTTTAAGTTTAAACTCCCCTTACGTTCTCATATCAAATGACATTTTTAGCCTTTGGCTCCAACTGACTGATGATATAAAATGCTCACTTCTGACGCCAAAGGCTCGGGGGGTATAAATCTCTATATACAAATATTTTTTGCTTAACTGCTAAACTCTGCCATGAACACTTAGACATGACAAATAAACTACGTGTAATCTTGATTTACAACATTAAATTATAAAATGCCTTCAAACGTTTTGTAAAGAGTTTTTTTGGTTTGAGCCAAAGGAGTTTTTTTGTGGCTGCTCTAAAAGAAAAATCTTTGAGGATTTTAAGTATGTAGTTGAGTTTTTTCGAAAATAATTTTATGAATATTTTGTTTTGATTTTTTTATTATTAAATTACATCTAGACAAGTTAAAAACCATAATGATTTTGATGGATGTCTGTGAAAATTATTATCTTTTTTTGTATTCTTGTATGAAATATGGTGATTTTAACTATAAGAGGGATTGAGATTTAGGAAATATTATGGATAAGGGCCCAAATGGTGGCATTTGACAAGAATCAAAATTTTACATTATTTTTAATAAAATCTATTTCTAAACGAATAGGAGTTTTTTTTGAAAGTCAGTATTAAAAATTGGGCAGAACATAATATCTGTGGCTTGGTGCTAAAAAGGCCAATGTCAAAAAAAGTAGTTTTGAGAAAATTAGAAATTAAATTTTTATAAGATTTTGTTTTTCTTACAGCTCAGCTAATTTCCAAGTTTCGCTCATAAAATTTGGGCTAGGCATGTATTATGATCCTATAGAGGGAATGGTAAAATCAATTCTTTGAAAAAGATCCAAATTAACAAAAAATATGATATTTTAGCACTAGATAATTTTAACATTTTTTATTTCTTTCTGTGACATTGGCTCAATGTTGACATTGGCCCTATTAGCACTAATAAAAGTTTAGAGTGACATTGGCCCTTAAATTTCTTATGAAGCTGTTCTGGGATTGGCTGTTGTAACAAAATAAAAGGGAATAAAAAGAGGAACCTAATACATTGACTAACTCAAAACATTCTAAAACTAGCATTGGCTCTTTTAACACTAAGCCACAGATATAAACATAAATTTTATTAAGATTCCTAAAAATAGGCAACAGAATTTTTTAGATTTTTTAAGGAATCAATTACATTACTATGATAGCCCAGATCTATCCATTACAGCTGTTGATTTAAATTGTGTTCTGTTAAAGTATTTTTTAAAAGCTTTACATTTTTGCCCTTTTCAATACTTTAAAATACTTTTGCTTGTTAGTGATCTAACCTTTTGCAACATCATCAGAAAATTTTCTAAGTATTTTGTTATTAGACCATAAAAATTCTTTTCCTTACCATTCATAATAATCTTCAAATACTTTAAATAAATTCTGCTTAAATTCTGTTTCTATTCTGCCTCGATTTCGCTTCTATTGTGTTCTTTTCTATTGGTCTTTGGTTAATCTAGTCAAACAATAAATTTATATCTTAATCATAAAAATATAAAAAAAAACATTTTTTCGCCTTTTGTAAATGTCATAAAAATCACTTTTATAACTAAATACATAAAATCAACCAAATGTTTGGAATACCTTGCGTTTTTTTGTGGAGGTATATTTTTTTTCGTTTTTTTTTTTTTTTTTTGATAGTGATAAAGTTTTTATTTCGTATTTAATTTTGCGTTTGTATACTTTTACAACTCATTTACCTAAATATCTAAAAATATAGACATTTTGTGTTTAAAGGTTTTGTAGAACGTTTTAGCTGTACAAAAAGTGTGGAATAATAAAAAGCTTAGACATATTATTTTAAACATGCCAACCAGTTGCTCAACAATAATTTTGTTTGACTAAACAGATTATAATACTACTGACAGCAATAACGAATGTTAAAGGTTTTATAAATTAATCTAATTATTATATTTTGAAATGCTTAAAAGTATACCTATATTTTTAGTTTTAATATACAACTTAAAGTATGCTAATAATTTATGTTAAGCCTAAATGTAGGCTTTATTTATTTAACAAACCAGTTTATTATTGCTGTTAAAATTTTATGTTATAAAATTTCAATTCCTCCTTAAATACCTGACCCATTTAAGTGTAGCGCAAATATGCACAAAATAATAAAATTTCCTTAACAAAAAGTTAACAATGTTGTCTATACGGATGACACTTCTGAAGTATTTAAGTCCTGCAAAAATATTTTATAGTCCCGATAATAAAAAGCTTTCATTTTACATCTTGGGAACATAAAAACATTTTTTTTATTGTTGAAGCTTATGACATCAACAGCACCACTATAACCGTCGTCATCATCATGGCAATATTTCCAAATCTAATGACCAACCATTTTATGATTGATGTTATTTTTCGGTGAACAAAAACTGAGTATGAGTTAGAATTGACGAACATTTGTTATGTGTCAAAGACATCACAAAAATGAGGAAGTGGAGAAAGAGAATTATTACAACTAAAAGAGTTAAATGCGCGTAAGTTTTTGACATTGACAATAACTTGCGGTTTTAAACAAAAGTAACGTAATGACATTTAAATGACGTTTAAAGTACAAACATGTGTAAGGGTTTGTGGAGGGAAAGGAAATTAAAAATAGGTTTTTATTTGATGAAATGGTCTTTAACATACGTATATATGTTTGTGTTCGTAACTGGTCAAGATTCTTCATTGAAGATCAGATAAGATAAAGTACTAAACTTATAACTAGCACTAGTATCTGGTAGACAAAAGATTGAGCATTGGAATAGACAAAGATTCACGAACATATTTAACACCTAAAATATGGAAAGGCTTAGAATTAAAAATCTGTCTTTTCGATAACACAAATTAGTAAGCAGACATTTTGATGTAATGATACCATGACTAGGTATTGGATTGCTTGAAAACCAACGATCAAAAATGGACGAATATGCTTAGAGACCCATAATTAGGAATTTGACTGCATGTAGACCAACGATTGGAAATGAAGGCCAAATATTGGGAAATAGGATTATATATGAAAAAATTGATATAAAACAATGATTAGGAAATTCTGCTAGATAAAGTCCCTAGATTGTGAAATAAACTGCACGAAGGCTCACAATTTGGAAATACAGCTAGAAAAAGCTAGAACCATAATTTGAAAATCTAACTAATTAGAGACCAAAGGTTGAAAATTGTAATGAACGAAGACCTACGATTGGGAAAAAATGTGTATTAAGACACACGATTATGAAAAGAAAACCACATTTAGGAAATTGAACTAAATATAGAGCTAAGTTCGGTAACACTGTACTGTTATATGTTACCTTCTTCGCAAAGGGAATAGTAAAGAGGTGAAAGGTGGTGAATATGGGGGATAAAGCTTTATATTATTCAAAACTGTAATTGAATGCCAGGTATATTTTTGGAACAGTTAAGTTGTGCTGTCTATTGTTAGGTAGAATCATTTTACATCGACGGCGTATTAATGATGTTGTAATTAATAGTTTTAATAGGAATATAAATTGGTATTTGCTATGACTGGGGCGAGACTAAGTAGAACTTAGTAGTCGACGTGCCACAATACCCAAAAAGGGAAACTCGAAGTAATCTTCATCAGGAGCAATAATTTTGACACCGCTCTAACATTTCAATACCACTTTTGTAAAACGATTTACCTTTTACCTCAAATAGGTCTTTGGACGAGGTTAACCAGTTGGTTTCCACTCAGATAACTATAATTTTGATTGCAAAGTAATTTAATGGATCCATGTTTCATCCATTGTCTCAAACAATTTCATACTCATTCATAACAATTTTGTGGAATTTTTGATTTCTGGGTTCTTTTTCCCTACGGCAAAGTTTAAAGTCAGCAAACCATTATATTTAGGTCAAATTTTGGTCTATATAAAAAGTATAGGGACCAAACTTTTTTTTTGTCAAAATCGAATTACTATTTCGGGTACCTCCCATAGGGATATCCGCCCCGGAATAGAGTTGTTGGTCCTTTACAGCCGCAAATTTAGATATATTTTAACTATATTTAGCACAAATACTGCTTATAATAACCTTAATCAGTGTACCTAATTTTGTAGGAATCGGCCCATATTTGATCATACTTCCTTTAAGAAAAATTCTCAAAAGTAGTTAAAATACCCGTAAAAATACAAAAACGCTTATAAATCTTAAGATTAACGCATTTTATTACTAAAACTTTGCACAGATAAAGATTTTGTAATCATAAACTAATAACCGAAATTCGGTAACAATCGATCCACAATTGACCCTAGCTCCCATATAAGGCCCTTAGCCGGAAATGACAAATCTACTTAAATCTCGAAATTTTGAAAAAAATAGCACATAGTATATGTATGTATGTCTCTTAGATTTAAGGAAAACTTGTTAAATTGTTGGTTCTTATTTGACCTTAGTAGTGAAGGGTATCATATAGTCGATCATATGATCGACTATAGCTTTTCTTACTTGTTTGTTGTTCTAAAGGAAAAAAGAGGTGTATGCAACAAAATATTGACAATAAGTTATACCCCTACGATGGGGAATCGGACTATGTGAAGAATATTGATTTTAAATTGAACTACATAAAATCTAATATTAGAAACCGCACGAAATATTAAGATTCTTATTATTCTAGATCAGAATTGGACTATATTTAAATAAATATTTTAACTAATATTAAGTTCTGATGATCGGATCTTTATATAAAGATCTTTAACTTAAATGCTGAATAAAGCTTTTTGCCTTTCTATACAAGTCGAGAGGTCATTGCACATTTTGCTTCAAAAATCCTAAAAAAAGCAATTCCTAAAAATATTTTGTTAATTTTGTATCTGTCAATAAATGTTAACAAAAAATTTCTGTGTACTCTAAGTCAAACAATAAACTCTGCTCTATTAAATAAACAACACGACAAAAACAAAAAAAAAAATACAATAATAAAACAAAAGGAATCCTTTTTATTGTTGCTCTTACTTTATAATGACAACCGACTGACAGAATACTCGCAATACCTTTGTCTAGTAGCCAACCAAGTTGTCCTTGAATACAATTATTTGAAAACAATTGTCTGGCATTTTCATTCGATAAGTAAACAAACTGTCATGATTCAAACTGATAATGGATAGAAACAGTAAAAGTTATGTAGTAAAAGTTAGACTTTGTTTGACTTTGTAAAACTTTTCACTTTTTTTTTACAAGTATCAGAAAATGTTTTACATCAGCTAAAAACACGTGTAGTAAATTTACCTATGGGTGGTTGAAAGTCAGGGAAATGTAAACAAATGATAAAATTCCCTTCAAGTTGTATAGAAAAGGTATAGGACTTGAAAGAAGGCTTTTAGAAATGTTGTTTTATATTAAAAAGAATTTTGTTTCTTCCTAAGCCTTTATTAAAGTCTTAGGTGTATTTTTTTGTGGAAACGTCAATATTACAATTCTATGTAAGTGTGTAAGTAAGTATTTAACAGCAATAAAAAAGGTAATAGAAAAAACTTTAAAAATTGTGCGGTTTTGATTTGAACATTTGGGGATTTGAAATTATTTGTCTGCCTAACTGTTTAAATGTCCGTCCATACGGCCATCCGTCCTTCCATCAGTCTGTCTGTCTGTCACTGCTAACAACCTCTTTATTCTTCAGATTTTTTGGTAGTTTAGTTAGGTTTTGTCCATGTCTACTCTTATTTGAGATTGTTTGTTTTTTAGCCTGGTTTATTGCTTGGCTGATTTGATTGGTTTGGTTTGGGTTAAACGAAATGACTGTTGTTGATTTGACAGTCTGTTTCATTTTCCTCAATTCCCTGTTAATGTTTTCTCCGTTTTTTTTTTTTTATTTTATTTGTAGACTTTTAGGGAAAAGTGTTTTTTGATATAAAACAATGTTTTCTTCCGGATTTTTCTTTGATATTGGGGAATTACAGTTGGTTTCTTGCACTGAGCTTTGAAAATAATTTATTCTGTTTTTTGTGTTTTAGTCCAAATAAAAAAAAAAATCCACCATGCGAAAAGTTATTAGTGGTTTTAACTGACAAAAAAATCAAGTAAACTAATATACAGCCAATTATTGTGGTTTTTCCATTAAAAAATGGAAACAAAAACTAAAGGAGGAAGTAGAAAAAAATAGAACATGATTGCAATTGTTATTTAAAGATTGTGATTAAAAATAGCCACTGATGTAAACAGGGGAAACCAATGGTAAAAAGCCCTTATATTCGAAGTGAAAGAAAACTAGCCATATATTAAAGTTTTACATTCACTTTAAAATAATCAGAAATAGAAAGGAACCGAGCTTTAAATTTAGACTATTAAGATTTACTATCCAGAAGCTTTTAACAATTTCATCACGTCTGCTTTTTAAGATATTGATTATTTCATGTTTTTGGTAAAAACCCATTTTTTGGGGATATTTTATTGAATAGTGCGAAGTTGTGATGGAACATTTTTAATATTTTTAAGCATTTAAAATCTTCAGACGTTGTGCTTTCGATATTCACAAAATATCCCAAAAAAAACTATGTTTTTACCAAAAATATGAAATGCTAAATATCTCGAAAACAAGACGTAATGAGATCAGAGTAGTAACAGGGTTTTAATGACACTAAATAGCAGCATTTTTGTCGGTCAGTCGTATTGGAAGGGGTATTATGTTAAAACAAGTGAGAAACTGCCATTTACAAATTTGGCTTTGAGACCTTCGACTTAAGATTGGACCATATAGACTATATGACATAAAAGTAGACTATCCCCTCAATAAAATGACATACTAAGATAAAAAGTTACTCTATATGTACCCTTAAATTAAGATTGATTTAAATAATAAGGACTCGATCGATAGTTCTATTCCAAAGATGTGATCGTATACATATCATAAATGTATTTATTATATAAAAAATATCATTTCGTGTATTTAACTCGTCGATTTACTTGACAACCTCTGCAAATAAGAAAATAAAAGTTCAAAAGGGTTTATGTTTTTGGGAAGAATTGATAGATGGCGTTGTTTTAAAAATGTGACAGTTTGTATGTATGCCATTAAAAATGTATAACTATAACTTTTTCTGAAATTATCAAAAAACAAAGTTTGTCTAATTCTTTTAGTTATCTCTTAAATTTCTCTATATTTTCGCTAATAATAAAGTGCTTAATCTCTCAACCAATTCATTAAAATAAACTACAATTTTGAGCTCCAACCATTAACTTTGAGTTATTACTTTATATTAAATTTAAATGTTTAAAATTATTTTCAATACCTTTTTTTCTCCTCCCCCTCTATTTTAAAAACCCAACTCCAAAAATGTCAAAAATATAGAGTTATAATTTGTTAACATAACTATAAGTACATGAAAATATTTAACATTTATACTTATTTATATGATCTCCATTAAAACTGTTCGAATGTGTTAAGAAATAGAAAAAAAAGAAAAACTTTTAACATGGAATAGAGTTATACTCGTATTACTTACTCCCCGGTATAGAAGTCAAATGTTGTCACATTTATAAATTTTATGCAATGACAGAAAACGCAACGACGACAATATACTCAGTTTTTTGTTAGTTTAGTCTACTTATATGGCAGTTTAAATGGTGTTGATGACAGTGTGATAGAAAAATAGAGCTACACTTAAAGTTAAGAAGCACTTTGTGAAAATTGCTTTAATGTAGGATATATTTTTAACCGCTAATTCATAAACGAAAAATAAAATGATCAAAAGAAAATTTTATTTATAAACTTTAATTTTTGTTTGTTATAATATTTTTTTTCTCATAAAGTGTTCCCCAACTTTTCTGGCCCACTTTCTCGCTTTATATCTCTAAAATTATTGCGAACAAACAGTTCGACAACTGAAACGTATTTATAGCTTAAGTGTGAAACTAAACACTCTTTTTTTTTGTTCATATAAACAGCAAAAATATCCATGACTGTTGCATTTCAATTTGTGGGTGGAAGGAAAGCAGCTTTACAGAGACATTTATGTAGACGACATGAAAATATCTACAATTTTATAGCAGAAATTTCGAATAAACTTTTTCAATTTTATACTTCGATTTTCTTGTATTTTTTTTCTCACTGCAAAATATTTCTTTGACTCTTGAGCGAATGTGTGTTGTCGTTGTATGTGGGGAAAATGGTATTGAATTTCACAAATATGAAAAAACTACAATATAATTCAATATTTATTGCTTGTTAAAATTGTATAGTATACATATGTAAGTAGAGTACTACGTCGCAGTATTAGAAGAAAATATTGTAGACTATAACAAACTTGACTCGACAGAATTTCTTTGAAAAAACAAGAGCAAAAAATCGTCTGATATCACTTAACTACAAATCATGTACAAGGAAATGAATACCAAGTACCAAAATGACAAACAAATTTATTTAAATATTAAATAAACTTAATAAATGTTAGGGAAATTGACAACAAATTGAAAAGTTTTGAAAAATTATTTAGGAATAATGAAGATGATAAATATAATATTCATAAGTGAATTTTCAGATAAAATTTATATGAAAAAGCTCTTGATTGTTATTTTGGAGAAAGATTTTTACTTAAATTGAAAAAACCCTTTTAAAATTTCATGATGAAAAATTAGGTGAAAAAAGCTTTAAATTAAAATGTACAAAAAAGCGTCCTGTTAAGCTTAAGCTAATTTTTTAGTAAATTTTTTCTCCATGAAAATTTATTAATTATTTCTAAACAAAAAGCTATAATGAAATGGTTTTTACTGAAATTTAAAAGTTTTTATGAGAAAGCTTTAAAGCTTGATGTTAAAGGAATATAAAATGGGTATATTTTGAAAAAAAAAAAATCTTAAAAAAAAACGAATTTTGAACTGCTATAAAATCTAAACCAAAGCAAGCAACAAGATTTTATTAAAATCGGAAATGTTATGGTTCAGTACTTGTTCGAAAATTTTTGACTCAAAAGCAAAAGTTTCTTATGGAAAATCGGATACTTGATTAAGGTTTTAGACCTATAGTTTATTTGGCAAATCTTGTTAGAATTTGCCGCAGATTAAGATTTTGACTTTGGCTTTGTAGAAAAAAAAATATAATAAAATTATTATCATAAAAATGTTGATAATTCCTTTTGTTGTTTTTATTGATATTAAGCTCGAAAGCTTTTAAAAAGAAATTTAGATAAAGGAATTTTTTAGAAGGCGTTCTGAAGATTTGAGGGATTTCTTTTCCTAGAGCCTAAAATTCGTTCTTTAGTCTATAAAACTTCTTCTAAAAGAAGCTTTTCCTCACATCTGCAATATAGGAATCTATCCTACTTATCTTACCTTAAAAAAAAAAATATATTTTTACAAAGCTTTTTACAAAGATTAATAGTTTTTATTTGGTTAAGAAAAACGTAAAAATGTTTTCTTAAAAAACCTTAGCATTACAAAACAAACTGTGATAGTTTCGCATTTTAGTAAAAAGCTTTTTGAAATGTCGAAATGAAAAAAATAATTTTTATATCCATAAAAGCTTCTGTGCCTGTAGTTAAAGCTTTTTATTATAAGTTTTTGGGTTATTGATTTCGTTTACTTAACTTCACCTGAAACTAAAACAAAAGATTTCCCTTTCATACATCAAACTAAGGGCTTTTTACTTTATAACCTCAAAATTCATAAAACTTCGACCACAATTTCTAAAAGTAATTGAAAACTTATTTAACTTAATCCCATATTGATAGCGAAACTGAAATATTAAGGAGGAAAACAAAACTTTTTACTGATTATTAGCAAAAACCACAATGGTAATTAAGCTTTCAAATTAACATTATTTCTTAAGCTTAAGATTCAGGATTGCTTGTTTTTTAAGCCTTAGTAGTCGGGATCCTATAGGAATAAACTATCACTTAAAATGCTAATGACATTCTTATTAGAGTTGAGCAAAAAATATTTTAATATATTTTCACTTTTTTTGTTGCATTTGATGTCACTTCATGCCAACAAAACTCTTATTATTATTAACGTTATCAACAGCCAAAAATCACTCTCACGAAGCAAAAGAAAAAGTTTTGTAAGCAAAACTTATTCTTTGCACAGACTCAAGCGGTAAGAGATGGAGGCAAAACTAAGCGAGATAAAATTGATGATTATGATAAGTTTTTATTTAAGGTAATACCTTGAAGTAATACATTTAAGGAAGAGCTAAAAACTTTGCAATTCATAAATCTTGGGAGTGTAGTTTTAAATAGGGATAGAAGGCGTTACAGGAAATTAAATATTATTCAAAAGTTTCAATTTGAAATACCAAAGAAATTGATTAAAACTTAAAATGAAAGTAGGGTAGAAATTTAAGGAGCGGAAAATTTTTGATTATGATAAATATGTGTAAAATATTTTTATATAAATTTAGATTTCTTAATTCAGCTCAAAGTTTCATATAAATAATTCCCTTTAATTTATAATAAAATGATTTTTAATTATGAATTAACTAAGACATTTATACTTTTCTTAACTTCTTGTTGTTTTTAAAAACTTTTTGACTTTTCCATTTCATTTATGGTTATTTCTTTTTTACTTATTGACTTTTAATTGGTTTGTTTTAAAAAACATCAAATTAAATATCATTTTGTAGTTTTTCCTGGAAGAAGAAAAACTTTCACTTCTAGTTTTCCTGGTCATTACTTATTTACACTGTCTAGATGTTTATCTTATTTAAGGTTTAGAAATAAACAAAACTTGCTTATCCCTATAGCCTTGGAGATGAAATGAACGAAGAAAAAGAGAAAGAGAGAGAGAGAAAGTGGAAAGAAGAGAACACTTTACCAGGACATCACAGCAAATTTTAACAGTATTTTAATTAATTTTTAATTAAAGTTTTGCCACTTTTTGGAAGAATATAAAATTTATACCTAAACAAGTTTTAAGCTCAATGAGAGCTTTCTTTTTGGTAACGAAAAAGTTTTTGGTTTGATCAAAAAAAAAAAAAGAATAGCTATAAACTAATACTATAATATAATTATAATTTTAGCCCCGTTTTTTTTATCACTCAATATAATATAAAGTTTTATCAAAAAGTTAGTTTTTGTAAGAAAATGGTTTCTATTTATGAATTTTATATTCAGAGAATTTTTAAGCATAAAGAGAACTTTTTTGAACAGCGAGCTTTTAAAAAATCCTCATTCTTATGCTGTCTATATGAGCTCTTAATCCAATATAAATATATAAATCATTTTTGAAGTATTTTTAGTAGCTTTTGTTTGATACCAAATTAAATTCCGTATAATTCTTAAAATTTGAAAAGCCCATAACTCTTAAACTATAAGAGATTACACTAAAATAATATTATCCGGTACAGAGAAACCGTTGGCATCGGATGTTAATTACTAAAATTAATTTATGTCATTTCAATCAAAATATTAATTTTAATTTTGTGCATCTTATAAACGCGACATTGGCACCACTCATAAACAGCTGTTTCTAAATTTCAAATATAGCTGCCGTCAAAAAATAGTTAAGTAGCTGACTACGGGGCAACGATTGTTTGTGTAGCCGGCTGGCGTGACTGTGTTTAAAGCATTAAGAAGACGAAGTGGTTTATCTTATTATTTAAAATATGACATTATTCTAAAAAAAAGCTTTTTATTCCCCAAATGTTATGGGTCTTTAGGCTGATAATTGTTTCAAAGTATACAATATGTGTGTTGGATGAGCGCTAAATTCGATATTAAAATCATGTTATCCATGCCAAGTCAGTTTTAAAAATATTTCTTAAATTTAAGCTTAATGAACAAAGTTCTGGTTGTATTAAAGCTTTAAGTAAGATTTTCTTACTGAAGAGCTTTCTTATTTTTTGCCTATTAAACGCGTTGTTTAACTATCACTCAATTTATATTTAGAGAATTTTTAGGCCTAAGAGCTTTATTGAACAACGAACAAGGTTTTAAAAAAGCTCTCATACTTCAGAAGACGGAGGGGTTGATCTTATTATACAATTAGTATTTTCAATATGATATCTTTCTCAAAAAAGCTTTTTTCTTCCCTGAATAATATAGGTCTTTAGGTTGATTACTGTTCCAAAGAATATTCGTATATAGGATTATTGAAATGATTGATCGAAATACAAATTTGTTATCCATGTTAATTCTGTTTTATTAAAGCTTTCTAAAATTTAAGCTCAAAGTATAAAATTCTGTTTGTATTTAAGCTTTTAGCAAGTTTTTCTCAATAAAGAGCTTTCACATTTTCCGACTATTAAAATTTCAGATATTAAATTGTCTACAGAGTGTATCATATTCTTCTTCTAATCTCAGTAACTGTATGTATGTCAAATTCAATAATAGAAAAACAAATGAATATACATATGTATGTGTGTATATGCATGTTCGATTGTGTTAAGGTATTTGTGTCTATTATATTGTGTTGATATCATTACAATACAATCTTTATCTATATCTTTATCTTTTGCTTCTCTGTGGGTAAAACAAGTAAAACAAGATTTTCTTTAAGAAATTTCTATTCTTCCTTTTAATTCTGTGGGTTTCCTTAGCCAAGTTTTTCCTTGTTAAAGAAAAGTTAATGTTGATTATACGCTACTTTTTAAAGATCCTTTAAGACATGTATGTATTAGTTTATACATAGAAATGAGTTTCATTTTCTATATTTGTGTGTGTATAATTTTTGATGTCCTTGTTGTTGTTGTTGTTGAAGTGTGTCGACATATTTAAGGTCTCTATTGGGGTGTTGACTTCAATTGACTTTATTGTATATCCGTGTTTAGCTTTAAGTGTGTGCGTATGTTAGATTTTATCTCCCTATATTCTTTGTCTGCCAAGGATAATGCTTGTGTTAAGGAGTAGGAGCTTTTTTTCCACTTGTTAAAGTAATTTTATGCTCTATAAACTTTTGCTATAAATAAATATTAGTTAAAAATTTAAATTAAAATTCTTATTTACACGGGATAATATAAAATAATAAGTTAAAGTTAAGGAGGGTAGCTAGTACATTCCTTCTAATATAAAGGAATTCTTCGCTTAGTAAGAAAATATGGAAAATATTCACAAAAATTGTTTTGGTTTAAGGTAACAATAGCTTAGGGGAAAACATATTCTGTTCTTAGGTATTTTCTTAAAATTTTCAGCAAAGAACTACTTTCAAAATAAAAATAAGCTTTTTGGATAGCATTTTGTGGAATACTTCTTATAAAAAGCCTACCAGTTTTCTATGAGAGACTGTTAAAATTAACATGATTTATGACCAATTGTTAAACTCATAAAGGCGTTATTAACTTTTCAAAATCATCACAACAATTTACTGTTTACTCCACACTTTTTGCAACGCAACAAAAGCTCCAGCAAAATCTTAACAAATGATCTTTACTAAAAAAAACTCCACTCATCCACTTTATTTATTTAACTCTTCTTCATCTGCTTCTTCGTTCGACTCTTCCCTAACCAGCCAAAGGTTTCAAGCGTAGGTTATTTAATAAAAGCGTGACTTAGGGTTACATTTATTAACCAAAAAGATCATCATCTTGAAAAAAGCCACACAATTGCGTCTGCTGCCAAGTTAAGAAAAATCGAAGAAGATAGTAAATTGTGGTGGTGCCTGACTTAAAGTGTAATAAAAATTACAAAAAGGGTGTGGATCATAAAGTGTTTAAATTATAGGTTTTTAAAAAACAGTTTAAATACTGGCAAAAAATTGTACATATAATAAACAAACAACTGAAATTATTATAAAATAATTGGTCAATTGTTTGATTTGGGTGGATTAAAGTGATAAAGCAGAAAAAATTTAAGGAAGCTAATGATTTTAAGGCGGTTAAAGACGAATTTGAAGTACTCTGCCATAAAAGCTTTTACCTTTGAGACTGTTATGATATTTAAAGGTGGCTCATTATGCTCTTAGTTAGTTTTTGAAGATTAGAATTTTAAAATCCGAAGCGATTTCAACTACATTTGTATGTGTTCAATATGAAAATATCAATAATGAATTGATACCGCATGTGCTTAAATTGAGACAATATATTATTTAAATGATATTCTGTGCTTAGTTTTATAGTTTTTAGGAAAAATACTTTTACAGGCTTCGACTGTATGAAAATTTTCTAATGGGTATAAAATCGTAAATAAATAAAAATGTATAAAATTTGTAAAAAAAAACTCATTCACAGACAAACAAAAAAGAAAGAGTTAACTCTTTCGGAATCATTGTACTTTACTCAAAGAAACGACATCAAGTGATATAATCTTTTTAATCATAAACGTGCCATGAATAAGCACAATATATTTTTACATTCAACATCATCAATTTTATAAATTTTCTACTTACAATCATAAAAACTATATAACTATACAATACTTCTAAATAAATATGGACAAAAGCTCTTTTTTTTGTTGCTGTTGATTTTCAATATAAAAATCTTATTCTTTTTATTTCAGTTTTTGTGTGTGAGAACTGAAATAAAACTAACTGACATGAACACATCTATTTTATTTCTTCCTAAAAGATTTTTTTCCAACTACAGAAAAAGTAGATAAAAAAGAACACAGATTTCCTATATATATTTATACTCTTAATATAAATTCTTTTTGGATATTTTTCCTTTTGTTATGGCTCATTTTTTATTTATAACAATTTGCAATGGTCAGTCAAGTCCGAGTCATTCAGTCAGTTATTCATTCACTTAGTTATGTCCGTCATTATGCTTTTGGGTTGGTCTCCTCTTTCTCTTTTTAAGCTCCACTATGTCCATACTTTGGAAATGATTATCAAAACTACTTTAAAATTACTATATAGTTTATAGGGTGAGCAGTTACAAAAATTTTTTTTTTTTATTGAATATACAAACAAAAGCTTTTTATTTTGAACTTAGTTTTAAATAATATTCAAAATGGAGTCGTCCAGTTCTACAGCACAATGTGATGAACTTTTACAAAAAGAGCTTTTGAGCTTTGACACTGAGTTATGTATAAGCGAGACGCAACTATGTTTGTCCCGCTCACACTTACGTAATATTGTCTTTGCAAAGTCAAAATCAGTGCTGCCAGATTAGAATTTTTTTCTCGACTGTATGAAAAGTTCTCGAATATATGAAAAAAATGTAAATCTGACAATATTGTTTATCACAAATGCAAATATTAATGTTTGTGTTTTTGGACAGGTCTGATTTAGGATATTTGTAAAGTATGAAAAAAGGCACAACATCAATGCATTTCTTTAAAGCTTTTGATAACATATTTTATTTAAGCTCTTAAATTTTAAGCTTTAATGGTTTTTGGGGCAGCTTTAAGGCTATAAATTTTATGCTGGTTTTAAAATCTTCTGGAAAATCTATTATATATTAAAGATCGTTCACTTTAAAGTTCGTTTGTGTTAAAAGCCTTAAGTATTTTTAATAATTTTAGAAAAGCTCTTAAATTTTCTTTATGGCATAGCCTACAATTTTTAACTCCTTCGTTATTTTATTGTTATTATTCGAAAATAAACCAAGTTATAAGCAACAACATAACTAAAAACTTAATGATCCCTATAAAAAAATACACAAGACATGTAACTACTCTGTACTGAAAGTTCATCCATCCATCCTTCTTTTTAACCAACTTAATATAAGAACATTTATTTATTTACAACCATGTTCTTTGTCCAATCTAGAGATAAAGTCCTATTTTATCTAACCGATTACAACTCCAATTTTAAAGCAAGTACAAGTTGCACGAATGAAAAAAAAAATTTTAGCTGAAAAAGATAAAATATCTTTAAAATGTATTAAAATATACTAAAAGCTTTTCCTGAGTATTTTTATTTTTAAACTATAACCCAGTTCCTTTAAAATCAGTAAAAGGAAACATTGGTTCTGCATGAGCTAAGTAAAATTTGATGTACAATTTTTTTTGTGGTAAAGCAAAAACTATAGCTTGTTCATCAGTTTTTGAACAAAAAAAGAATGTTCTTTAGATATTGCAAAAATATGTTACGAAAATTTTAAAGATTAAATTATTTGAAAAACATTTTTATGTTAAACATAGATAAACTATTTTTAAATTAAAATTTATTTTATTACATAACATAAATATTTTGTTATTGAAAATGTAATGAATATATTTATTACATATTAGTTCCCCGCATAATTGCATTAAATGTATTCATTTACATATCAAAATGCTTTCAAAACCACAAAATGATCAAATTTACTAAATTGTTTACACATAATTATTTAAAATTACTTAATACACATATTTAAAATTTTATAAAATAAATAAATTTTAATCAGTTTTTAAACACCCTCATCAAAATTTAACAAACCATGAAAATGTATCAATATTTTTTCTGGAGCAAAACTAAAAGAATTCAGTTCAAATTTCAGTTTCATAATAAATTAAATTAAATAACTCCACAGGTACTCTCCCCTCTTGGTTTAATGAAAAATATTTTGTTTCCAAAAGTCACGAAAAATTTGTTTCATTTATAATTAAGCACTAAAGTTTTTCAAAATGTTATAATTTCCTGCTGTTTTTTGAATAATATGAACAATTATATTTTAATTGCTGCATTAAAATAAACAGCACTGTCTTATTTAGTTAAACACTCTGACTTTTAAGTTTGTCTATCTAGATAACTCTATGGTCCAAACAAAGTTCCAGTTTGATTATTTCACAAATGACACATTCAAATTAAATTTGTTTTTAAATAATTTCGTTTTTCTGGCCAAATTCTGTTGAAGTGTTGAAAAATATTGAAGTTTTCAACACCATGTGATTATACAAGTATTGGTGAGCTTTTGAGTTTATTTAGAAATTTTGTTAGTAATTTTTTCATTTATTTACATCTGACGTCTGTCTGTGTTAATGTAATAATTTAATTATGAAATTTTGTTGGTTTACTTTGGGAAATTAAGTGAAAATTGTTTAATTAATTTGTCAAACAAAAAATTTATATTTTGCAATATATTAAGTGGTTTTTTGCCAACCGCAATGCAGACATAGTGACTGTGAAGCATTTTGTTTATATTTAATGTATTTATACCCTACAGCTCTATAGGTATATTCGTTTAGTTATGATGTTTGTAATGCACTGAAATATAAGTAAGACAGCCAGTTGAAATAGATCGTTCAAATTTAAACTTATAAGTGCTTTACATTATTCATGTAAAAGCTCTATATATTAACAATTATTTAAATATTTATAAAAAATCTTTTCTTCAGCGATAACACGATCAAAGCTATCTTCAATTGTATATAAACCTAAGTTTAAACGCTGTTTAAAATTTGAAAGCTTAAATAGTTTATGCTTTCCCAATATGATTAAAGCTTCTTATATTTTTTTCCTCTCTTTTTAAAACAATTCTCAAACTCTTTATCAAACAAATGCTTTCGATATTTAAGTAAAAGCTTTTAGTCTTACTTTTTAAAATATTTAGCCAAATCCTTACAACTGTAAATTCCAAACCGATTACTTAATGAAAACATTCCTAATTTTTTTTAAATTAATTTTAGACCAAAAAGCTTTGTTTTTTCTAAAAAATATATCAAATCAAATTTTTCGAAAAACATGTTCAATCTTAAAAAAAAAAAATAATACACGATTCATAAGCTTTTAATAACATTACGAATTAGGGGATTAATGTTTTAACTTTACATATTTAATACTCGTTTGTAAAAGCTTGCATAAAATTATTAATTAGGTAAATTTTAAGCTTACCATGAAAGCTTTTTCATTATAGCACACAGTATTACCTGTAAATAAAAGAAACAATAACGATAAATGAATGTAGTTTAACTTTGCTAAAGTGTTCTTAATAATTATAAAAATGGATAATGTATTAAGTAGTTATTTAAGCTTTTAAGCTTTGGTAAGCACATATGGTTTTAGGATTGTTTTTTGCTTTTGAGAGAAGCAACTGAGCAATTGAGCTTTAAAGTAAGAACATACTTTTAAGTTAAGCTTTAAACAACTTTAAAGTATGAAAGCTTTAAAGCTTGTTGATGCATATAAGAATATTTTAGATACCATCAATTATTTAGAATATTGTAACTGTATACAAACTTTAAGAATGTCATTTGTTTGGCATTATATTAATAACACTGAAACTTTTGCAAAATTTCAAATTTAAAGCTTTTGTACATTGCCACAAATCTATTCAAAAGAAAATAAATAAACCTACTTTATATATGTCATTTAATTTTTTGTTTGGGTTTAAAATTACTGGAAAGAAACTTTTAGGTATTTTAGCTTCAAAGCTTTTACTACTTTACTAAAATAAAAATTAACTTAATATCATTTAACTTTGCTCCTTCAAACTTTAATACAGCAAACATATGTATGTATTTACCTGATTTTATGCAAATTATTTTTCTTTACACAAAAAACTTTTACTTATAAAGCTTTTTAACTCAACTTGCTTAACAAATTCTGCTACATTTTCTACTCAAGTTAACGTATTGAATTTTAATGTGGTTTCAAATAAACTTCTTTTATTATTTCTATAAGTACGAAATGCATTTTCATATCGATTACTGGCAACAACAACAAACCAAAGAAAGAAAATAACAGAAATATAATTTGAATATCTAGTTTTTTTGCTCGATAAAAAATGTATAAAACTGATGTAATTTTTTCTGAGAATATCCTTGCATTTGTTAGTTTCTTTAGCTTTTTTTTCCTGTGTATCTTCATGGTTCCTGGGTTTTGAATATAAATGGCGTTTTTATTTGTTTGTCAAAGTTTATAATTAAATTTCATTAAAACTTTTTACTCACTCTATTTTCTTATTGCCAAAGCTTGCTACTCCGTGAGAGTTCTTGCAAAGCAATTTGTTTGTTCATAAACATTTTTTGCTTTTATTCTTCCGAGCTTTTCTTTTATTTTTCATTTAGCATATAGTTTTCTCGAGTAGTCTTTGGCTTATTTTCGATTTTTTTTATTTCTTGGAGAAGTTGTTATAAATGATTAAAGTTTTCTAATAGTTTTGTTAGTACAAAATCATTTTCTTATGTTGTTTTTTTTCGGAAAACTATTTTCGCATAATTCGCGTTTTTTGGAATTTTAATTTTGTTATTTATTGCTCAAGATTTTATGCATTCAAACAAGTTGTGCAAATATTTTTTTTAATAAAAAAAATTGTATACTTTAACTTTAAGTTCAGTTACGCTTTGGCAAGAAGTTGAAAAAGTTTTTTAGTTTCTTAGGAAAATTGTAAAATTTTTGTTAGCGAAATTATTAATTGAAAAGTATAGCACTTAGTTAATCAATTTGTGAGAGATTTTATTTAATGGAGATCAATCAAAGTTAAGGTAATTATTTATTTAGGGAAAATACAGTAAAGAGATAAGAATACTTAAATCCATTAATTTAATCAAGAAAAGAAAATAAGAGTTTTTTTGAAAAAATTAAGATGAAAAATCAGAATTATTTTGAAGTTAAACAAATCATAAGTGATCTAAAGCTTTTCTTAATGTCTTCTCAATATATACAAACTTTAGTTCAAATTTAACCTCCTTAGGTGGGTTTCAAACTAATATAATTAATTCAGCTTAAACTTTCAAAAGCTTTGAATCTGTTCAAAATTAGGAAATAAAGCTTTTATCATTTATTAACATCACAAATTCTAAAGTCTTAGGTTTAAGTTTTTAAGCATTATTATATCATACTAAAAACTTTATAATGCTTCAAAACTTTCGCCTAAAACTTTATAGCCTAATTTATGATGACAATAAATGACAACAATAACAAGGAACAAGCTTTCAAGCTTTCAAAAAAAAACTTTATCATGCTTCATTACTTTCGCCTAGGACTTTATAGCTTTCTATTGTAATAAAATTTGTATATTGCTTTCTTTTGTAGCCTATTTCATGATGTAAAAACTGACAATATAGTCATTATTAAAAATCTTTATAATGCTAAAAATCATTCGCCTGGATATTTACAGATTAATTCATAATGTTAATAAATGACAATGTAAACTTTTGAAAGCAACAAGCTTTTAAGCTTTTAACAATTAGTATTAGAATATATGTATGTATAGTTAATCCTATAAATTTTGAAATATATCAAAAGAAATCACATCAAATATAAAATTAGTATTTCCCAGGCGAAACCTTTAAACTTTAAGTTTTTTTCATAGATCGACTTTGATTTAATGAAATAAAAAATGTATTTTAGTTTTTTTCTTTAAAACATCACATTATTTATGCTTTATTTTAAACTTATACTTCACATTATAGATTATGAAATTCAAAACTACTTTGGTTATAAGACTTCATTGCAATCTTTCTGCGACTCGTTTTTTTTTTATTCCTTCATTCTTCCAACAAATTTAACAATAATTCTAAAAAGTCGACAACTATAAATCAACACATTGTAAAATTCCCGTCCTCAAAAAAATGGAGGAAAATATTAAGTACTCTTTGGAAAAAAATCATTTATTTTTAACAAGTCCCGGTAGCTTTTTTTGCTTGTCATAAAGTTTGCTTCCTTGACTTGACACACACTCGGGCTCACACAGCTTGATACTATATCAGAGTATAAAGAATTTCATATATGAAAAAGTATAAGTTTATTTGAATGTATGATGGCTGGTGTCGCCACCGAATCTTCATTTTTTCTCGTTTAGAGTCAAATAATTCTTGAGATTGTGTTGCCTTAATACAAGACTTCCAGTAGTGGCAGCAGTCAGTCTTTTTATATTTTAGACTTGAAATTTTCTCGTTTTATTTTTTTGCGTTTCAGGATTTTTTTTGGAAGTTGGGTATTAAGTTACAGCATTACTTCGTGTGGTGTTTTTGTATAGAGTACAACAATTTTTGGAAATGGTAAAAAAATATATATTCAGAGATTTATTTTTGACACAACATGTATGTATAAATGTCCGTCTTTCTGTATGTCCGTCCGTCCGTATGGTTTTTATGTTCCCCCATAAGGTTAACGGGCGGTAGCATTCAACTGAAGTGTTTGACAAGCAGAAGCCGCTTAAGAACAGTGAAAATAATTTTAGACAACCCAGAAAAAAGTGTATAAACAGCTATAGAAAATTATAAATGAAATCAAAGCGGTAGGTGGCTTATGTCAGAAATTGACATACAAGATACTTGAGTTGATTGTTTTTCATACCAGCATTTTCTTAGACTTATTTAATAAAGAACATTTTTTGCGTATTCCAAACAATAAGAAATGATGAAAAAGAATTGCGAAAAAAAACAAATTTGTTAGAAACATTATTATGAGAAATTAAGAAATTATTAAGAAAACTTAAAAAAACGTTAAAGCCTTCAATTTGGAAATTATACATATGTGTCTTATATTCAATTTTATCTAGTTTCAAAACAATATTCCTCATTTTTCCTTAAAGCTTTTACATAGATACTTATGGTTTAAAAAACCTTAATCTCTCTTTAAATCAACCGAAAACTGTATTTAAATTGTTTTTAGGAAATTGTATCTCAAACCAGTGAAAAAACCTAAAAATTCCCAAAAAATAGAAAAAATCAATAAAATGATTAGATAACTTCAACATCAAACGAAAACAAAACATTATAAATAAATAAAGGAGGCTTCAAATTAACCTAAAGCCAAAATATTTTTCATTTTTCTGTGTGTAAGTGCAAACGCCGATATAAAATGACTTTAGGGCAATAATCTAGAGGAAACAGTAGATATTTTTGTAAAAGCTATAGATAGGTAAATCGAATACTATCTATCTATTGTTGATGGTAGGACGTGTAGTATTGAAGGTTTGCTAAAAATACCACTCGCAACCGCCACAGCAGCAACAACAATGGAATGGTCATAATAATAAAAATAAAACGTTTTAAGCGTTTATCTAAAACTGAAAATCTAACAACAACAACAACGAGAAAAACAATAATAAATACCATAATACAACATATGAACCCATAAAATACTTTCAAACGTTTCAGACAAAAAAGAAAAATTAGAGAGAAACATACCAAAAATACCTTGAAACGGCAGCAGGAATAGGAAGTTAGCCTCCCAGAGCATACCACAGTGGAACCATTACATATAAAATACAACTCCATTGCCTAACAGACATATTTAAAGCTTCTGTTAGAGGCAAAATTTATTTATATTTTCTTTTAGTTTTCTTTGTTTTTTTTTTTGGAGGCAAAATCACTTGAAGATAAACTGCAATAGGAGGGGGAAATATCTATACAAATTAATAAATATTCGTCGGAAAGTAGAGAAATTAACGCGTTAAGGGAAAAATAATAGAAAAATTAAAAAAATTTCTATTGAAAGGTTTTCTATAAAAATATTTTTCTATAAAAATATTTTTGTGTTAAAAAATTTTTATTAAACAATTTTTGATAAAAACGTTTTCTTTAGAAAAATTTTTGATTAAAAAGTTTTCTATAGAAAATTTTTTGATAAAAAATAGAAAAAAATTTTGGTAAACAATTTTCTATAGAAAAAGTTTTGATAAAAAATTTTCTATAGAAGAAATTTTGATTAAAAATTTTCTATAGAAACATTTTTGGTAAAAAAATATTCTACAGAAACATTTTTGATAAAAAATGTTCTATAGAAAAATTTTTGATAAAAAATAATTGTATGGATAAAAAAATTTTCTATAGAAAAATTCTTGCTAAAAAAATTTTCTATAGAAAAATTTTTGATAAATTTTCTTTTTAGTAAAAAAAATTTCTATAGAAAATTTTTTACTAAAAAAATATTCTATAGAAAAATTTTTGTAAAAAAAAATTTTCTATAGAAAATTTTTGATAAAAAAATTTTCTATAGAAAAAATTTTTAGTAAAAAAATTTTCTATAGAAAAAGGTAAAAGGTGAAGGTAGATGAAAACTGAAAAATGTTTGTTTTTGTTCAGTCGATGATCTACGCTTTTACTTATGGTTATGAACATAATTCTGAAAAGTTGTGTTTGTAAATTTAGTAATAATGCGAGGTTTTCGATCTGTCTAAATTGGGGATAATCCTCCTGAAGAGATGGCTTAACTAACCATCGAAACGCGTCGAGGAATTTGGTTTCTCCGCAAACATTTTTTGGCTTTTTATCAATAAATTGATCTGTTGCATTAATAAATAAATGTAACAGGTTTAGGATCAAATGCAAATGCTCTTCTTTTTGAAGAAATTTTTTTTTTTTTGATAAAAAATTTTTTATAGAAAAATTTTTACTAAAAAAATTCCTATAGAAAAATTTTTACTAAAAAATTTTCTATAGAAAACATTTTTGATAAAACAGTTTTCTATAGAAAAAAATTTTAGTAAAAAAATTTTCTATAGGGAAATTTTTAATAAAAAAATTTGTATAGAAAAATTTTTGATAAACAGAAAGTCTACAGAAAAATTTTCTATAGAAAAATTTTTGATAAAAATATTGTCAATAGAAAAATTTTTCATAAAAAAATTGCCTATAAAAAATTTTTGATAAAAAACTTTTCTATAGAAAAATTTTTGACCAAAAAAGATTTCATTGAAAGTAATTAATTTTATATGAAACTATAGAAAATTTTTAGTAAAAAAATTTTCTATACAAAATTTTTGTTTAAAAAAATTTATATAAAAAATTTTTGATAAAATAATTTTTGTACAGAAAAATTTAAAGTAAAAAAATTTTCTATAGAAACATTTTTAATAAAAAGATTTTCTATAGAAAAATGTTTGATAAAAAAGTGTTAATAAAAAAATTTTTGATAAAAATGTTCTATAGAAACATTTTTGACAAAAAAGTTTTATATAGAAACATTTTTGATAAAAATATATATAAAAAAATAGGGTAGAAACTTTTTCTTTTAAAAACATCAGAAATTTACATTGCAAAATACCTATTTTAGTTAAGGGTGTAAAAAAACGGCAAATCTGTCTACGATTTTTTTTGTTCTGTTCTTTTTGTGCCGATCTCTGCTTATAAATGTAGAAAAAGTAAGTCTACTTTTACATTAGTCAGGTTTGGCTTATCAAGTCTTGAATTTGTATTAGAGAAAACTGATAGAATTAAAACTGAGCAAACCTGACCGTACCATCAAGTTTACAAAAATTTTGAAATTTTTTATGAAATTTAAGAAAAATAAAATGAAAACTGATGAAGAAAATGTTTGTGTGCGAAAGTGAATGCAGGTTCAAAAGGAATTTAAGGAAAAACTGATCAAGTAAACCTAATTCGTGTGAAACGGGACTAATTGTAAGTTAGCAAATTTTCTAGAAGCTTTTCTTAGAGATTAAAACCAATAGCGAATACGAGTTTTTTTCTAATCACAATTTTTCATAATTTAAATAATGATTTTGTAAATCTTGAAACGTTTTTTAAGTTTACTAAATTATTAATTTTAAAAACTACATGGAGCTTTAATAAAGCTCTTCTTTTGTGAATATGTTCCTTAAAGGATTAAATAATATACACAAACACAGAAGTCGATTTAAATGTTTTTCCCTTTTGTTAATTTACCAACAAAATAGGCGTAGAAGAAGCTTAAATAATACAAAACCTAAAAAGAAAATTGTAAAGAACAATAGGAAATATTTTAGCCAAGTCTAGGCACCTTCACTAAACCTTAACAGGCATTTTGTCTTCATCGATGATTACTTAGAGTTAGGACTACTTTTTTTTGGCGGTAATAATAGTCAATTGGTATTAAATTGTTTGTAACTACAAACAACCTCCACAATTTAATGGTAATATACTCTTAAGAGAACAAAAAAAAAACGCCTTAAACAACTGAAATCATATAGAAGCAATATCGTATAACCAACCCAATGGTAGTACGAGTATATGGAGTCATATGTCTCCAGGTAGCTCATACATATATACCCTTTATATGGTTTTATAAAGAACAATTTAGGGAAAGAATAATAAAAAAGAAGTCAGATACCAAAAACAGCACCTTAATAAGTTAAGTAAGTCTCTTCTATTGTTATACTCGACTGCCTTTTTTGTTTGGATGTATGTCCGTCTGTCTGTCTGCTTAGTTTTTGTTGAAATCAGTAAATTAATCTTGAACATTGAATAAGATAAATAAATATCATATTAACCGACAAAACAAAAAAACAAAAACCCTTAAAGAAAAGAGTTTCATTACCCACAATTTCTTGGCAAATTTTAAAGCCAAACCTTAAAGGTTGTAGAGGGATATACCAAGAAATTTTAGATAAAAGTATTTGATAATGTATATTAAAATTTTTCATAGTTTGCTAATATTTAAAATGCAATTATGCTGGAGTTAAGGTATAACATTAACAGGAAGTTCTTTAAGATGATAAACTTCACCTTAAATAGAAAAAATTTTTTAAAATGAAGTAAAAAGATCATGATTAATTTAATGAAATATTTAAACATTTTTGTTTTTTTGTGCTGCATTATATTAACTTCCTTTAATATTATACAATTGTTTTTTAAATTTTTAATTTAATACAAATTGTTTAAATTTTTGAACTTTAACATTTCTTAGACTTAAGGCTTTAACTAATAATGCCTTAAACCGCAACATATTTATAACATTAATTTTATTTAAGAAAAAGAAAAATTTGCAGGCTTCTTACCACTAATGTTTACATCGTTAAAGACATTTTAGATTCCCCACTCTACACCAATTCCCTTCAGAATCCTCCCTTTTATTCCTTCAAAAATAAAACTGTGTCACGCGTTTTTTCTATACATCTTAAATAAGCTTCCGCTCTTCATTATTTTGCGCTTTGTGTCGAAAATAGCAAAAAAAAAAAATACAAAAATGAACAAAACTCATTTCTTTAAAGTCTTTATCATCAAAAAAAAAAAAAAAAAAAAGCAAATGCCAAAAAATTTGTTACCATTTCCAGACGGCAACCGCCAACGAAATGTGAATTTACCTTAAGAATTTCTAGTTTTATTTATGACTTGAATTTATTTAAATTAGAGGTTCATTACTTTGAATGAGGGAAAATGCCAAGAAAAGAAATGATGAAAAAGCAACGCCTTTTATGGTTCTTCGTCATACATGAATTTTAAAGATATATTTTAGGAAATAATTTGTGTTTAAGGAATTTATTGAAGAAATTAGGTATTTTTCCAAGAAACATGAGTTTTTTTTTCGAAATTTAAATATTTTAACTTTAAAAGCTTTAATTTTTGTTAAGAAAAATTATGCTTTTTTAAGTTCATATGTGTTTTGAAAACACTAACCAAACAAGAATTTTTGATTTTAGAAAGCTTTCGAAAAGCTCAAAATATTTTTAAAGATTTTGGAGAGCTTAAACTATAGGTCCCGTACAAAACTTTCAGTCAAAAGTCATTAAGTGCTTCCAAAATCACTAATACAATTTTTCGGTAAAAATTATTTTTTTATAGAAAATATTTCGATAAAAATAATTTTCTATTGAAAATTTTTCTTAAAAAATGTTTGATAAAAAAATTTTCTGTAGAAAAATTTTTGATAAAAAAAATTTCTGCAGAAAAATTATTGATAAAAAAAATTTTCTGCAGAAAAATTTTTGATAAAAAGATTTTTATAGAAAAATGTATGATAACAAATTTTATATAGAAACTTTTTTGATAAAAATATTTAAAAACTGGAGTAGAAAACTTCTTTGTTCTGTATAACTTAGCAGTTTTTATGCTTACGTTCCTGAAAGCTTTTCTTAGAGACTAAAACCAATAGCAAATGCGAGTATGCGACCTAATCACAATTTTTCATAATTCAAAGAATGCTTTTGTAAAAGTTGAAAAGTTTTTTTACACATAATTTTCATATAGAAATCCCACATTTCCCACATTTTATCCTAGTTTTTATATAAGACCTAATGTCTTGATCGACTATAGCATTTTCTTGCTTGATTTTTTATGACTAAAGGAGACCAAAATCTCGAATCTGAAAAGATAGTGGGCACTATGTGATGTAGCAGAAATAATATGGAGATTTTGTTCTTGTGCTAAAAAAAAAATATGTTTTCCCAATTTTCTATAATTTAGCTTCAAAATTCCGACCTATCGGACGGTCGATCGATTCACAAAATGATTCTGAGTTTCTCCGATACTTAAAGGTGGATTTCAGACCTTTATTTCTATATGATACAAACTTCAGCGAAAGCTTAAACTATCCAAAGCTGTAGGTAGGAAGAGTAGCATTAACATGATAAAGCTTTAAATGATTTTGGCAAAAATATTAAATAGTTTTTATAAACATTTTTCAAATTTCCTAAAAAATAAAAATAAAAAACATAGTTAAAGGGTTTATAATGTGGAAAGAAAAAGCTTAGAAAATATTTTATAGAGTATTAAAAGCTTTCTAAAATATTGTATTAAAACATAATATCTCTCTTATAAATAAAACTATAAAGTTATTTTATGTTGAAGCTTAAAATATTAAGATTGTACTTTTATATTTAACTGATACCAACATTTTGAAAAAAGCTCTTTTTGGGTACATATTTCAAAACTGATATCTTTTTAAAATCCATTAATTGTTTCTATATGATCATCAACTATTCAATCAGCCAAATATTTATTAACAACCTCTTTTTTCTGACATTATAAACTTCTTTACAAGAAGCTTATTTAAAGATTTCAATCTATGAATCAAATCAAAGTTCACCCTCATCAAACAGCAATTCAAAACCAAAAATGAAAAATATTTAATAAAACAAGCCTTCAATAAGAAACAACTCTGCCAGATACATAAATACATATTTGTACAAAAAATAATCACATTTAAAGATTTCGAAAAAAAAACGCGTATTTGATTAAAGGAACCTAAAACGGAAAATTCTTCATTTTTTGATTCTTTTATTCAGACTTGACAGCCCACAACATAACAATACTCGTCGTACTCTTGCTTTGAGGAACTTTACAAATAATTTTATCTCTGATTTAGTTTTTGTGGATAAAAGGAGAATTTCTTTTCTTTTAGGCTCTGGTTTTTTTTTTGTTATGAATTTTTGAAGTTTTTTGATTTTTTGACTTCATCATTCCCCACAATTGTTTATAAATAAAATTCATGATTTTTGTGTTATTGCTTTTATGTTTAAAGAAAGAGTTAAAAATGATGACGATAAAATGATGTTGGTACATTGTGGTTTAGGTCTGGTTGTCAGTCGATCAAAATATACGTTTGTAATCAATCATCATCATCAGGCAATCATCATTCCAAGGACTGAGCCGGAAGATTTTTACCATTGTTATTTGGCTTTTCTGATTTGGGTAGAGAAAAATATTGTGTATGTGAAAAGAAAAGGGTTACAATATGAATGTTTGACATCTTTGTATTTATTTTTTTTTGCGAACTAAAGAAAAAGTCAGCATATTTAATGAGTTTTGAAATGTAACAAATAAAAAATGTCCTAGTTAATATAAAAGTACAAAAATCAGTTTCAATAACTTCAGACAAAACTTCGTAACTTTATGAAAAAAGATTAACATCTAAAGTTATGCTGTATATGATTTTTCAGCAGAGCTTTCAAACTTCGTATATTTCAAAGGTCAAATTTTCTTTAACTTCTTCTCATTGAGTTGAGTAATTACAAGTAAATTTGTAAAGCTCATGCAAGTTTGTTTGTTTTGCCTTTTTATTATATTTAAAGCTCAAAGCTTGTTAAAATCATAAAGAAATTAATATTATAAACTTGAACGAATTATTCATGTTTTGCTAAAATTTATCAAAACACAGCTAAAGCTTTTTTAAAGCTCATCAACAAATCTTCATTCATTCAATTCCTTAAAGTGTTTTTTATCTCTTTGAAACTTTTTGTAAAAATATTTATAAAAGTACTTATTTTGTTAGGCTTTTCAAATATTATCATAAAGGCTCAAAGCTTGTTAAACTTATTAAAAAATATATATTACAAAGCTTTGTTAAAGATAATGAAAAAAGCTTCATCCACTTCCCCAAATTGTTTGCTGGTTTATTTTGGCAATTATGGACTTTTAGCTTTTATAGTACGTGTTTAAAATTATTTGTTTGCAATTACTGTGTTCATATCTTCCTCTGAATATACTCTAGCTCTTGTCTTCTTGTCTGATCTATTATAATTTTCTTAATCTTTGTGCCTGATGATGGTTGGCTGCAAACCACAAAAGCTAAAAGTCAAACAAATAAAAGGCATACTCGCACACACAAAAGCTATGAGGGCCGGACATCTAAGGAACCAGCCAACCATTCAATTCATTTGAAATATTCTAACCAATTCATTGCAATCGAATGCTTTAGAGCTGCAATCAGCAAAGGAACAATATTTAAAGCCCAGAATAGTTTATAATGGTTATAGAATAGAACATCGCTTGAAAGCACAATTGCGTTACAAATGTGCATCTTAAATTAGCGTTAAAATGCTTAAACAATTTCAATTGAATACGAAATTTCTTTGAAGAGTTTATATTTTGTTTTTTCTATCCCATACGTACTCGTATAAGTCAAGATGGTTATGAGCCCAACATTAAAGTCCGTCAGTCATTCATCTACTCTTTTACGTTATATAGCCAAAACTAAAACATCAAATTGTGGTATTTGTAAAATTTTCTGTATTTCTACCAAAGGGCTTTTTTGATTTCGTATATAAGCTTTGAAATGTTTGTGTCCGTTTGGCCAAGTAGAAGAACTGTCATGGTCAAAATTCATGATTGATAGTTTAAGTTTTGTTTGGTTTTTTGGATTTTACTCCATATAAGATATATGCAGCTTATAAATGCTGGCGACAAGCAATTTGTAGATTTTTTTTCTTGTGGCAAAATTAAGTTAATGATATAGAAAACCTTCATAAAAAACTAGATTTCCTATTAAGATAATAATTTATAAAGCAATCAGAGTTTTTGAAAAAAATCTTAATTGAATGAATTTCTACATTAAAGTCACATAAGGCAAAAGTTATGAAATATGTATATTTTTCGGATTTAGGTTTTTTTCTTGTAAAAGTTTCCTTAGCTTTCCATTGATATACTTTATATGTCGGAAGTTTTAATTTCTTTACAGACAAATTATTTTTTTTTTTTTTACTTTTAAAATGTTTAATTACATTTCTGTGTAATGTCTTGAAAAGCTTTTTAAAAAGTTTTTGCTACTAATTGTTTGTTATGTCTACCAGAGCTTAAGTTATTTACTCCTTTTAACTGTCACTTTGAAACATTTTTTTAATGTTTTCTTTACTTTTAATTAATTCCTGTTAAATTTTTTTGTGTAAAACAACATATAAACAATAATTTCTTATTTTATCAACAATTACAATGTATAAAAAAATATGTAAGCTTTTATAAATAAATAAATAACGTTGATTAGTCACAGTAGAGTTAAATGGTAACTAAAGGAGTGAATTCTTAAAGATTTTAAAAACTTTTGTCTTCCACAGATATTACAAAAGCTCGATTTGCCGTATGGTCCTTTTGAAAAATCCCATAAAATATTAATTATGTTATTTTAATATAATAACATTTATTTCATTAAAATATACCCAGTTTGGTCCGGTTGAAATGATCAAGTTCCATCATCGTAATTATTCAATAGCATCTAGCAATGATTCGATAATATAAAGATATTCCACTAAATAAATTTTTTTTGCCAAAAAAGAAATTAAAGTGAATAAAGAACAATGAAAAACATATAAACGCACAAACAAACATACATTTCATGAGCATGTGTGTGTTCCTTAGTTTTCTATCATTGGATAATTGTCTCCAGTTGTTGCTTTCTAATAAGCGTAAAAGCGGTATACTCCCTTTTTTATGGAGTTTTCAAAACGACCATACGGCAAATCAATGTATGGAAATGCAACATCTTTATATTATAGAGTATTTACTATTAGTGTGTTTTTTTACTCTTTCTGTCAAAAATTATCATTTATATTGATAATTTCCAAACAATAATAATCATTTTATCAATTAGGGTGAATGAGCCCACGGACGCTATTTTGGAGAAGTCCGTCTTTAAGTAAATTTGAATATTTTTTAATTCATTCATATCACTGCTCTCTCTTCACTGTTTACTGACTTTATAAATTACGCGTCTTGTATCAACGTTAGCCTGTTGTAGATAATACTTTTTTCTATATATCGTTTATTCCCTTTAAATGTTGTTTGGTTGATCTCCTTACCGTTTGCAGTCTGTCCGTCTGTCTTTCTTTCTGTCTTCTTGCTTTGTGTCATTGAGTTTCAAGTCTAAAATATAAATTGTGTCATTAACCATGTTTACGTATGAAAATGTACAACAATGCTTCGTATATATGGCAAATACTAAGTATGAGTAAAGTACATGATACCTACATACATCCATATGTAACAGTATGTACTTAATGTTAAATCTACACGCACTCATATTGGGATACAAATATAAGTATTTCACAACATATGGTAGAGAACATGGGTATTAGGAGGATGCCGACTTTGGTAAAATTTTCAATTTTACAAAATTGCCAGTTTTGACAAATTTTTAAAATGGCTACTATATTTATATATGTATGATTATCTATATTATGATAATTTCCCCAAATGCTTTTAACACGGCATCTTTTCGAACAATTAAATATACTAGGGCCAAATCGCCGCATTCTATATCGATCGAAAACTCATACTTTAAAGCAAATATTGTATAACATACCTTAGGGATTTCCAAAATAATTTATTTTGCAAAATAAAATCTGTTATATAAACATATCCGTTTTTTTTTGTCAAAATGAAATTCTTTTACTATAAGGGATCTTTCGACAAGGATAATCTTTATATATTATTTAGATTATCCTAAAAGTATGCTACACAAATGTTTCTGAAATATTTTACACTTCAATCGATATCGAATGAGGGATTTTGTACTTGGTAAAAATGATAATTTTTAGATCAAAATTCAAATTATATATACAAAATGTAACCAATTTTGATTTGATTCTATAAAAAGAACACGTTTTTTTTGCCAATTTAGTTTTCGTATCAAATTTGATATTATTCAATACATAATTTACAAATTTATTTTTAAAAATTTTAACCTCTCCAAAATCTGAAACTCCTTAATATCTTAGCTTCATACATGTACTTACAGTCATGTTTGTTTGTATGAATTATAATGATATTTTGTTGCTGTTGTCCTCCTCAATCTCTTCTTGTTCATGATATTTGTTGTTGTTGCCTTTATGTTGTCTCTACAATGAATCAACAACAATAACTTTGTTAGCAACATTGTACATTAGGGTTGTTGTTGTTGTTTTTGTTATTGTTGCTGTAAATATTATTACGATATGCTAACCATTGTTGTTGCTTTAAGTCATTGCTGCTGCTGTTGTTACAAATGATGCATTGCTAACATTTTAAACAGAAATTTGTATTACGACAGAGAACGCAAGACATCAGTAGCAACAGCAACAAATGATTACTGACTGAAGGTTCTGGCTGTTCTGTTTGTTTTTGTTTCAAAAAGGATGTGTGAGAGAACATGTCGTGTTTAAGACAAAATGTATTTAATTTATGTTAGTATATGTGTTGCCTTATTCCTAGCTGTGGTCATGTGTGAGTTTGTCTATTAGTTACAAGAAACCTCTCTTTATCTTTATATGGATATACATACGTATGTATGTATGTGTAGTTGCAGTTATTTATCATTTTGAAAATAAAAGTTATAAAACATTTTATCATTGTTATTGCTACTAATGAATGTTAGACATACATTTAGGGAAAACTCACAGACATTTTATCAAATTTATAACTTGAAATTAAAAGATAACATTTTATTTTATTAAAAAAACAAAATTATTTTGTCTAGAAAGTTTGGTTTTTTAACATTTTATTATGGGTTTTTTGTTGTCGGTTTGATAGATGTAAAAATGTTTTCGGTTTTTAAGGTTTTTTGTTAAAATATAAGAAATTTTAAGAAAGAAAGTATCATCTGCTAAAGGAAATCATTTAAAAAACATACTTCTTAATGATAACAGTTGTAGGAATCAATTTTAGAAGTGGTTTTCTGTTCTCTAAAAAATTATTCTAAATTCCTTTCTAATAATTTTTGATTTGATTACTTTTACTTTTTACCTATTTTTTATTAGATATTTCAATTTTTCATGTCACATTTAATTTAACATTTCAATTTACAACTCTTTAACTTTTTATTCCGATAACAGAAAAAATTTTGTTAAAGCAAATTGAATTTTCTTGTTTAATTTTATTATTTTATTACATTAACAATAAATTTTTTTGTGAACCAAAAAATTGCAACCACTCACACATGCAAAGCGACAAGCAGGAAATAGGAAACAAAAACAATCTCGTGTCAAGTGCAAATTAAACTTACACCAAATAAATTGTCAGCTCAACCTCAAAAATTCAATATAAAACTAAAAGAAATAATTGTAACAAAAACAATTACATTCTGTGATAAAATGAACAAAAATGTTACTGAACAAACATATCGTAGAATATAAATTATTAAATAACTGTAATTATCACCTTTAAGCATGACCTGTGTGCAAAAAGGCCGCCTGCTCTTTTGGGGCTAAACTCTCGGGGTTCTAGGTATTTTCTTTCTTTTTGGTTGAATGTGTATGTATGCATGTATGTGTGTGTCTGTGTAACAAAATGACAACAGAAAATGAAAATTATTTTAATTACAAAAATTATTTTTATTTCACTTTAATGTCAAGTGTTTGCAACACAAAATTACTTTTGGCAAAATTGTATAGGGAAAAAACTTGCCATGACATGACACGATTTTTATATTTTCAGAGACAGAGTGTAACAGAAAATATACAATATTAAAATATATTTTTATCCTTAGAGACCCTAAATAATAAAAGCAAAAAAAGCTGTGTCACCACTACCTTTTAAAATGTAAAAAAAGCAACAGTCTTTTGAAGTTTTTTGTGCGATGTTATTAAAGAAAATATATATTTAATGACAAGGAAGCCATGTCAGCGACAAAAAAGTTTTGCCTGAGACAGAGGTAAAGAGGGACGAGAAGGAAGAGTATCTCCTAGACTAATGAGATATGACATGCAAAGACCATCACTAATACTATTAAATTAACATTCAGCCAGACATTCATTCATGAGAATGTACATACCCAGGAAACAAAACTGGTCGACAATGTTTAATGGAGTTATTTCTTTAATACATAAATACTTGGTTATTTAATGGTATTAATATAATAAACAAGAATCCTTCTCACTCCAAACCGATCCTGCTAATAAAAGTTTTTAATACTCTATTTTTAATAGATTATATATATATATATATATATATATATATATATATATATATATATATATATATATATATATATATTAGGGTATGAAATTGAACAGTAACCCCCTTAGAAATGTTCTATGTAACATAAGAACAAATTTTTTTAAAACTGCATAAGAAGAACACGTGACGCATCCTCCCACAAAGTGTTAAACTTTTTTGTATGGGAAAAATTGAGAATATTTTTAGTTTTGCCCAAAATGTGAATCACTAAGAAATAATTTAATTAATAAAAGTATGAGAGCATAAAAGAAAACTAAAGTGGCTTTATTTTAAGTCATTAACATTAAAACTTCATGGAGTAGTTACGGATTTATTGCAGTTTTTCCCCGAAAATTCGTATCCTTGACGACATGCCTAAGGATATGCAGCCAAAAAATTTACTTAAGAATAAGTAAATTTCATAGTAAGACACGATTTACAATTCTATGACCTGAAAGTACTAAATAGTTGAGTTTTGTTAAAATATAACTGAATTTACTTTATTTTTTTTCATATTAGAAAATTATACTTTTTTCTCAGGCCTGTTTCGAAAATCATTTTTTAATTTTTTGTTTAATTTTTTTCAACAAATATTACAAAGAGTAAATTTGAAATCCAGTATCATAAAACAAACAAATGGAAGAATAAAATACCGAAAATGGGATAGATATCTTAAACTTTATCTTATTATCTTAAGCTTTAACTGCGATTTGAAATCGTAAAATTTTGCAAAAAAGTGATTTGTTATTTAAAAATCGGAAAAGTCTAAACCTTTCTTCTCCTGGGTCAAAAGTCAGTATTTCGAGTTTTTTCATGTTCTGTAGGAAAGTGGCAAAATTTTAAGAATTTATTACCAAATTTTGTTCCAAATGCAAATGCGATATCTCAAAAATTTGTTTGTTACCCTATTCATAAGCGCAAGCGTAAAACAATTCTGCCAAAATTACTTCCTGGGTTAATGCATAAAGATGAAAATATTTCCGCAAAAAGTAAAATAAAAAAGATATCCTTTGTTATGTGTTATATTATGTATTTAAGTATCCCGAAATAACTAAGACCCTAAACAAACACTATTAATAAAATTACGTAGTTTTTCGTATAACCAAAAAAAGTCATAATTAAATTAAAATTTACTTGTTATTAAATAAAATAAAAGGCAAACACAAATGAGTGGAAAAAGATCCCCGGCTCCAAACAAATGCCGAAACATTAAAAGGAAATTAAAATGTTTGTATTTGTGGGGGGAGGACATAAAAGGACATTAATGTCGAGAGAGAAAAAGAACAACATTAGAGGTGGATAAGGTTAATGACATTTACGCCTTCATACTCTGATGGTAGGCAAAAAAAAAAAACAAAGACGACTCTAGAAATTATATGAAAATTAAAACGAGAGGAGGGTTGTTCCAACTATAAATGTTTAATTATACTTTCAGCAAAAGAAAAACTGGGGAAATACGTTATTAATTACAGTTATTTTAATGTTAGGCTTTTTGAAAAGCAAAACTTTAAAGAAAAATGCAAAAACCTTTGAAGTAACATTTCCTTACTAATCAGTTAAAAAAAAGATACTTATATTAAAAACTGGAGCATAAAGAAAATATTATTGTAATGATCTTTTACATAATTTTCTCACATATTTCTAAACCATGTAATATCCAGGAACAGCCCACAAAAACGAAAAATGAAGTGGCTCATCAATAATACATTAAATACAGTTTTTATCCATATACAATTTATATTTAAATAAATTCGTTATGAAATTAGTAACACCCTGTGCCATGAATGTTACCACCATATGCCAAAGGCCCTCTAACAAAACCAAATCATTTCATTCCAGCCCATGAGAGTGTGAATCCAAGCAAAATGTTGGCTGGATGGATGTGGATGAATGGTTGAAATGTAGAAAGAAGATACTACATCATATTAACACTAAATGGAAATTAAAACATTAAAAACATTAATATGATATTAGTGCTCATACACCGAACATTAATTATGTTGTAACCTTAAGCGTAAAAATATAACATTTAGCAGCGGCATTACAGCTGAACCGAAGAGCAAGAGGGAAAGCCATTGTAAAGCTTTACGCAGAAAAAGAACATAAAGACAAATAAATGATATGCAGCTTCATTAGACTACACTCGAAGAATTATGTAAGTAAACTTAAAACAAAATTTAAGATTCAGAAAAGGTATAGTTCAATGATACTCTTAGTTGATAAATATATACATTTTCCAGCTCAAATATGAAAACTAAAAACTATTTAAGATTTTCACAACAGTTTTTTTTAAAGATATATAGAAATTTCTTGATTTTTAGTCTAGAAACAACTTAACTTCAGAAACTTTACTTCTATACATTGATTTGCCGTATAGTCGTTTTGAAAAGTCCCATAAAAACTCTAATTCGGAAACAACTAATGGAGACGATTATGCTTATACAATGTGTGTTTGTTTGTGTGTAGATGTGTTTTTATTGTTTTTTATTCACTTTAATTTTACTTTTGGTAGAAAAAATGTAAAGTGTGCAATATCTTAATATTATAGAGTCTTATTTAACCTAAAATTTTGCAAGGTTCTTATCTTAGATAACTATTTTCTCAGTGTATGTATAACTTGAATATAACATTTTTCCACATAATTTGTCTTTATGTTATTCCTCAACTAACCTCTACTCTTCAAAAAAAAAAAGCTTAAGGCAACACCAAAAAAAAAAAATATATAACAGAAAAAAAATGATTTACATAAATGTTTCATCTTGCGAAATATCTTGACTTGATATTAACATTAAGAAAATGCCATGGCGTAGAAAATAGTAAAACATTATTGTGTGACTTTTCTTATTAATCCCTAAAACACTTCAATTTCTACATCACCTCATACTTCAGTAATTATAGAGCTTAAAAGCTTCTTTTGCTTATTAGGACCGACTGCTTAAGTAAGTATGTTAGTACATATTTAAGATATCTAATATTTTTTGTTGTACCATCTTCACCAAAAAGCCTGCAGCGCAATTTCTAACTGGCTTTATTATTTATGGGATAAATGTTTGAATGCTCACTCATACTTATAACATTTTTAGAAGAAGATTATTAATTAACTAAATTAGGTATTAATTGCTGGCAGTAACCGAACAAAATTATAACATGCATATTAAATATATCATGAGTTTTTTTTCGGATCTTAATGAGTGCTTTGGGAAAAGGCCAAAGATAAAAGAAAATATTTTTGTTTCGTTTCTTAATGATTTCAAGATTTAATTAGAGGTTTTTGCTTATAGTTAAAATACAGTTTTTTATGCTTTTCATATTACCTTGAGCTTTTCTGGGAAACTTAAATTAATCAATCAATTAGGAATTACCTGTAAAGATATAGAAAATAAAAGTAGTTAGTAATTAAGTATTTAAATTTTTGGTGAAAATTATCATAGTTTCTAATAAAGCAAAATATTTGAGTCTTTTTAAAATATGATTAATAACTTTAAGCATTAAGAGTTGAGATCATATAATTTGGTATAAATTGTGAAAAAAAAATATTTGTTAAGACATTTTTTTAATTTTTAAAAATATAATTTAAAACAGAATTTTCTTTTTTTTATAGGAAATTTTTCAAAAAAAAAAAAATTATTTTTATAGGAAATTTTTCAAATTTTTTTTATTTTTATAGGAAATTTTTCAAAATTTTTTATTTTTAAAATAAATTTTTGAAAAATTTCTTATTTTTATAGGATTTTTTTCAAAAATTCCTTCTTTTATAGCAAATTTTTTAAAAAAATTCTTATTTTTAGAGGAAATTTTTCAAAATTGTTAAAGGAAAAATGTTTAAAGGAAAATTTTCAAAAATTTTTTATAGGAATTTTTCAAAAATTTCTTATTTTTATAGGAAATTTTTCAAAAATTTCTTATTTTTATAGGACACTTTTCAGAAATTTCTTATTTTTATAGGAAATTTTTCAAAATTTTTTTATTTTTCTAAAAATTTTATAGAAAATTTTTCAAAAAATTTATTTTTTTTTTATAATTTTTGCAAAAGATTCTAATTTTTGTAGGATTTTTTTTTAAAATCTCTTATTTCTATAAGAAAATTTTCAAAATTTTCTTATCTTTATAAAAAACTTTTCACAAGTTTCTTATTTTTATAGGAAAATTTTCAAAAATTTCTTATTTTTGTAGGAAATTTTAAAAAATTCCTTAGTTCTATAGAAAATTTTTAAAAAATTTCTTGGTTTTATAAGAAATTTTTCAAAAATTTCTGTTTTTATAGGAAATTTTTCAACAATGTCTTATTTTTATAGGAAATTTTTCAAAAATTTCTTATTTTTATAAGAAATTTTTTAAACATTTCTTATTTTTATAGAAAATTTTTAAAAAATTTCTTATTTTTATAGGAAATTAAAAAAAAAAATCTTATATTTTAAAGAAAATTTTTCAAAAATTTCTTATTTTTATAAGAGATTTTTTTTTAATTTATTATTTTTATAGGATTTTTTTTAAATTTCTTAATTTATAGGAAATTTTTAAAAAAATTCTTATTTTTATAGGAAATTTTTCAAAAATTTCTTATTTTTATAGGAAAATTTTCAAAAATTTCTTATTTTTATAGGAAATTTTTCAAAAATTTCTTATTTTTGTACCAAATTTTTCAAAAAGTTTCTCATTTTTGTAGGAAATTTTTTAAAAATGTTTATTTTTTTTAGGAAATTTTTCAAAAATCTCTTATATATATAGGAAATTTTTCAAAAGTTTCTTATTTTTATAGGAAATTTTTCAAAAATTTCTTATTTTTAAACGAAAATTTTTAAAAATTTCCTATTTTTATATAAAACTTTTCATTTTCTTATATTTATAGGAAATTTTCAAAATTTCTTATTTTTATAGGAAATTTTTAAAAAAATTTTCATTTTTAAGGAAATTTTTGAAAATTTTCTTGTTTTAGAGAAAAATTTCTTTTTTTCTTCAGAAATTTCTTATTTTAGGAAATTTTTGAAAAGTTTCTTATTTTCATAGCATATTTTTCAACAATTTCTTCTTTTTTTAGATAATTTTTCAAAAATTTCTAATTTTTATAGGAAATTTTTTTCAAAATTTCTTATTTTTATAGGAAATTTTTTAAAAATTTCCTATTTTTATAAGAAATTTTTCAAAAATTTTTAAAAGTTTCTTATTTTTATAATAAATATCAAATCCATCAAAAATACATAAATCTCGAGAAATTGTTGATGTGATAAAAAAAAATAAACTATAATATACCATTAGGAATAAAGAAAAACTTACAAGTTTCTAGATTATTGATCCAGGCTTAACTTCAGTAATAAAGGATATAAAATAGGCGGACTCGAACGTCAACAGCTATTTCTTACTAGTTTTATTTTTTTTTAATTATTTTATTTTGAATTTTCTTTCCCTGCAAAACATTTATCATTATTGTAAGCTTAAAGGCTTCCACAAATTTTGCATTTAATAATAATTTCGAAGGAAAAAATCCTTATAATTGTTTTTATATTATAGCATTGAAATTTCAATTAAATACATAGCAAACAATATTTATTGCGAAATAAATTACCAGCATTTGTGGTTTAATTTATTTGTACAGAACATTTTTTTTTTTTACAACTTTGGCCTAAAATAATGATTTTCTCTTGTGCCATTGGGCAAAAACTAATCGCATTTTAGATTCATATTAAAACTATTATGTGGAGAGGCCAATTCAATTCGGTTCTATTTAGCGATTCAATAACAGCAAAAACAAATGCTTTAGAAAACTAATTTAATTAAAATTTAACAATAATGTATAGATTTTTAATTATTGCACAAACAACCATAATGACCAACACATTGCACTCCAACAAGAAGAACAATGAACTGAATTATAATTGAAATTTAAATGATATAAAAACATTTTCATAAATATTTGAAAAAAATATAAAACCTACTAAATTTCGCTATTAAAAGAAAAACAATTAACACAATGACAACTTTGTATGTAGAGCGTCAAGGGTTAAATGGACTTTTATGACCTAAATAAAATATTTAAAGTAATTTAAAATATTGTATTAAAAGCCCTTAACAAAATGAAAAAATATGATTTAAACAACTTTATTATTAGGTTTAACCTAGAATTTATGAGAAATAGGTTGAATATTAAGAAATTTCCAAATATGCTTATCCTAAGATTTGAACCCTTAAAAAAGGATAATAAACCCTTTTCTTATTCATTTGTCTATTACAAGACCAGAAAAAATTCTATTAAATTTGTTTTCTCCAGACTTAAGTCTTTTGTTGTCACAATTTCTTGTGGTAATTTACAAAATTTCTACTTTATTTATTAAATGTTTGTTAAACTACAAGAAAATTTATGAACTGCTTTTTGTTTGTTAAATTTTAATTAAATTTTTTTGGTTTCTGTTACAGTTTATCATTTTTTCATTTATTCATTTGTTTCTTTATTCTTTTCATTTTATTTTCATGTTAAATTTTCAAACTAAATGTTTTTTTAAGAAATACAATAAAGTTAAGAAATTCTTGTGGTTACAACTGACATCTGAGCCTAAATAATAATAAACGCCTACTAACCCAATATTTTCTACAGTTTAGACCACAAATAGACAGACGAACCAGCGGACGGACGTACATACATAAATGAAAAGCTTTTTGTTTATTTCATTCTTAAGAAAACCACAAATTGTGGTAGTGTTTCAGTTGATGAGGGAATGAGGGAAAGAGCTTCAAACTTAACTATTTACTCATGTTCAAGTGGTAAATATTTTATTAGGGATTTAATAGTTCAGTACTAAAATCCTACAGACAAACATCATATGAGGAGTAAAAACTCTTAATGGATCTTGGCCACAAAATGTACTCATAAATTCTTGCTGAATAACTCCCTTTTTCATAAACGTTCATTAAAGTTAACAAAAATTTAATGTAGGAATTTTGTATTTAATATTTAAATATTTAATGTACATTTGCATGAATAGTGTCACAACTAAAATAACTGGTTACAAGTATTTGAAAAAAAAATATCTTTTAGTCATAATGCGTTTAAGTTACCAGCAACGGGACAGTTTCTTAACATTATTCTAAGATTTTGGAGTTGTTCCGGTGCAAGCAACTATTTACAATAAGATCATTAAAGCTTGCCGGAATCTGATTATATAAAACAAAACATTTTATTTTTTCATATCGAACTATTTACAGTACAACATATCCGAACTACTCGATGTTACTTTTTAAAAAATTTTTGACTACAGTGTTACCGTAGCCATATTTTTGTTGTAATAGTATTGCCAAATATTTATGCACTTCACTACCTTAGGAGGAAAGGGTACATTGGGCTTGTACTGATATTTCTAACGCATATAAATATTGGCCTAAGACCGCCCTTTAGTACACCGATCGACCAAATGAAATTTGGTACAGACTCATATTTTGGTCCAAAGATTATTATTTCGAGTACCTGCCATAGGGTCGCCTTCTCGGAATAGAGTTTTTTGATCTTTACTGCCACAAATTTAATTGTATTTTAAAAGCTCGAAATTTTGAAAAAAGGTCGTAATGGTCTAAGTGTAACTTTTTTAATGAAAAAAAGACATTATATTAATCTGATAAGAATAATACTTTTAATAAGAATATAGTATTAGGAGTCAATCAAAAATTTTGGACCTTGTTTTTATAATCTTAAAAACTTTGGATATAATTTTCTGTAGAAAAACCTATTTATGATACAATTAATTGAATATAGTATTAGGAATCAATCTCAAGAAAAAAATCACTGAAACATTTTTCTGAAATCACTCAGTCATAATTTTGATTAATAATATACTTTTGTACAGAAAATCAATCAAAATTATATTTTAGTTGTATAGAAAGATCAAATTGCGATGAATTGTTATATCTTAAGTCACTCGGTGATAAATTTTCCCGAATAAATATAATTGGTTACTGTTTTTTTTTTTTTTTTAATAATAATCCGTGATAAATTTGGAATAAAAACTTAGTCAGTGATAACTTCATTAGAAATTACTCAGTGATCATTTCTATCATAGAAAATTTAATTAATGAGAAACTTTGCTACAGAAAATCAATCACTTAAAATATTTTTTAAAAGTCAATCGATCATAGATAAATGTAGTGATAATATTTTCTATAGAAATGCATATCAAACTCAGTGATAAATTTGTCTTTTTTAATAGTATAAAAAAGTGCTGTATAAAAAAGTGGAACACTTTTCAATTGAAAATGTTTTAGTTATAAATTTTGTTTATGCAAACATTAATCGGTGATAAATTTATAGAAAAATCGATCAATGATAATTTTTTCCATATAAAAATCAGTTATAAAAATATGTTGGTACATTATTACTGAAAAATTTTATTATTTTATTAAGAAATTTATTAGTTGTGAAATTTTTGTATAAAAATCAATATGTAAACAGTTTTTCTATAAGAAAATTAGTCTTTGAAAAATGTTTATACGAAAAATGTATCTTTTTATACGCAAAGAAGATTAAAAGATTGTTTTCAGCGATAAATTTCTATATGAAAAAATCAACTAGTAACTTTTAACTTTTCTGAGCAAAAGTTCTTCAAAGATAAGTTTTTCCAAACAAAAATCGATCAGTGATAAATAATTTTGTTTACAGAAACCAATACAAAGTTGGTTCAGCGATAGTTAAACAAAAATCTGCTAGTGATAGTTTTTAAAATTTTCTAATGTTTAAATTCATTTAACTTAACACCTTAATAATAAATTTTTTGACATTTTTATCTTACAATTCCCTTAAACCTATTTAAATTTAAAGACTCTTGACTTTTACTCAAATTTAAAATTTCTTATTAAATATTCATGGTCTTTATGATTAATTTTCATTTGTTTTTTTTTTACTCTTTACAAAAGCCTCTGGTCTCATAATTGATTAAACATTTTAAAAGCCCCTATATTGGATGGATGTTAGAGAAAAACAAACAACCTTTTTTTTTCAATGCTTATAACCATAACCATCATAAAAAAATTTCAATTTCGAATTTTGTTATTTGGAAATGGGCCTTGGAAAATATTCAACATCTTTTTTTGTGTATTAAATTAAGCAACTAACAAGCGATATTTTTTAAAGAAACCCATTTTTTTCATGGTAAATTAAATTTAACCAAGCAGAAAAGTATAAAGTGAAAAAAAGGAAAAATTTATAACAAAAAAAAAAAAAAAAAAACATAGTCCTGTTAAAGCCTTAGTATAGCCAAATACCAGAAAAGGACAGATGTCAGAGGGATAATGTTAACATATATTTTATCTACTAATACTGGTAAACAGAAAAAAAACATGCATATGTATGCTCATTTTCTATTTATGTTAATCAACAAATAAAAAAAAAAGCCCATTGTACAGGACAACCCCTGTATTAGGGTATCAAACCCGGTACTTAAATACTTAAACCATGTATTATAATGTTTTTTCCTGAGCTTTTGTGGATAAATAGATGAACATTCTTTTGGAGTGGGCAGTAGGTGGTATTTGTTTAACATTTGTTAGAAAGCAACAGAAAGAAGAGAAAAGTCAAAAAGGTAAAAAAACTGATATAAATAATGGTTAGTAACAAAAGGAGAAGATAATGAGTAAATGAGCCCTATTTAAAGCCTTATATGAAGGTTTCAGCAAATAAATATTAAGTAATCATTCAAGTTTCTTTAAGAAAGTGTATGAATTTGGTGATCATTCACATGTATATACTAAGGTATTTTAGAAGGATACATCTGAGTTCAACTTTTTAAAATTCTGATGAAAACTTAAAATGACTTTAAGCTAAATTCTAAGGATATTTTATCTGAGGCCTTAAAATTTTAAGCCCTTGTATGTGTATTTCACTCTGAAGTCCTTCTATGTGTTTCGCTTTTGAGTGTTAAGTGGGTAATGAATGATTGGCACTCACCTGGAAAATGTATTATTTGTCTAAACATATGCCATGGGATTTTCTAAGGGAATACTTTAAAGTATGAAAAATTGCAGGATTAAGCAAAAATAAATAAGAAAAAAGTATCCATTTGAAATAATTTAAATATGTAAAATAATCATCAGTAGCAATAAAGAAGGGATTAACTGCAATACTATCTTTGGCAACTTTAAGCTTATTAAGGAAAATGTTAAATTTAAAACTTAATAAAGCTACTCTAAATTTGGTACACAAAGAAAATCTATTATAAACGTATGTAGAAGTCGGCCAGACCTTTAATATGAATAACAGTGAAATCACGATGATTAGTACTCTGTTAAATCAGAAATCTAACTCTATTAAAACCAAAGTATTTAATAAAATATAAAATAATGACTCTTGTGTAACTATGGTCTAATTTGGATCGACGACGAAAATATTATGGAATGATCAAATATAGAACAAGTTTTACCAAATTAAGAACATATTGCACTTGATCAACAAGAGGGTATTAACTCAAATTTTTAAAATTTTCAGTAGAGTCAAAAAACTATTTTATTTTACTACTGCTTTCATATAGAAAAGAGGGGTAAAACTGTAGTTTTTGGCGAAATTATAGTGAAAATGATGTCAAATTTTTACAATGGGTAGATAAGACCACTACACGTCAATTTCTTCAAAAAAGTGAAAATTTAAAAATTTTAATAAATACAAACTTATGAGTATTTTTCACGATTTGTTGAATTTCGGATAATATTTATGTGGGACGTGGGGTTCAATAACGTTACACTGAGTGTCAAAAAATTGTATGTTTATTTCTTTCAAAGCCTTTTTTAATCAAGCCAAAATAATGTACTACTTTTTTACCTGAAATACCCGAAGTAATTCACAAACTTCGTGCAGTGCCAAAACAAATGTCTGTGACAAGGTGATAAACATATATTCATTGTTTACTATAAATTTATCAGATATTCATTGTGGGTGAGGTATAAGTTATCTAAATTGCTTTAATATTCAAAAAAACATTAAAAATGTAGAAAAATGTTTGCAAAAATGATTAAGTTACTTTACCCTATTCCCCTTTATCAAAGCTTTTAAATGCTCTTTGCCCTATTTAAAAAATAAACATAATCATTTTCATAATTCATTTGTCATTTTAAATAAATAATTAAGTACAGTCAAACCCCGATAGCAGTTTAGTCGGTTAGCTTGTTAATCACTTATCACCATTGGCCATGGGTTCCAATCTTAGCCCCGAAAAGTATTCAGAATCAAATTAACCAGTGATAAAAGCTCAGGAAATGTTTACTTCGGAAAAAGTGGGAATCAAAAGCCTTGTCTCCATTATATAACCCAATTTAACAAGAAAAAATTAAATTTCTCATAATTACTTACAACGAGGTTTCACTATATTTATCATACAAGTAAAGCAATTTTAAAACTGAAAAAAGATAAATTTGTATCTTATCTAAGTCATTAAACCAAATCACGATGACTGTGCGATAAATCATTAAATAATCTTAATCAAAACAACAAGTACTAGGCATTCATTTAATTTTATGACGACAGCATCAGCTGTTAGTCCGGACGGCATAAAACCGCAAACAGATTCATTAAGTAGAGATCGTAAAAAAATATTTAATATGCAACAAAATGAAAATAAACGGATTAAAACTACAATATTTACAGAAAAAGAGCGAAAGAGAGTGAAAAGTAAAGAAACAAAACTGGATTGCCAGGTTTAAGAAATATAAATAAATAACAACAAAGCTTAAATGCCTTAAAAATTTTAGTAAAATTAACTAATATTTGTTAAAAATTATAAACCTCTTAACCTAAAATCTGCAATTCTTTTTATTTCAGAATTGTAACAACCACTTGGCAACTCTAATCGTGAAACTGACAATGACTTTTACTTTATACTCTTTTCATAACAACTTGTTTTTTGTAACAAAACAACAGAATTTGCAAAAGCTTTCTCCATTTGATTTAGTAAGCTAAAGTTCTCATTCTAAGAAACACGTAAAACTACAACGGGTAAATAATATGGGGTTTTTGCTTGTACTTTCATATTTATTGCTGGCCTTAATAACTCTATCATTTTTCTTAATACAACGCCATTATTCCTATTGGGAAGAACGCAATGTTGTCTATGATAAACCGAACATATTCCTGGGGAATATGAGCAAGGTGGGCAAAACACAAAGCTTGAAAGATCCCTTCTATGAGTTTTATCAGAAATTCAAGGGGAAAGCTTTATTTGGTGGCTTTTACTTAAGCTTGCGCAAAGCTGTGATTTTGTTGGATTTGGATTTAATCAAAAATGTGCTAATAACGGATTTTAATGATTTTGCTGCCAGAGGAAATTATTACAATGAGAAAGATGATCCTCTTTCGGGTCATTTGTTTAATTTGGATGGACCCAAATGGAAGAAAATGAGAGCAAAGCTAACACCCACCTTTACCTCGGGTAAAATGAGATTTATGTTTCCCTGTGTCGTGGAGGTGGGAGAAAGATTTGTCCAAGTTTTACAGCAGCTAGTGGAGAGCAATGAAAGTGTAGAGGAAGGCATGGAAATAAGAGAGCTTTTGGCTCGTTTTACCACTGATGTAATTGGCTCTTGTGCTTTTGGTTTGGAATGCAATAGCCTTAAAGATCCCAATACTCAGTTTCGTTTGATGGGCAAAAAAGCTTTTAGCACCAGACGTTTTGGTCGTTTGATTGTAGCCTTCGCTCAAGCATATCCCGATTGGGCTCGAAAATTGGGTATAGCCTTTGCACCCCATGATGTTAGAGATTTCTTTATGAATGTTGTACAGCAAACAGTGGAATATCGGGAACGTGAAAAGGTGCAGAAAAACGATTTCATGAATTTACTCATAGAGCTAAAAAATCGAAATGATACCGAAGGTTTGACCCTGGGAGAAATAGCGGCTCTGGCTTTTGTTTTCTTTTTGGCGGGTTTTGAGACAAGTTCAACCAGGATATGCAAAAGAAGGCCAGGCAGGAGATAAATGATACTCTTAAGAAATATAACAATGAATTAACCTATGAGGGAGTCAAGGAATTGAAGTATTTGCAGCAGATATTATATGGTAGGTCTTTATAAATACAATCTTATTATTCTATTAAATCAACAAAATTTACTTACAGAGACCATGCGCAAATACTCTATAGCCTCCATTACCATGCGTAAGGCCCTTAATGACTACAAGGTTCCTAATTCATCTTATACAATTGAAAAGGGCATGGTTATTATTATACCTATTGATGCCATACACCATGATCCCTCTATCTATCCAAATCCTTCGGAATTTAAACCCGAACGTTTTACTCCAGAGGAAATTGCTAAGAGGCATTCAATGTCTTGGCTGCCGTTCGGTGAAGGTCCCCGCAATTGCATTGGCTTGAGATTTGGTAAAATGCAAGCCATGATTGGTTTAGCTTTGCTCTTAAAGAATTTTCATTTCACTTTAGCTGCTAGGACACCAGTGCCTTTGGTGTTTGATCCCAAAACTTTTGTATTGACAGCTAAGGGTGGTATATTCCTGAATTTAGAGAAAGTGGAGGGATGAACTGATAAGAGGAGGTTTTTATAATTTAAATAGTCCCCTTCACATATGTATGAAATTGATGTGATAAAATTATGATAGCAATATCTATTTTAAAGGTATAAAATATGAGATACAATTTGTGAATAGTTTTAAAGTGTGTATGTATTTGCAATCTATATAAAAATAGTATTCACAATTTTTTTTTTAAATATAAGCAATGAAATTTTATAAAACCAAATGTATTATTTTAATGAATTCAATTTTGTGCATAAAAAATTGATTGGGAAGTCATGTTCGAGATATCTCTGAACCATACATGGACAAACTGCATTACTTTTGTACTGCAGTAAGCGTTTCAGTAATTAGTAAATGTTTGCTGGTAATGAAATATAAATTTCGTTAATAATTAGTAATATAATTAGTTATCAGTAAACTTTACTAATTACTGTTTTTTTTAGTTATCAGTAAAATTTACTGAATACTGAACTTTTTTTTCGGTAATCCGTAAAATTAACTGATCAGTAAAAATATATTGATAATAAAAATTGAAGTGCAGTGGCAGTAAAAAAAAATATACTGAAAAAGTATTGGTATTGCAAAGTGCCCATCCATGCTCTGAACATAGTTTAGTTTGAAACCACATTAATATGATACATTAACCCTTACAACTTCAGGGTACAACAAAGTGCCATGAGTTTGATGCAAATCCTAAATCTTTTTTAATAGTATCGATTTAAAAAATAGATAGTCAGGTAATGAACTTATCTAGCGATAATTGCAAACTGATGTCGAGAAAAACTTGTACACTCACAGAAAAAATACATATAAAATTAGTCGAAATAAGGGTTTATTCGTATGTAACGTAATCTGTTAATAAAGAATTTTCAAATTTTATGAAACTAAAAATATCACGATAAAATAAATATAGTACTAACAGTTGAATCAATATTATTATTATGTTGAAATAACAGGAAATTTCATATTGATTTTATATTGAGATTTCTTTTCTATATTTTTTTCTAAAACATCAAAAGCCTTGAACATAATGTTAATTATAATTAATCTGTTACGATTTGTAATGGACCTCATTTTTCTGTCAAAAGTGACAAATATACTTCAAATGCCAATTTTTGAAAATACAACATGATTTTCAGAATATTCAGAAAAAATTTAATGAAAAGAATTAAGTGTAAATTAACTTCCAAACAAATAATTCATTTTGTCTAACAAAAGTGGACATCAAAATCCCCCCAAAAAGAAATCAATTTCATCTATTCTCATCTAAATTAAATAAATAAAAAAAAATACAAAGCATTTAATCATTTAGTTAAGATGTAACAAAAAATTACACTCCAACATTAAACAAACAAAAAATAAGTAGAGAAAAAAATGATAATAAATTTAAACGCAAACAACCATCAAGCGAGCAATCATTTGTATTAATCACTTGCAAACTCTTACGAAAAAAAAGCGAAATACTCAAAAGAAACAAAATTTTACGCTTATAAAAACCCGCATAAATTAAGACATTTCTTTGCTCTATTCGGCTCTGCTCATTTCTAAATCATTAATATTAAAGTCCATGTAGATAAGTTATTTGTGTAGTTGAAGTAAAGTGTGTTTTTGAATAATACGAATATTATACGATATGATTGTTTTTTTGTTAAAGCTGTCAAACGTTTATCAACATGATGCTGATGACAATCATCATCATGTAACGTTGACAAAAGTCAACACCCCACCAGGGGAATAACAGCTGCAACAACAACATTAAAATTAACAACAATAGACTTTGTTAGGCCAAGACAGGGGTGGGAGTTTTTGAAGAAAATTAATTAAACAATACGAGGATTAAAATTTTCAAATTTCCCCATTTTTGTCATTGGCTGATGTAATGTCAACATTTCGACTATTAGTCTTGCTAAATCCAAGCCCAGCAAGGTCAGTTTTTAGTTCATGTTGTTTATAGCCTAAATTTTGTTAAATACTAGGTTTAAGTAGTTTGCTTAATAGATCTTCTAATATAGTAGCAGACACTATATCTAATTTCAATAAACAGACCAAAATCGACCAAACAAATTTTAGTTTTAGTTAATCTAGTGATAACTGCTGAACTTTTAAAAACTTTGACAAGTTCAGCAACTTCTCTAATGATTTTTTTCTTAAATTATTTGTTAAAAATTATTACTGATTGATTTAGATATGATAGTGTCAACAACAATTGACCTCCTAACACTAAATTTCAGTACATTTTACTTTACCATCCCCCCGGCCCTGGCTACAACAAACATATATTTCATTAATGACTGAGCTTTTATAAAGCGTAACTTTGTTTATTATATGAATTTATATTTTACAACAACATTAAAAAATTGCGTGTTTATTATAAATAAATCAAATTAACAACAACTGAATACAAACACTTCTAAGGCTATTGTTACATTTAGTTCATTTTCTTATAGGAACTAAATTTTACATTCTCAGACTCTCAATTTCATGAAAGGGGGAAATGTAAGGCCTTGCCTTGAGAGGCTACTTTATATGAATTACTTTATTAAGCTTATTGCAATAATAGATGATATAAAAAATGAAAATTAATTTATAGAAATGAAAATGTTTAACTTTTGATATAAATATTAAGATATTGATAGACAATTAAAGGAAATCTAACAACTGAGAATGTATTTATTAATTTGATATATAGATTATCCCAAAAAAAACTTTGACTTCTGACTACCAGTAGCTGTTATTATAGGTTAAATGTTTTGGAATTCTTTTGTAAGAACTTTTGAGAGACTTAGCAATGAAGTTACATGTAATATAACATATATATAATTCCCCGACAACATTCCAATTGTAACAAAGGGTACTTCTCTCAGACAATGAGCTGCATCCGATTCAATTTTTAGACTCATTGAAAGGGACCTACGTTTAAACGCCGACTCCGAGCGGCAAATTCATTAGTTAGAGAAATTTTTCATTGCCTAATACTTAATAACCTGTGGCTAGCTAAGTTATGAGGTGAACCGAACCTTTTTTTGAAAATTCCTTTTTTTTAAGTGGGTCTGGCCGGGGATTGAACTTGAGACCTCTGGTATGCTAGGCGGATGACTAACCTGCTATACCACGGTGGTTCACGTTACGTGTTACAGATTCAAAATGGTTAGGACTTTTGTAAAATACTATAGACGAAGAATGTTCTTTCCTCTAAATACTGTGATTTAAATTTCGATTTATAAAGTGAAATGGCTATGTTATTATTGACGAAATTTAAAGGGTTGTCTTGAACTATAGGTCAGGGAAGCCAAATAGTAATGCGTTCTACAGAAATATGTTTATCTTTACAAAAGGCTTTCCCTTAAGCGATAATTTTCGGAAGCAACATGGTAATATAATAACTAAGTAGAGAGATACTAGGGACTAGAATGAGGTTAATTAGTAAAAAAATATTTTTGTAAAGGGGTATTCGAAGGCCTGATACATTAATCATTTAACTTTCCAGTTATTAATTTATGTATGATTTTAAATGCATAAGTTGTTTTTTATGAAATCAATATAATACAATTTACCATTTATATACTTAGTCTGGTTTACATTGTTCTTATTCAAATTACTCCTTCAATATAAATAAATTACATGGGGAATACTCATATAACAAAATCCAGTGGGAAAATCATACAGGCATTCATTTTGTTGGCCTTCAAATAAGACGATGCAAATTCGTTTTTAATAAAATAATATGTATACCAATTACATTTAAATAAGTTTTGATGAACTTTCAATTCTAGGATAAAAGCAAGTAGGAAAGTATTATAGCCACATAAGTTATGCAAACCTGCTAACTCACTTTAAGAAAATTTTACAGGAGAGACAAAAAACTTATTACATTTTTTTACATCCTAAATATTAACGAATAATAAAATAACAGAGGCTTATTGTAGAAATTTTGTGTGGGAAATTTAAATTATAAGCTTCAAATAACTTTTTCGTTTATGAACTAGGAGTTAAACTTTGTTTATTTCAAAACCAAGAAAAAATTGCAATAACAGTTTTTTCTTAAAAAAATGTCTGTGGATTAAACAGTTGTTCTTATCAAACTTTTTGACACACTTTAAGTCTCAAAATCTCTCTCTACTACACGGTATATCTCAATTTACTTAAAAAGTGGACTTGTCAGGTTTGCAACAAAGCCTACATATCGTCTATATGTATACATACATTTGCTATATAAAGTATTCTCTAAATTCACATCATTTCCGGCGTACGGTCTCAGTTACTCAAAAAGGATGTTTAATTACTATTGCTACCTATAAAACTGAGATTTTAGTCGGACTTCCTTTTTTTATCTTCTGAGACCTGTAAGAAAAGTTAAAAAGTATGGCCCTAATGTTTAGAACTGAAATCTATTTATGTTTGTCTGTCTGTATGTCATTTATAGAATAGTAAACATTTGATCATATTATGATCTTAAGAAAAGTTGTTACGCATGAGCCGATAAACGTTACTAAGTTAGTACGACCAAGTTCCGGCAGATGGCGTCACTGAAATTTGCTTAAATTTAACTAAATCGTAAACAGTGCATTTGATCATGCTATGATTTTTAGCAAAGTTGTTCCGCACAAGCCGACGAAGGTTTCTAATTAGGTATGACTAATTTCCGACAGGCGGCGCCACTGAAAATTAATCAAAATAAATAGAATTTGATCATATGTTGTTTGGAGAAAATCAATAAAACGATTCAAAATTAATTGGATATTTCTTTCCTTTATTTTAGTTGTTGGCCCAACAATTACTAAGTTAGTACGACCAAGTTCCGGCAGGTGGCGCCACTGAAATTTGCTTAAATTTAACTAAATCGTAAACAGTGCATTTGATCATGCTCTGATTTTTAGCAAAGTTTTTCCGCATAGGCCGACGAATTAGGTAGACTAATTTCTAATTAGGTATGACTAATTTGCGACAGGTGGCGCCACTGAAAATTAATCAAAATAAATAGAATTTGATCATATGTTGTTTGGACAAAATCAATAAAAAGATTCAAAATTAATTGGATATTTGTGTAATGTCTTTCCTTTATTTTAGTTGCTGGCGCAACAATGCGCGCCGTGTACAGCAAGTTGCTAGGCCCCAAAACCAAATTTCCTACCCTTGGGGATTAATAACAATAATACAAAGACGAATGAGTAATAAACATGTTAAATGAACTCATATCATCTTAAACGCTTATTATGTAATTTCATGCCATGAGAAAAATTATTATAATGGATACATTATTGTGTAAGTAAAAAAGTAATGTCTTTGTACTGTTAAAATTCAAAAGTTTTTTAAGCATTTGCGTTTTGTAATTCAAAGATTAAACTCAATAAACAGTATTTATGCTATTAGTATTTAAAACTAATTACAGTAATTTGTTTTATTAACACAAATCTAATAAATATTTGTTTCGGTCTTAAACTGATGATAACTTAAGCAAAAGGTCATCTCTTTCTTCTTCATTTTATACAATTTAATCTTTCATTTGTCTTTATTTCCAATATAATCTCCAAAGAAAGAAACCTCATTATCTTCTTGTTAAACCGAGGAGATAAGCGTCAATTATTTTGATATTTCTTATTATACAAAAATTTATTAAAAAAACTCAAAAATATTTGTAATTTTGTATAAATTCTTGTTAATGTTGTCTTAGGCAATTTTAATTTATTTAAACATTAATTTAAGAATTCTTTTGCCTACGAAGCAGGAAAAATAAATTAAGTTTTCTTTGTTTTTTTGTTCATAAATTTTGCTTACTTTAATTACATGAAATTTAAATAGAAAACAAATATTTACAGAGATTTATAACAAAATCAATATAATTAATTTATTAATTGTTTGTTTTGTAATCACAGGCTATAGATTTTATATTAAATCTAAATGTTTATATAATTGTTATTTGTTGAACAATAAAATTTTAAATAAATTTTATATAATATTTTAAGTAATTTTAAATAATTAAGAAGGCATTAATGCTTGAAGGCATACATGCTTTTAAAATATTGATAAATTAAATATGTAATTAAATTGTGGAAATTTGAAGAATTAGAATCTTTTATGTATTCTTAAGTTTATTAGACCGTACCCCTTGAATATTTGATCGTTAAGTTAAATATCCTTGTAGTACATATCTTACAAATTCAAAATTTCTGTTAAAAATCTGCAGTTCATATCTCAGAAATTAAGCAACTGAAGAAAATTATTCTTTCATATGCTTATGTCTTAGATCAGTGCCCTTCTTTCATAGCTCTTCGAAGTCGAATACTAATCGGTCATCGGCAATGTTAGCTTTGTAAAATAATAGAAATCCATAGCTTTATAGCTTTTATTTTTCAAAGTGGTCACTTATAGTAGTTATCGTAAATACATATTTGAATTCTTTGTTTTACTGATCTGCTTAACAATCTGGGGCCAAATTGTCGCATTCGATATCGATCGAAAACTAGTAAGTAAGTAACAAAGTAGTAAACCTTATATATTATTTGGATTATCCTAAAAGTATGCTATACATAAACATCTTACATTGATCTGCAGACTTTCCAAATAAATATGTTGTTGAGAGTGTTTTATTTTAGAAAAAAATATTTTGATTTATGTTTATTGTGTCAATTCTTTCAATTAATTTGAGAAAATGTTTGAACTCTTATAATAATTTTCAAGTTGTACCAAGTTCTTTCGGTGTTTCATGGTTATTTAATGTAAATTCTAATAAGTACTAAAAGTTGTTAAGTTTAAGTATAACAAATGAAAAATTGTAGAGGTTGATCGAGTCCGACCATATGATAACCAACACATCTGAGGCCAAATATGGAACAAAAAATTATCTGTGCAATTATATTCGTATACTTTTAAGTTACTATACATATGTATATGTTAAGTACCAGTTCAATATATCTAAGCATTACAAACACTAGCACAAATTGTACCCCTTCCAACTTATGGCGGTAAAGGCTATAAAAACCGTCATCCAAACTAAGTTATTCTCTTAATAATTAATATGTAATTAAATGTCACATTAAATGTTGGTTCCCGCTTCTGTTTATAATTATCTTCAAACATAAAAATTTATATTTAACCCCAATATTTCGAAAGAAAATACAAAAAAATATTTGCAGTTTTAGATTAATGCTTAAAAATTCTTATTAAAAACGGCTTTAAATCTAGCGGAGATAATTTTCAATACTATAATTTTAATATTAGCCGGACATATGGAAAAATTCCCACACATTGTTGGAAAAACATTATAATTAAAGTGTTTAGACAGACATTTACAAGATACAATACAAACAATTACGACTCGAAAACAGAATAGTAACATTTTAGATACGAGTACACGCACTTAAATTCGAAAATCTAATCAAAGCAACAGTAAATGACAAAAACTCAAGGACAGAGGGGTTGAAATTTTATAAATTTAAGAAAAATCAAATAAAAATTCATTAAGTATTTATGTATTTATCTCAAAAGTACGAAAATGTCTACACGAATAACAAATCAGGGCTTTGTTGTTTTTACTTTGCTAAAAGTATTTCAAAATACAACCAAATATTTTGAAAACATCTAAGGGTTTCCCCCATTTCACTTGGTTAATGTTTTTGTGAGCTGTCAGTTTTTTAAGAAGAATGTCACTGTTTTAAAGTGACATTTCCATAAACATTGCATTAATGCGTTTTACATTAACTAAAAGCGCTGAGAGACATGAGATATGGAACAAAACAAAAATGCGCAAAATAAATAAACAGACAAAACTGAGGAACAATCATCGAAAACCACGTTAATGGACTAATGAGTAGCAAAGAAAGTTTTTTTTTCGATTTAACATTTTGATACTCTTCATTGTTGCCCTTAAGTGCATTGAGTTTCATTTACATGTTCCATCTTTGCTTCGGGCACTCATACATCAAAACCGAAACAGTCAATCAAAATCTATCAACCACTACTTTGGCTTTGATTTCTGGATGACTGAAGAATGAATGACTGAATGGAATGGTATGGAAGCAATGGAAGCACTGTGGTAGGTAATAAATTTCGAGCAAAAAAATATCCATTATCTTGAAGTACATTATTGCATTTTTTGCTTTGATAGAATTTTTATTTGTTTTTGCTGTCATTTGTGAGAAGATCTTTAACACTTGTCATTATGGTTAACAAATGATGAGGGAATACCCTACCTTTGGAGATTTTGTTATACGGGTTAAAATAAATTTTAAATCTAATAGATTAATATCATTCAAGACTAAATAATATGAAGACACGCTACAGAAAACTAGGTAATTTGAAGACCCACAAATCAAAACTAGACAATGTAAAATCGAATGAAAGAAAACTGGATAATATGAATATGCACTATTTAAAATTGGACTTACAAAGGGAGACCTATAGTACAAAATGAAAATGTTAGAGACAAATCTATAGCTCTTACAGTATATATTCAACCTCCCAACGAAAATTATACGATCTAAAACCTCCGATGCACCTGATTCTAGATAGAAACCTAAAAATTATTAATTTTCAAAATTCTAACAGTACGAGGACTTTTTTTATGGACCAACAACTTTTTAAGTTTTTCATATGCTATAGAGACATATGTACTAATTCAAAATTTTCGAGTTTCAAGAACATTTTTGACTTTTCGGCGGAGGGGTAATAGTTTCAAATTTAGACCAATTGTTTCAAAATTTCGGTTATCGGTATATATTTACAAAAAACTTATTTGTACTATTAAAAGAAATCATTTTTCTTTAGTATGTAAGCGTATAGGCAGGCAAATACTGCCTATACAATTAAATATAGAAGTATATACAAATTAAGTCAACTTTCTTGAATAGGAGATTGTAGAGAGGTGAAAGATGGGAAAAGTAGAGATAAAGCTTTATATTATCCAGCAATGTAACTGCACGTCATATCTATTTTTTATAACAGTGAAGTTGTGACATTTGTTTTTAAGCTTTTTGTTCTACAGCCAATTTTATTTATTTTGCATCGACAGCGTGTTATTGCTGTAGGCTTAACGCCGATGGAGGAAGCTGTGACAATTAATAATTTAAATAGAAATTTATAATTACAGAAATTGATGGTGCCGAGATCGAGGACTACCAGACAACATTTCCATGGCTTATATTTTCCAAGATCCGATTTGTCAAATTTTTAAAACCCTTTTTGTTTATTGTTAATGAGTATAAATTTTTATTTTTAATGTTTTTTAGTTGTTTTAAAGATAAAAGTGTTAAGTGTTGATTTATCGGCATGGGTTTTCCAGAAAATTTATTTCAGAACAAAACTTAATTATTGTTGGTGTCTGCTAGACAACCACGCCAGTCGCAGAGGATTAATATTTACAATTTAAAAGGTCGAATAAATAAAATTAAAAATTAATGACGAGTTACTCCTTTACTATTTAAAAAAATTTAAAAATTTATCAAAAATTGCTTGTACTAAATAGTTATTGATATTTAATGTCCCAACCTCATATCGACAGACTCTTCATGTTTTCCTCACGTTTTTAAACCAAATTTTATTTATTCATAAGAAAATAAATCAAACATTGTCTGTTTAATAGTAAAGCCTTCCAGTTTTTTCAGTTTTGCGTTATTTGGACTAGAAAATTTAAAACCACTTAAATATTTTTCATACCTTCTTTAATATTTAACAATATAAACTGGAAACGTGTACATAATTATATGGTATTTGTGAATATATTTCTAGATATCATTAAAAATTCCTCAGACATATGGTAAAAGTGTGTGACGTATTTTTTTTACAAACCCTAACAACCCTTAACTTCCCCTTCATTCTTCTTCTTTACTAAAAATTTCACATTTTAAATGAAATCTAAAAACTACTTAACTATGACTTTAACATTTTTCTATAATGTATCTTGTCTTTCTTTATTTTACTTAACATTTTTTGTATCTTTTTAATACTTTTATGAGATGATGTCTAAAATATATACGAGTACCCACTCAATCGTATGTAGTTTATTGGTGAAATGTCAAAGTGACAAGTGAAATGTGATTGTTTGTATTTAAAGAGAATGAGTGAAGAAAGATGATTTTAATGTAAATAGTACTTAAA